>CM054128.1:73259457-73859457 GCA_028751855.1 Ambrosia trifida | reverse complement strand
ACGCGTACCGGGTGCGGTACGCGCACTTTACTCATTACCGGGAGATTTGTATGGAAAGCTTTCACTCATGGTTTTGGAGTTGCAAAACTCATTATATTTTGTGAAAATACCCTTTATTTTATATCCTGGGTGTCCGGGATCCTTTTCGTTTATTTAATTTTTACCGGGTAATCACCAACGTCCATACCGGATAATTTATCCGCACATGATCCTATCATGTTTTAGCATTAAACGTATGCATTCCTATGCATTATATGGGAATTTACTTTTCTCTAAGGCATCAGTTAAATAATTAACACGTATTTGCACTTAATTACGTTAATCACATATTTATTAGTTAGTACGGAATTACCTCATTTTTGCCGGTTGTTACATTATGAGTACTCTAATCATATTGTCTCATGTATACCGGTCTGCTAGGAATTCATTCTAAAACTATAAATAATTCATGTACAACAACAACCAACCCCAGTAAAATCCCACAAATAGCAAAGCTATTAGTAGGGTTTGGGGAGGGTGGGATGTAGGCAAGCCTTACCTCTACCCCTAAGGATAGAGAGACCGCTTCCAGGGAGACCCCCTGCTTAAACACACGACGAAAAACATACACACACACACACCCAAAAAAATGATATACACGCACACAACTACTGATAACATCATAGACGTTGACAGCAATGCATCGAAAGAATAGACACTATTCCACCATAAACAACCTATACACAAACATACAGGAAGACAGACATGTAAAATCCACATAACGTGAAAACAAAAGTAAGACCCTAAGAAACGCCTAAAATGTATTTTTCCCATATCCTAATAGTCATTAGCCTTTATCCTTTACCTCCATAAACCCCTATCATGGACCATGTCCTCAGAGAGGTGCAACCCCAGTAAATCTTGTATAACCCGCTCATCCCACATCAATTTTGGTCTGCCTCTACTCCTCTTCCCTTCCACAGTGAGACCTTCTACCACTCTAACTGGCTCAGTCGGCTGTCTCCACTTCACATGCCCAAACCATCTCAATCTCCCCTCTTTTATCTTATCCGAGATACTAGCTACCCCCAATCTTTCCCTTAAAACCTCATTTCTTATCCTGTCTAACCGTGTGTGTCCGCACATCCACCTCAACATCCTCATCTCAGCTACCTCCATCTTCTGTACTTGCATTTTCTTGATTGCCCAACAGTCAAAGCCATATAACATAGCCGGTCTCATAGCTACCCTATAAAACTTCCCTTTTAAGTTAGTTGGAAACCTTCTGTCGCACAAAACCCCAATAGCTGCTCTCCACTTACACCATCCAACCTGGATGCGGTGGGCTACATCACTATCTATCCCTCCATCCCTTTGTACAAATGATCCTAAATACTTAAACTTAGTTACCTGCGGCACCACCTATCCCTCAATGGTAATCATAGTGTCCTCGTCATTGCCCACGCCACTGAAATCACAGTACAAGTACTCCGTCTTAGATCGACTAATCCTTAAACCTTTACTTTCTAGCGCTAAACGCTACTCCTCTAGCCACGCATTCAAACGTTGTTTACTCTCGGAGACTAACACAATATCATCTACAAAAAGCAAGCACCACGGGACCGTCTCCTGGATCGACTTTGATAACTCGTCTAGGACAACCGCAAATAGGAAAGGGCTCAAGGCAGACCCTTGATGGAGTCCTACTTCTACAGGGAAAGATTCAGTATCTCCTACAGGCGACCTAACGCTAGTCTCAGTCCTAACATACATATCCCTATTTAGGTCTATATACTTTCTAGAAACCCCTCTACTCTCTAAACTATCCCAAAAGTGTACGAGGCACACTATCATATGCCTTTTCAAGATCAATGAACATCATATACATATCTCTCTTCTTCTTCTCCCTATATTTTTCCACCAATCTCCTAAGGATATGTATTGCTTTAGTGGTAGACCGCCCTGGCATGAAACTAAATTGGTTAACCGTAACTTGAGTTTCTCTTCTAAGTCTAGACTTGATTACCCTCTCCCATAATTTCATAGTATGTCCTAGCAGTTTAATCCCTCTATAATTCCCACAACATTGGGCGTCTCCTTTTTTCTTATACAAAGGTACTACTACACTGGTCCTCCATTGATCTGGCATCCTTCCAGATTTGAAAATAAGATTGAATAACTTTGTTAGCAATTGAACTCCTACTTCTCCCATACACTTCCACGCCTCAATCGGTATGTTATCCGGCCCAACCGCCTTAGCCCTTCCCATCTTATTAAGTGTTGCTCTAACCTCTCCCTGTGTGATACGCCGACAATAGCAATTATTCCTTTGGAGCCTTTGAGTCGATGAGTTGTCATTTTCTTGTTGGAAATCCCTCCCGTTTTTGAAGAGATTTTGGAAGTATGTTTGCCACCACAACTTAATGTCATGTTCCTTGACTAAAACGCGTCCATTCTCTCCTTTTATAAACTTCACCACCCCTAAGTCCTGCCTCCTACGCTCCCTAGCTTTTTCAATTTTGAACATATCATGCTCCCCCTCTTTTGTTTCCAGGCGTCCGTACATCCTTTTTTAAGCTGCATTCCTCGCTTCCGTCATTGCCTTCTTCGCCTCTCTCTTGGACTGTTCGTATCTCTCCCTCAAAATTACTCGCTCCTCCTCATCTGTGCACCCCAAAAGATCTCTAAAACACCCTTGTTTATCCCTTATTTTAGCGTGAACCTCCTCACTCCACCACCATGACACCTTATACCCACCCACTTTTCCTGTTGTCATCCCTAAAGTCTCCTTCGCCACATTCGTAATGGCATTTGCCAAGTCCTTCCACATTTTGTTACATCCCCCTCCACTCGAGTTGATGTCATCGAGATGGCCTTATCTTTAAATAGATCAATCTTGTCCCCCTTCAAATTTCCCCATCTAACTCTAGGTCGCAAAACACTTTCCCCATTGGTCCGCCTATCTCTCAAGACTAAATCTGCCACTAATAAACACTGTTGGGCCACTATTGCCTCCCCAGGTATGACCTTGCAGTCCCTCCACCATTTTCGGTCACCAAGCCTCATCAAAAGATAGTCAATCTGTGTGTTACGACCACTACCGCGAACTCTAGCATATCCCTACCCTGGTCGTTCCGATCACCAAAAGCAAAGCCCCCATGTACCGCCGGAAAACCATCGCTATCCTTTCCAATGTGACCATTAAAATCGCCTCCTATGAAAATTCTTTCCTCCCTGGGTATTGCCCTAATGACTACATCTAGGCAGTCCCAGAAATCCCGCTTCTCCTGATCCCCTAATCCGACTTGTGGGGCATAAGCGCAAATGACTACAAATACTTCCTCTCCTAGTACTAACCTCAACACCATAATCCTATCATTGTGTCGTATCACCTCTACTACATTATTGTACAAATCTCTAGTCACTAGAAATCCTACCCCATTCTTCAACCCATCGGACCCCGAATATAACAACTTATAACCATTGCGCCCATCCCCTTTTTGTCCCTTCCACCTAGCCCCTTGAAGGCACGCAATCTCTACCCTACGTTTTTTAAGTGTATCTATCACCTCCAATAATCTACTACTTAGTGTACCTACATTCCACGAGGCCACACGTAAACTATACCCCGAAAACTTACCCTTTCCTGCACCCCTCATCCTTGGACACGATCTCACGGAAAAATCATGGTTTCTACTACCTATTATTTGCTACAAATCACCCAATGCCTATTATTGCTACAAATCACCCCTCGCTTGAATATTTAGAAAAATACTGGGTTTGTACAGTATATGTTTATCTTAAGGAAGGAAAGCACCTGGGCCAGAGAAGATGTCTGAAAAACCTGAATAGCTGAAAACGTCACCGGTCGTACTAGAGCGCCGGGAAAAGGTGGTACCGTTGTTACTTGTTGCAGGGGTCTGAGATACGCCCCGTAGTCGCCTCCTAATTTCTTATTCTTTGTTTTGTTTTATTCGAAGGAACCGAACAGGAAACAAGAAAATATCTTAACAATGAAATTCGATTTTTTTTATGATTTTTTTTATGATTTAGTAAAAAATAGAATACAAATTCACAGAAATCCGAAAAGAAACAATAGGAATTAATCACAATGTTGTCTGAGAAATCAAGAACAAAAGAAAAAATTTTGAGAAAAAAATGATGACGGTTTCAAACGAGGAATTAATTTTCAGAAATTCCTTTTTTTGATTATTTGTTTTCAAATGAACACTTTATACAGAATGGTTCGATGAACAATACGAATTCAGAAACGTGACGGTTTACAAACTCAAGGTATGTTATGAATTAATAAATCCTAATTACAGAGTATACTAAACAACAAAGGAACAAATCAAGATTAAGATCCAAGATTAAAACAATAATATCAAGAATTGCAACTAAAGATAACAAAAAGACAAATTACAAACTTAAATAATATTTTATTCGATCTGTCCAAAAGAATTGTTTAAATCTTAATGAACCGATCTTTATCGGAATATTGATATGAGATAGAGAAGAAAAAAGATTGATTCTGAAATGTGAAGAACCGATAAGCACGTCTTGAACGAAAATTATAATTGTGAAATTAAAACCGAAAATCCATTCAAGCATACATAGAATTGGAATTATGTAACCACATAGATGCGATATCATAAATATAACCTCTTTACAAATCGGTCGATCTACGGAAAGTGGATACTTCTATAAAAAGGGACCGTGAAACTCACCTCGAGTTTGTGCGGAAAGCTAGCAAGAATGTAAACTCGGTGTACTAGGAGGATAGACCTACACGTCCTATAGAAAATGGACATCTCATATATATGTTCGTTGTTTTCCTCATACACATTGTTCAGCCATCTCGTAGTATATATTTATGTTAGTATCATTGGTGACGTTTACACTTTCCAAAATATTGTCAAAAATCAAGGTTTACTATACCAAGAAGTACCTTTTAAAACCATGACTCTTTATCATATATTTTTTAGCATATAAACACATGTCATTATTTTAAAAACACTTATTATTCTTATAGATCTTGTGTTAAACTAAGTACCCTTTGTATATGTATAAATATACACTCGACACATACATGGATGTTATGTATCATAGCTTACACATACACACACGTATGTACATATGTATGCTTGTGCATACATATGTTCCACACACATGTATGTGTTTTATTATAATACACAGTCACACACATACGTCTATGTATATTTATGTACTTGACATTCACACACATAACTATTTATGTTCATAGAACTTTCATACATATATATGTATATGCTCCAATCCATTCACATAAACATGTTCATGGTGTCATTACACTCATACACATAAACATTTGTTTTACACACACACACATACATACATATATACCATCACACACATACATACATACGACATACAATAACACACGCATACATACATACTACACATATATACACATGCAAACATACATATATATATATATATGCATACACATAATCATTTTCCTAAGATTGTCCTAAAATGTGACATTTAAGATCTTGTTTAAAAAAGAAAAAGTTGTGTTTTTAAATAACATTGGTGAACTAGCTAGTGTAAATATATGAAAATAATATGTTATGTTAAAAATCCATACCACTAGTTCTTAGATGTGGACTTGGATCTTGCTATAATTGAGGAAGGGAGTAAGATGGAGAGTAGTGGGTGTGTGTTTGAGAGTGTTGGGTTATAGTGAGACCACAGTTACCAGATCAAAGACTTTTGATAGCTTGTTGTGTAGTTTGTATGTTGAAGGGCTGTTTATGTAATTATGACATAGTGTATGCTAGAAACCCTAGGCTACGCACTTAATGGACGGGCCCTGCGCACTTAGCTTAAGTGCGCAGGCCCATCTGACTTCCTATATAAAGAAGGCTTGTGTGCAGCTCTAGGGTTAGGGTTTTGGTTATTATCTTTGTAGCACAAGAAGAATAGGTGCGTACTCGTAGCATTTCCACGGTTCTTCAGTAACAAATTATCAATGCAATTATCTTATTATTCATCTTGTGTGTCGGTTCTTACAGCATACATCTAGTTTCTTTGTTTGTAGAAGATTAATCACTTAAAACACCTCATTCATAGGTGTTTCTAAGTGATAACAATCTGTTGCACTTAACAAGATCTAGTATTTGGGACTTACAATTTGGTATCAGAGCCTTTGTGCTCTAGATTGTATCTATTTAAAGATACCAAAACCCTCATCTTGTTAGTTTTTATTATTAAGATTTTTATAAGCTTTTGTGTTTATCAAAATTTGGGTGTTTTTCTTATGTTTTTGCTTCAAAATTTCGTGGAAATTGTGTTTCTGAGAGTTAAAAGTGGTTTGTTTTACGTAGAAATTTCATCCAAGCATTTCAGAATGGAATGAAAAAGTTTTGGATAGATTTCAGCTGAGTTTTTGTGTTTTTTCAACAGCCTGTTTTGCGCACTTGTTTCTTGAGTTGTGAACTTATTTCATACGTTTAGTACTTATTTCTTGGTTTGAGCATTTAGCTCATAAACTGCATACTTGTGCTTATCTGAGTACTTAGATCCTTTTGTTTTAGTACGCAACTAAGTTTCTGCGTACTTATTGTTTTCACTGTCTACGCGCACTTAACTAGGGTCTCTGCGCACTTACTGAAGAGGTGTAGTTTTGAGTACTTGGCTAGGGTTTCTGCGCACTTAAATCTTAAACGAGAGTTTAAGTGTCTGCGTACTTCGTTTAGTACGCAGACTTATCAGTCAAGACTGAGCACTTACCATGCCCAAGTACTGACTGATCTGCGCACTTATCAAGAAACAACAGCTACACGTGTACTGTGCAAGACTGCGCACTTATCAGAAGACAAACATCTTGACAAGGTTGTTTATATTTTTACAGGCTGTTGCGCACTTGATCTGGATTACTGCGTACTTCGTTGCGCACTTAAGGACTTTGGACAATTTTTTGGACTGTTAACTATAAAATCTGAAAAACCAAACTCTTAAAATTAAATCATGGCCGGTAACGATAACCACTCAACTGTAAATCCTATCACTCAACAAGAACTTGAAACTGGAACAACCACTAGATTTCCTAAGTTAAAAGGTGTAGAAGATTATGGAACTTGGAAAAATCGAATGAGGTCGTTCTTCTATGTCACAGACTTCACCCAATGGACTTCTATCCAGCTAGGTCCACACATTCCAATGAGAACCACTGCCACAGGAGAAGAATTCAACCCTGATCCATCTACCTACACTGATGTCGACAAACAGCTACTTCAGAGAGACCATAAGGCTTATGGTGCCCTTACCATGGCCTTATCAAACGATGTTTATAACATGTTTGAGGAATATGGCACTGCACATGACTTGTGGATTGCATTAAATGAGTACTATGAAGGGAATGAAGAAATGCGCCAATATAAGCAAGATATGGTGCAGAAAGAATATGACATGTTTGGTAGCATTCGTGGTGAGAGCTTGAGCTCACATATCGAAAGATTCATGAGTATGTTAACCAAGATGAAGAAGGCAGGAATTCCAGTCAACAACCGAAATTGCATCAAGAAACTGCTCGACTCCCTGCCCAAAGAATGGAACATACAATGCATGTTGATCAGAAAAGAGTATCTAGATGCTTAATCTACCTTGGCTGATCTCATCAACACTCTGAAGTCTTTCGAAATGGACATCACCAAAAGGGAGATGAACCAGACTGCTCCGAAAGTCGTTCCCAACACTGCTATGAAGAATCTGGCACTAATGACTCCCGTAGGTAACATGGGTTCAAGCTCGTCACATGCATATGTGGATGCAATGGGTGGTGGTAGTTCAAGTTCGGGAAAGACAGTCTCATACTCTGACACAGCTGCAAAGACACTCAACCCACAGCTCACAAAGCTTGCAAACGAACATGTTGAACTCTTTAACACATTCATGTCTAGCTTTGAGGCTTTAAAGACAGGTGACCTTAAGAGTGAGATGATGAATCCTGAAGACATGTATCAGGTTGACCCGGATGATATGGAGGAAATGGATCTGAAATGGCAGATGACTATGATCACTCTGAGGGTGAAGAGATTTCAAGATAGAACTGGTCGAAGAGTTGGTATGGGAAAAGCGGGTTTTGATAAGTCTAAGATTAGATGCTACAACTGCAAGACTCTTGGGCACTTCAAGTATGAGTGCCCCACTCTAAGTCAAGTAGAGATAAAGCCGGCAAAAAGAATGGTGGCAATAAATGATGGAAGGGAAGCGAATCAACAGAAGGCGTTGGTGGTAGAGGACTTTGATTGGGGAGAGGAGGCTGCTGCGGTTGAAGCTGATGTGAACAAGGCATTGATGGCCAAAATCTGCACTAAATCCACACACGGCGTGAACTCTCTGGAAGGATCGTCGGCAGAAATGCCAAAGGGTGGAATGCTGGAGAATGCAGGTCTGAAAGGAGTGCTGGTGGCCGATAAGGGAAAAGAAGCCGCGTCTGAGGAAGCACTCGTAGCCGAGAAGACTTCCACCAGCAAAGCAAATGAGAAGCTGCAGAACATGCCCAAGACATTTGAGGAAAGAGATCTGGTAAGTATTCCTCTTGAAATAAAATCAAAGCTGTGCTCACCAAGGTGTGTTACAGCTGTTGCTTACTGTTTGTCCCACAATAGGAAAGTTTTAAGAGAGATGGATGACATCCGAAAAATCAACACTGAAATGAAAGAAAATGAGTTGGCATATCAGCGAAAGTTAAATGCAACTATAGCTTAAATGCAAACTCTAAAATAATTTGTCCTGAGAAAAAGATTTTTTAATAAATGACTTAACAGAAAAATTAGAAAAATCTAGAAATGAAACAAATCATCTCCAAATTGTTGTGGACAAATGGAATGTAAGCAAACATGCTCATATAGATATCGTTGATTGCTCAAGGAAATCATTCGTCAAAGATGGAATTGGGTATAAGGATAAAAAGGGAATTGTAAAATCTTTGTTTTTACCTTTGAGCAAAAGTGAATATATACCCATTCCAAAACTCATCCAAAAAAATGATCTTTTTGAAAAAGAATGTGTCAAATCTGAGTCAAACTCTAATATAAGTAAAAGCAGTGCAGATGTGGCCCAACAGGATCAGGTGGACGATGATGAGAGTTGTGGTGGACAAACGATGGGGTTAGGTCACCCAGGTGCCAATTACTCTACAGTGAATTGGTTCATCTGGAGTAATGATAAGTCTAAAACTATTTTGAATTCGGATGAATGTAATAACTTAACTAAGCTGGATGATTGTAATAGTTTGTCTAGGATGGATAACTGTAATAGTTTATCTAGGCCGGATGACTGTACTACATTAACTTCTAAACTTGATTTAAAGGGCGTTGTGGACCCTGATGATAGGAAGAATCCTATCAAACGCTCAAATATTTGTGTTGACAATGTTATGCCAGTTTGTGTTGATCTTAATGATGCATTCTCTGATAATGAAAATGTATATAGACCATCTCCGTTTGTACCAGAACTAAAAAGAAACAGGTTCGGGAAATTTCTCATTGAAGAAATTCCAGAGTTTACTCCATCATCCACAGATATGTCATGTTCTGAAGAATCACAAAGTGAAACAGATAACTCAATTCCTGAAGAATCACAGAGTGATACAGAAAGCGACATCAGCGAGCCAGACTGCAACACAAATGAAGAATCAAGCAACAACAACATTGATGAATCATGTTCCAGTGAAAGCTCATGCTCAAGCAAGATCAAGAAAGGAGCATCACAACCATCATCATCCAGACCCTCTCCAAAGATCAAGCCAAAGCACTCAAAATGCTTTAGATGTGGAAATGAGGGTCATGTGGTTAAAAAATGTCATTTAAAATCTAATGACGTCAAAACACTAAACTGTCTTTCTGATCAGATTAAAAACCTTCAAGAAACAGTAAATTTTTTTGATAAAACCACAAAAATTTTGAAAAGACAAGAGTCAGTTTTGGGTGAAAATCACGACAGATCAAAACTAAACTAGACCTGGATTCCCAAAGTCAATTAAGTAAAGGTTTGAGTCGTGATTGTACATAGAGTCTCTTGTATTTATATGTGTATTTCTTGTGTTTTCTTTTGTATTTCAGAATAAGTTACAGAAATGGTTGATCGCACTCATGAGATATCTATGGCATGTTGATAGCGGGGCTTCAAGACACATGACTGGTCTAAAGGAACTCCTCAATAACTATAGGTTTATTGATGGAGAGTTCGTTGCCTTCGCCGGGAATGAAAAGGGCGGGAAGATAGTTGGAATAGGAGATGTGGTCTCCGACGCACTGACTTTAGAAGATGTGAATTATGTTCCAGAATTGTGCTACAACCTTTTGAGCGTATCACAAGTCTGTGACAAAAGAATCTCAGTGTTATTCAATGACATGGAGTGCATCTTTCTGAAGTCTGGATTCATACCGCCCACCAATATGATTATGCTAAAAGCTCCTAGACAGAATAACACATATGTGATAAATATGAGAGATGCCAAGTCAGAATGTCAAATGACATGCTTACTTTCAAAGGCATCCGAGTCAGAGTCACTGTTATGGCACAGGCGATTAGGACATGTAAACTTTAAAAACATTAATAAACTTTCAAAACAAAATCTTGTCAGAGGTCTTCCTTCCAAGGAATTCCCTTTTTCTGAAAAATGTTTAGCATGTGCCAAAGGAAAACAACACAAGAAATCGCACAAGTCCAAAACAGTGAACTCTATAGACTCACCTCTTCAACTATTGCATATGGATCTTTTCGGTCCTATTAGTGTTAAAAGCTTAGCTAAAAAATCTTATTGTTTGGTGATTACAGATGACTTTTCTCGTTTTACATGGGTGTATTTCTTAGAATACAAAAGTGAAGCTGCCGAGATATTGATGCTATTTATTCCTCTCATTGAAAACACAGTGAAGACAAAGGTTAGATCAATCAGAAGCGATCACGGAAGTGAATTCAAAAATCAAAGCTTCGTGACTTTTTGCAACAACAAAGGAATTCATCTTCAGTACAGTGCTACAAGAACTCCTCAACAGAATGGAATTGTTGAAAGGAAGAATCGTACACTTATTAAAGCTGCCAGAACTATGCTAATCGACTCCAAGTTGCCGATCATCTTCTGGGCAGAAGCTATGAATACCGCCTGTTATATTCTTAACAGGGTCTTGATTGTTAAGGCGTGCGGGAAAATAGGTTATGAATTGCTTTTCAAAAGAAAACCTCTAATTGATTACTTCAGGCCGTTCGGATGCTCATGTACTCTTCTAAACAACTATGAGAACATAATGAAGTTCGATGCAGCTGGAGATGAGTGCTTCTTTGTTGGATACTCTTCAAATCAAAAGGCTTATAGAGTATACAACAAACGCACCAAGATGGTTCTCGAATCTTTCTATGTTGATTGGCGGGAATCCAACTCCACTAACACAGGAGCCGGTCCTGACTGGTTCTTTGACGTGGATGTCGTTTTCAACAATTTCAGTATCATTGAAGAACAAACATCTGACAATCAAGCAGCCGATCCTTCTCCTCTCGAAGATACTCTTTACACTTCTGAAGACGATGCTGCACCCTTCACCACCCGATTCTCTCCACTAGTAGCTGATCCAATTGTACCTCTTCACTCCACAAATGGTGATGCGACTGTTGAGACTACACCATCTCCTGAAAGTAATCCAATTTCAGAAGAAACATCTTCAGCACAACAGTCTGCAAATGATCCATCCAGCTCATCAATCCCTATCGATCACCTTTCAAATCTGCCTTCCCAAGTTCAAGAAGAACCAAACATGGGATTTAAATCATCTAAGAATCATCCTGTTGAGAACATCATCGGACCAATCTCTGAGGGTGTTCTCACTAGAAATCAGGCAGATAAGCTCAATATTGCACTCTCAGCATTCTTATCTCAGACGGTACGCTTCAGCATTGAAGATGCTGTCAGAGATGCAAGCTGGGTTGAAGCCATGCAGGATGAGCCGTCTCAGTTTAGAAAGCTCAAGGTTTGGGAGCTAGTGGATCTACCTGAAGGGAAGTATCCTATCGGAACAAGATGGGTTTTTCGCAACAAAATGGATGAACGTGGTGTGGTGATCAAGAACAAGGCTCGTCTGGTAGTTCAGGGTTTTCGTCAGGAGGAAGGTATTGATTATGAGGAAGTATTCGCTCCAGTTGCTCGACTTGAAGCCATCCGTATCTTCTTGGCATACGCCTCATACAAGAACTTCAAAGTCTTTCAAATGGATGTGAAGAGTGCATTCTTGTACGGGAAAATCAAGGAAGAAGTCTACGTCTGTCAACCGCCGGGATTTGAAGACCCTCATCATCCCAACATATACTACAAATTAGATAAGGCTCTCTATGGACTTCATCAAGCTCCTCGAGCTTGGTATGAGACCTTATCTTCGTATTTGCTGCAAAATGGATACACCAGAGGGAAGATCGACATGACTCTGTTCACCAAAGAAGTCAACAAACATTCTATTCTTGTTCAAATATATGTTGACGATATTATCTTTGGCTCCACTGATGAAAATTTGTGCAGGGAATTCGAAAGCATTATGAAATCTCAGTTTGAAATGAGCATGATGGGAGAATTGTCATTTTTCTTAGGCCTGGAAGTTCAGCAGAAAGAAGACGGAATTCTCATCCATCAAGCCAAGTATACAAGAGACATTCTGGCAAAATACAACATGACCGACTGCAAGCCGTCCAACACTCGTTTTGCGGCCCAAACAACACTTATACCAGATCTCCAAGGCCTTTCAGTGAATCCTCACACATATCGATCAATGATTGGCTCACTGATGTATCTAACAGCCAGCAGACCAGATATTATGTGGGAAGTTGAATGCTGCACACGCTTTCAGTCAAATCCCAAGCAATCGCATGAAACTGCAGTAAAAAGAGTCTTCCGCTACCTCAAAGGGACACCAAAACTTGGTTTATGGTATCCTAAGAGTGATAATTTTGATTTAATCGCTTACTCTGATAGTGATCATGCAGGTTGCAGGATTGACAGAAAATCTGTCTCTGGTGGTTGTCAATTTCTGGGTAACAGGCTGGTGTCTTGGCAGAGCAAGAAGCAGACTACAGTGTCCATCTCCACTGCTCAAGCTGAATACACAGCTGCATCCAGTTGTTGTTGTCAAGTGTTATGGATCCAAAATCAGCTTTTGGACTACGGTTTGAATTTCATGCATACACCTATTTTCATTGATAATGATGCTTGTCGTGACATCGTGAAGAATCCAATTGATCATTCTAAAACCAAACATATTGAAATTCGGATTCATTCTATTCGCGATGCCCATGATAAAGGATACATACAGGTGTTGCCAATAGATACTGCTGATCAAAAAACAGATATCTTTATAAAAGCTTTTGACGAAACACGTTTTCATCAGTTGGTAACATGGCTAGAGATGATAAATTTTGAATGATTAAAAAAAACATATATATATATATATATATATATATATATATCTTTACTTGTGCATATTATATAAAAGAAAAATCTTCTTTTTGATTCAAACAAGATTTTTGGGGGAGAAAGTAAAACCAGTCTATCTCTAATGCAAAATTAATTCAGGAAATGATAGAAACTAATCATATCTCGTCAGCATGTGAATAGGACCCAGAGGATGTTGTGGCCTCAAGCAACGATGTGTTGGTAGATTCAGCCTGGAATCAAGTAAACTGCTAATAGGAAATTAA
Source organism: Ambrosia trifida (assembly GCA_028751855.1). Taxonomy (NCBI): domain Eukaryota; kingdom Viridiplantae; phylum Streptophyta; class Magnoliopsida; order Asterales; family Asteraceae; genus Ambrosia; species Ambrosia trifida. The sequence goes on along the minus strand of CM054128.1, from coordinate 73,845,753 downwards.
CAGTAAAGATCTACACGGAAAGCTGGATTCCCACTGTGCTATAGGTCTGCACAAGCTGAGTCCGGTCATACACAGGTTGAGAAATCAAAAGACACAGAAAATTTTGTGCAAAGGTAAATCAAAAGACACCTAAGAGTGCAAGCTACCAATGCGGGGCTAAGAAAATTAATCAACTGAGCAGCAAAAGACACGCAATGTTAGTGACGTGCAAACATATTTAGATAGATCACCAAACGATCAGATGATCATCTTCTCTGCTTATGGTAACATAGACCTGAAGCTCTAATCATCTGATCAAGATAATGATCATCTTCTTTGCTTATGGTAACATAGACCTGAAGCTCTCATCATTATAATTCAATAAACCTTGAGGATCGGTAGGCTCATACCTGGCACAAGTGGGGTCCACAAATTTTCGTCAATATTACCAAAAACATGATAAACATCATCACCAAACACATATTGAAAGAGAAAAGGCATGGATTTAAGTGGACAAGCATACCGACAATTTTTCTTAGGCTGCAGCTATCCAACGGGATGTTGAAACGGGTTTTGGCAGGTATGGTTAGTATGATCTTGAATGCAGAAGGTGAGATTTGGTGAATCCCCACTTATTAAAATGAGTTTGGGCTCTTGAACTCTTATTGGGCTAAAATTTGGACTGCTGCGTACTTGATGGGCCCTGCACACTTAACTCAAGTGTGCAGACCCATATGGCTACTGTATATATACTTAGTAAATTTTTTAACAGTATCCATTTTTACAAACCCTAATTCCTGTTACCTAATCACATCATCATCGTTCATCATCAACGTTCATCTTCAACTTTTATCCCCTAATCATCATCATCATTCATTAATCACCTTAATCCGTTCTATCGTTCTCTGTTTTGTTGATCTTCTCTACTGATAAGGTAGATTACTTGTACTAATGGTTTTATTGATTGTGATCACAGGATTATCAGCATGAGTTAATGAGATTTGTTGTTAAGTTTATGGTTTGAACAATGAGTTTGAGTTTTGAAGATTGCGCACTTAATGATGAACAGTGCGCACTTATCTCATAGAGACTGCGCACTTGCTTCATACATATCCTAGCCACTGAAACCCTAGAATCTTGCGCACTTATGCTGCGCACTTAAATCTTAAACGAAGGTTTAAGTATCTGCGTACTTGGCTAGTACGCAGATTGGCTTATCTTGACTAGGGGTTACCATGCCCGAGTCTTGATTGACCTGCGCACTTGTGATCTCGTGTATCATTGATCAGGTGCCTGCGTACTAACCTTAGTGCTCAGTCAAGTGTGTGAGTACTTGGCTGCGTACTTGACTGAGTACTTAGCTCACAAAGCTTTGACTCGGCATGCGCACTTACAGGACCTGCGTACTTGAACATTGAACCAAAATGTGACTATTAACTTGACTATTCCAAGACCATTGATCGGATTGCGTATTTAGACTCATTCACCCGTACACTTAAACTGGACGTTAATGATCATAAACTGGAAAATCAAATGTACCTTGCACACTGATAAAACAAATCCATCAAACACTATCTTATGACTGTCCAGAAGACCACACATGAAAAACTTAAAAAAAATTCAATTAATAAAATACAGTCTAAGTACGTTATCCGTCAAAGTCTAAGATCAGTCATTTGGTCGTCCACTCACAATCAAGAGTTCTAACTTGTTTTTCTTGCACATGATCTAAACAGATGGCACTTGACTGGGATCTAAGAGGAATGCATAATCAGCCGATGAATCTTGAGACCGACGACGTAAAGTTCAAAGACGTAGTTACCTGGATCAGACGAAGCAGAATCGGATACGCTGTGGAGCATAGTTTACAAGTTTATTGCTCTCACATTGAAGATTTTTGGAGATCTGCTCGAGTAGAGGTTGTTGGTCGTGTCAAGCGAATCAACGCTACAATCAGAAACAAGGCTGTAATCATCACTGAAGATACCATTAGAAACGTGCTGAGACTTCAAGACCAGCCAGGAACAGTCAGATTTCTATCAAAAGCCGATGTTCACCGAGAGTTCAAAAACAGGAAAGGAGGTTACAATGCCCTTAGCACTGAATGGTCGACTGCTATGATAAAGATCTGCAAGAATGAATCTTTTAACCTGTCGGGTATGATCTTCGATTATCTGGTGAAGAATGCTGAGGCTGACTCCGGCAAATGGGCTATGTACCCCAGATTCGTGCAGATGATGATTAACGCACAGCACGAGAATCTGCCCCTTGGTGACCAGTACAACTTCACCAAAGGTGCACGATTCTTCACTGAGTGCAATACGGCTGATTGGGAACCCATGCTGGAGAACATGTATGCAGCGCAACGATATCCTATGGTCATGGAACTCTACAACAAGATTAAGAAAAGGAAGCAAGATGTAACAGAAGCACGTCAGCAATCCACCGCTGCACTTGGACCATCTGACCCTGCTCCCTCTTCAGCCCAGCCAACTGCTGAAGAGATTGCTCTAGAAAAGGCAAGGGGCAAAAGGGTGGCAACTGAACTAGCTCCATCAAAGCCCACCAAGAGGAAAAGGCCGACTGGTTTGTTACAAGAGGGCAGAGAATCACTGACACCAGAACAACTTGAGACTGCTGAGGCCCTACGACAAGTTGCTGAGTTGCAGAGGGCTGAAAGAAAGAAATGGAGGGAACAGTTACCAGAGTCTGAGGTTCCTCGCGTAATGACTGAGGACGATATTGAGCAAGAAGTGATTTTGGAGTCTATATTCGTGGGAGAAGATCAACAAGGACCATCCACAACTACTGCTCCAGCCCCTAAAGCACCAGCTCAAAGGCCAACTGAACCTTCCTCCTCAGCTCCTGCTGCACCACGCCGCAAACCGGTGCACCAGGAACTGTACGAGAAGTTGGTCAAGGAGGTTGGAAAGACTGCTGCTAGGGAGATTTGTACCCTAAAGAGTGATGTGCATAACAATCAAGAGCTCAGAAGAAAAGTCAAGAAGCTAAAGCACAAGAACAGGAATTTGGAGAAAGTTGTAAAGGATCAACGATATCTGATCAAGTTTCAAACTCAGGTTCAGATGAAGATGTTTGATATGATTCAAGAGTTGCAGAAACAGCAGACTGATGCTCCTAGCACAACATTCGATGAGCTATTTGATTTTGGGAAATTTCTTGAGGAGGAGAAAGAGAAAGAAAGAATCGCTGAAGAAAGTGATGTGGACGAGATCAGTGAGGATGAGATGCCTGAGAAGTTTGTAGAGATGGGTATGGAAGTAGAAACAGTGTACGAGACGTCAGATGGCCATAAGTTGGACCCAGAAAGATCAACGTGGTTTCCCAGAAGGCCTATCACTATTCCAGCCCTGCATCAGAACATCCATCATACGAGAGAAGCTCATCAAGAGAGGATCATTTCATGGAAGTATGACGAGGTGAAAAGGTTGTTTGCTATAAAGAGATGAGGGGGAGTTATACAGTACTTCAGAGGTCAAAAGGAACTAAAGTCTCTCCCTCGTTGGGACATCAGGGAACTTCGTAGAGCCACCTTCATCAACCACACCAATGACACCACGGGTTCCATGCTTGCTTGGTTTATAGAGAAGGAGTGTGAGAATGATTTCCAGATTTTCAAGCCACAAAAGCCGAGGAGACGGATCTCCAAGAAGCGAATCGATCCTGCCACAGGACAGGGAATGATTACTTATGTGATTGACCCTCCCCAGGTCGTCACACGAGTTCCTATTCGTCCTGAGCTTCCAGTGATGTTGAGAGACTTCAAGAAATGGTTTTATGACAGCAATACTGGTGAAGCCATTATCAAGTTGAAGGATGATTCAGAGGCTATGAGGATTCTGGATCTGGTAGACGTGTTTGCCCTTAATCTATCGGACTTGAATATATGTTCGCCAATCAGATCAATGTAGGTGCTGGGAATGTCTTATTTGAGGAAGCTTTCTTATTTAGAAGAGCAGTTGATCGGGCGATGAAGCTGAAACAGGAGTTACTTGACATAGTAGACAGGATCAACGCAGCAGACGCAGAAAAAGAACAAAAGGAGAAAGCTGCCCAAGTTGCTGCTGCAGAAGAACCACAAACTGAAGCCGAAACCGCTTCAGAGGTGCAGATACAAGAACCTGCAACAGCAACTGATCCAGAAAGACCAGCAACTGAGTCTACTCAAGTTCCACCTGTGGTTGAAGAAGATCCGGCCGCCATGTACATTCAAGACCCCCCGGGTCAGTCAGAGGGGGAGCCAAGCGATGTAGAGATTGATTGAAGATAGAAGAATTGGTAGCTGTGGTCTAGGGGAGTATTGTTGGGTTATAGTGAGACCACAATTACCAGATCAAAGACTTTTGATAGCTTGTTGTGTAGTCTGTATGTTGAAGGGCTGTTTATGTAATTATGACATAGTGTATACTAGAAACCCTAGGCTGTGTACTTAATGGACGGGCCCTGCGCACTTAGCTTAAGTGCGCAGGCCCATCTGACTTCCTATATAAAGAATGCTTGTGTGTAGCTCTAGGGTTAGGGTTTTGGTTATTATCTTTGTAGCACAAGAAGAATAGGTGCGTACTTGTAGCATTTCCACGGTTCTTCAGTAACAAATCATCAATGGAATTATCTTATTATTCATCTTGTGTGTCGGTTCTTACAGCATTCATCTAGTTTCTTTGTTTGTAGAAGATTAATCACTTAAAACACCTAATTCATAGGTGTTTCTAAGTGATAACAATCTCTTGCACTTAACAAGATCTAGTATTTGGGACTTACAGAGAGTGTTTTAGGTGTGGTGATTCAACAAATGAGATTGTCCATCCATGGTCTCCTATTTATAGAGTGAAAAAAAGGGGAGAGTTAGAGAGGGACGAAAGTGAGACGAGGGAGGGAGGATTAGCTAATCCATAGGAAAAGACTAGACATGTGTTCTTAGATTGCTGTTGGAAAAACAAAAGAATAGTATGGGGGTTGCGATGGCTCACAAGGTCCAAAGGAGGCAAGGATTAGCTAATCTAAGTAGGTAATCTCACATGGGTCCTTGTGTTAAGTGCAATCTTCCCTTTTTGGTTATTAATCATGTAACACCATGCCCCTCTCACCACCAATATTGTCTGCTTTGCCCCGATGGGTTGCCCATCCAGAGCTTACGGGTTTGTTTTTGGTTGCCCCGGTGGAGACTTCCCAGAAGGTCACCTATCCTGAAATTGCTCCCACCCGAGCATGCTTAACTGTGAAGTTCTCCTCTCATCCACTAACATTAAGCCCCAAAACGCGTTGGTGATTTAACAGGCATTGGGTTACATATGAACCAAGGATCTCTCCTGGCCACGGCCGTTGTGGGATTTTCCTGGGGTATCACATTCATCCCCTGTTAGAGTCTCATCGTCCCTGATGAGGTTGTACCCACCATCCTGAATGACACAGGAGTGGCTCTGATACCATCTGTAACATCCGGCCCCTCTCACCACCAATATTGTCTGCTTTGCCCCGATGGGTTGCCCATCCAGATATCACAAATTTGTTTTTGGGTGCCCCAGTGGAGACTTCCCAGGAGGTCACCCATCCTAATACTGCTCCCACCTGAGCACGCTTAACTGTGGTGTTCTCCTCTCATCCACTAACATTAAGCCCCAAAACGCGTTGGTGATTTAAGAGCCATTGGATTACATATGAACCAAGGATCTCTCCTTGTAACATTCGCAAATTTTCTAATAAGTTAATTATAACTTTGGGATCTAAAGTGACAATAATCCATAATTGAAAATCGCATAAACCATTTTTTTTTATTTAAGAACAAACATCCATATATTTTTCCATATATTTTAGTTCTTCTCAAAATTATTTTTACTCCCAAGCTTTTCTATGTTAAATAACGAGATAAACTTCTCCATATTCTTGCACTTTTTGAAGTTGGATCTTATACAAAGGGAAGTTTTAGTATTTACAAATACCATCGACACAAGTTTTAGAGTTAATTTCCTTGGTCTAAAATTTGCGGTGCACATATCTTAAAGGTAACTTCTTTGTTCGGGTTGTTTTTCTCAACTTTTATTATTTTTTTTAGTGTGCCTAAGAATGAAAGATCTGTATTATTTTAAAATAATTGATTTAAAATAATGTAATTTATTTTAGTAATGATTCAAAATATATATACCAGAAACAAAATATATGTTCCTTCTTATTTTTATTTAATTTTTTTTGTCAATAAGTTAGCAAAATTTGTTTTGTGTCAAAATCAAATTCACCATATCTTTATATATATTTTTCGTAGCTTTTCATTAAATGCTTTGTATTCTTTATGAAGGGGTAGGTAATTATTATGGTGAAAATCTTAGTAAAGAAATGAAATATAATACCTTTATATCTAAACTCCTTATAAAATTCAAATATTCTCTTTATTTTATTATGGGTTAATGCAAACTCAACGAATCCATTTTTGAGTTATTTTTTTCTAAATCAAACGTAAATGGACATATTCGTATATTTAGATGAAGATGATTTTTACTCATTTTTTTAATATAATATATGGTTATGATAAACACTTGGGAATTACATATTCTTTTAGTAATATAGCTATACTGCTATTTTGTAAACTTAAGATGACCCACTATTTAAAACTAAACAAGTATTTACCCGTCTTGTTAATCATCTAACTTATGGAGTATATAAAACATAGAATGTAGTTATAAACCAAAGCAGTTGAGTCAAACGTTTTGTTCTAAAGAGATAAATACTACATTTTATTTTAAGCGATCAATTTCATTTCTATAAGGAAATTCTTTAATATTCATAATAGTCATGGCTTTGACTCTTAATCAATCTTGAAAATAAAATGTGACACCCCGTATTTTCAGGTTCCTACTTTAACTGAACTCTAGTTCACTTGCATGTTCGTATGTGGCTAAACACTTAACTAGGGTTAGTTAATAGGGCATTTGAATGTGTTATGGAACAATAACATATGCTAGATGGTATTAACGTACGTTATAATTAGGAAAGTCTTTGTCTTGACACATACACGAGTCATGTATCCCGAACGTTGGTGATTTGTTAGGCATGCATGATTATATGAATGATTGGGTGTTGATGAATGTGGAATAACACGTGTATGTGAGTTGCATGCTTATGTGAACTACTGCGTGTTAGTTAACTTGTACGTAAACGTTATGAGATATGTGCACTTAGGGTAAACATAATATGAGTTGATAAAACAGTAATTTTATATGAGTTGGTAGGACTATTATTGTCGGGATTAATCTCGAGAGTTAGATAGGGCTAATGGGCTCGCTTATCAGATAAAAATCACTAGAGCCCGAAACCTTGGCCCATGATCTTAACCCTAGCATATTATTTATAAAAAAAAAAAAATAAACCCCAACCCTAGAACCCCCTTTGCGCCGTGAACCATCACCACCACAATCCTCTCAATTATCAATCTTCCAACAACTTTCCTCCCTAATTCAAGTTAGTTTGGGTGTAATCTTTGAGCTTTAAAGATCATTGCATTGAAAGGTATAATCTTACATGCTTTATGATAGTAGTAATGTGCTGTGAAAATATGGATTTAATTCTGATAACATGGATTTGATTGTGATAATATGGGTTTACTATATGATTATAGGCTATTGTGGATGATTAGGGTTCATGAGAAGCATGTTATTAGAATTCTGATTTTCTGACAGATTCTTTGTGACGAATTGTAGGGCTGTTATAGGGTGATTAACATGTGTAATCTGATTGTTTTCTGATGCTAAAACATAACTTATGATGTTAGCTTTTCAAAAAGTCCAAAATCATGCGTTTTGGACTTGTTTTGATATGTATTCATGATTTTTTAATTTTAATGGTCATATCAGATTTTCGGAATTATAAATTGGGTCAATTTTAAACAGTCATAACTCGAGATATACACAGGGTTAAGTTATGAAATTTGGACAGTAGGTCAACATTGGAAAAAATTCGCTTTTCCAATTGTATTCACCTCGTTTAGGTGAATACACAATTTTTTGGGAATTTTTCTACTAAACTGACCTGCTGTGGAAATTTTCTGAACATAGCTGTGTTGTACGAATTTTAATAATTTTTGTGTTTGGTTGTGAGACAAAACAAAAATATGGATTATCAAATGAATCCCAATGAATATTTAGTAAAATTTGGGAGTTTAAATCGTTCTTTAAGTATTTTAAATAATTCGTTTTTCACAGTGCACAATCTGCCCTGAAAACGTAGATTGTGTAAGGGATGTTTACGTGACTATTTGGAGTCTTATATGGTATGTATTTGACATGAACTTGCATGAATACTTATATGAGATGTGTATGAGGTATAAAAATGATAATAATCAATATGATCACCAACGGAATAGTAGGACATACTTGTGCATGTAGAGTCATTAGGTGTCACCACACGGTTTGAACTTTAAAAGTCTTGGACAAACGAGTTGTATGGCGTGTTGATTATGTACATATACTCACCTAGTGACATTTGTAATAGGGAGTCGGTGGCTCATTTCTGTTTGAGGAATTTGGATTATTCACGTGCAACCTAAGGTGAGTTTCACTACTCTTTTCTCAAAAGCATGCGTCTCGGGTTGAGACAACGTACTTAACTTTTTCTAGTCCGGGTTTGTACTACTATTTTCTAGTCCGGGTTGGGACTACTACTTTCTAGTCCGGTTTGGGACTACTTACACATCCCGGGTTGGGATGCTATGGATCCTTGTGTGGGTCGGTTTTTGCTAGTTCGCAAACTGTGTCCTTGATGAACTAAACCAACTCTATCATTTGTAAGTCCTTCACATACCGAATGAGTTGCCGGGTTATGGCAAGCGGGTTATTAGTTGATAGCGCTATTAGGTCTGACAAACCTCACACCGGCTCGGGGAGTGCGGGAGTTAACTATAACTTAACAGATTTTATCATTGTTGATAGGCAATGATGTAAGGCATGCGGCTCACATTTGTGGCTACACGTACATCAGCAGTTTGGTATATCGGTGTTTGTTATCATGAATGGGTTAGCTACCCTTGACATGCGATGAACTAGTGTTTACACGGTTCTTGGAACCAACTCAATTACTTGTTTACATGGTTTTGGAAACCAGCGCAGTTACATACTCATTTACTTTACTTAGTGAACTCACCAGCATTGTTTGTTGACCCACGATTTACATGCTTTTGCAGGTAGTTAGCTTCCGGTGCCAGGATTAGAAAGCACTGCACACTTCACTGCATTTAGGGTCTTGGGCATACACCTAAATTACATATTATGCTTTTACATTTTCTTTCATATGGTTTTAATTTGGGCGCGTTGTTTTGCGCATGGTTTCTAAAAGGTTTAAATTTGGTTTACGCTTCCGCAGCTTAACTAAACTTGATTTTTGAAAACGAACTAAATGGTTTGGGCATTTAGAGTTCATTCATATGACTTATGTCTATGGGATCCTGGTATGTCATGCGCCTCGCGGTATAAACCCCGCAGTGGAAATTTGAGGGTGTGACATAAAAAGTCAACACTAATCTCAAATCATCGTACTTAGGTTCGAGCATAGTTCTTTGACTCTCGTTGATTGTTTTTGCAAGTTCATCTAAGTCAAGGTAGGTATATCTTTCCCCTTTTTACTATTTACTCTTTTGGGGTGACTCATGTACAATTACTACTAAACTTATGTGTATCATTTATAAAGCAATGTGCTCATTGATATGTTTTGTGTGAATTATATGAACGATTTGTCAAAGTCATTAACCTTTGGGCCGCACCTAACAATGAGTAGTACTACGAATTATATCCCTTGTTTGACTTATGTGAACGAGTTAAGTCCTTGGTCATTGTTATGGTTTTTCTTGAACGATGTGTGAACGATTATTGAACGATGTGAGGCTTGATTTTGACCATTTTACATATTACAATATCATAGCACATATATTGCGAAACACTTTTCTATTATATGTATTCAAACAGGGTATGCTCACCAATACATTTTTGTATTGACCAAATTATTTTCGTACATGTTTCAGGTTCTTATGAGATCATTTCTAAGCTTTCGGAAATTAGACTTAGATTTGAGATTTATTGGATTTCAGTTTTAGTTGTCACATTAGAATTTTGTATCATGTATCTCATTTCAATGTAATAAAATATTTAATCAATGTATTCAAATTTACACTTTAGTACCATGAGCTATTGAGCAATCGTCACTACGTGACACCTCGATGTTTCCGCTATCGGTTGGGGTGTTACACTCCTGGCCATGGCCGATGTGGGATTTTCTTGGGGTGTCACAAATCACTTTTCAAATGGAGATTTAAGAGTTGACTTGTTTTGACAAATCAAAGATCAAAGTGGATGAATCTAGTGATTTGATATCACACTTAAAGTAAGCATTGTGTTATGTGTAGGTGGGACAAAAAGAATGGGTGTTGTGGATGGTGTGCATGAGCCGAAAATAGGGAAGGAAAAGGAAAGGTGGTTTTGTTTTGGCAAGCATCTTATCTTGGTCTTGGTAATACTTAGGATCTTACCATATTTGGCTTAATACAAATCTTTGGATTAGAATGTTTGCAAAAGGTGGGACAATGAGTGTAAGATGATCATGATTCTAGTTGCATGTATACATATATACTTATCTAAGTAAATCCTCATGCATGCACACTTGTAATATATATGTATATACATACCTCATGCATATATATATATATACACACACACATAGGTAATACATATTTTTTTGAAAGTGATCATTTCCATCATAAGCATGTCCATATAGTTATTTATATAGGAAAATAATATGTGTACGTTTGTAATTCTTATAAAGAAAATTGTTATTGTTTAAACTCGCGTCACTAATTCCGAATAAATCGGATATTTGTACCATATTGTGTGTTTAATTGCACTAGTGTGGGTCTTGCTAGACTTTATCGGGGAACTTATGCATTAAAAATAACGTCTAATATGTGTACCAAATTAAATGTTGATTAGAAAGTGTACGGATTTTGACCTGGTAAATCGGCAGACGTCACAGTGCTCCCTCAAATATACAGACGAACAGAGAAACAACCCATTGTCACAACCTCCACCATCGAAGATCATCGTCTCTCCCCATATCTCCCTTCTCTCACACGGCCTCTCTGGGTCTTGGTGATGTTTCAGCTCTCTCTCTCTCTCTATCTCTATCTCTCTTTCTTTCTACGATTTGTGTCAATAGCTGAGGTGGTGGTGGGAGCTAATAGGTGTTAGTGATGATGGAGAGTTTTTAATAAAAAAAGGGAATATGTTGAAACCAGTAAATATGAATTCTAGTTTCAACGAGTATCATATTGCTATATAAAAACGAAGAAAAAAACGACTATTTTTGTGGGGTTTTGTTCATACAGGAAAAAAACACGTGTTTAGGTAATTCATTAATCATGTATAGGCAAGTCACTAATTATGTTCAAACCAGTAAATATGAATTCTATTTTCAACCAGAGCAGAATAGGTTACTAGAGTTATACATTGTTTTAGGTTAAGTATCAATATTAGTAGGTTAGAGTTGTACATTTTTAGCCTTTTGGATATGTGTTAATATTAGAGTTACATTGGAGTTATACATTGTTTTAGGTTAGGTGCTACATGAAGCTTTCCTGCATGCAACTATAAAGCGCATCAGTCTATTTCACATGTAAAATTGAAGTGACATATTATATTTCTCAACCTCGGGATGCTCCGGGGGTATAATCTAGTATATGTATAGGTTGTATAATATAATAATTCTTTTGTTTAGTTGTTTGAAAGAGCTACAAAAATATGAAAAAGAAAATACAAATGTGAGATTACTATTCCTCTCTATTTATTTTTTAATATTTTTAAAAGTGGTTGTAATGAATGAGAAAGAAAATGTAATGATAAAAAGTTATAAAAGTTATTTAATTAAACAATATAAATTAAGAAAATATAAATGTGGAATTGCCATTATTGTCCCTGTGGTTTTGAGAAATTGCTAGATCAGTTCAAAGTTAACAATCAAATTTAACGCCATTAGAATTTTGGACTAAACTGTAACACCCCAACCGATGGCGGAAACATCGGGATGTCACGTATTGATGATTGTTTCAGTAGCACATGGTATAAATTGCAATTTTAAATAATTTATTCATAGCATAAATATCCAAAATGAAATGATGTCTAGAAATCCCAAATACATGATATCATAATAAAGCAATAACTTCAAATTAAACTTCATAATAATCCTCATGCATACTCTAAGCCTCAGCTTCGTTGTTACCTGAAACATGTTAATTTTGAAAATATTTTTGGGTCAACAAAAGTTGGTGAGAATTACATAGGTTTTGATAATTGAATAAAGCTTGTACAATTCAAGTGTCATGGCAAGTCTAGTCCATATGTGAAAACATACTAGAAGTAAATCGAGTGCATAATCAACCCTTGTGACTGTTATATTGTGGTCCATCCCATACGCTCATGGTTCACTCGATTATGTTATGCGATAACAATCACCCACGCTACCTTTGTAGGAGGCACGTATCCAGGTGGGATTGTCTGTCCAATAGATCTATCATTGTATACCGTCGGCTGATCAATGTTAATGATTATGCTAGAATTGTGCTTACCCTAGTCATGTTTAAGACATAATGCAACATAGAAAAACACATAGACACTTTATGATTGAATTGCATATAGAATGTTGTAACATGTTTCACCCCAAAAATGGTGATAAATAGAAAAGGGGGTATGTAAAACTCACCTAAGTAAAATGTTATGTCTCGTGAAAATAGAGTATGTGTTGCCCAACAATGCCAAATATTTCCCTATAATTAAGGTAATAAATATGTCTAAATCTTTCTAGTCTACAAATATATTCTAGGGCTTCGAATTTGGGGATAAGTGTTCGTTTGATTAATAAATAAAATGTTTGATAAATGAGAGAAATTTGATGAATAAATAAACAAAAGTCTTTTTGTAAATTTTAAATTAAAGATGGTCACAATAATAAGTTTTAAGTATGAAAATAATTTTTATGAAATTATTTTCTTAAAAATAGAATATTAAATCTATTTATTACAAATTGTCAAAATATAACTTTAATATTTAAAAATATTAAATTTACAGAATTATTAATTTAAAAATAGTATTTCTGTTCCAAATAATCAGAAATAATTTATATAAAATTTTGATGCAAAAATATTGAAAAATGAATTTATTATGATTTATTTATGATTAAAATATTAAATAAATGATTTTTCAGAAATAAAAATCATTTCAGAAAAGTTTATTGTTATAAAAACTCAGAATAATTTTTGTGGAAATTTATGAAATTGTTTTGATATTTTTATAGAATTTTATAAATAAAATAGAATAAACTTGAATTATTTATTATATATACTAAATAAATCAATTTTTGAAAACTAAAAATTGTATGTTAAACTTTTTCACTAGATTAACATAAAATAATTTTTGTAGAATTTATAAAAGAGTTTTAGTATTTTAAAATGAATTTTAAAAAATACAAAGGAATATATATATATATACACTTAATTGAAAAGAATGTTTGTTGATGCCATGGTTCGAACCCGGGCCCTTGGCCGGTTCGTTGGTTTTAAATCACAAGCCCAGATCAACTGGTCTGGACCCTGAGAACGTTTAGTTTCTGATTATATTAATTATATACAATAAGGAAAATCAGATTTATATTCAATTTAGAAAAGAAAAGGATGAAACCGTTTAAGTGGGATTCAAACCCGCGTGAGCCGGCTCTAAAGCACCAGACACAACCACTTGATCTATATCAGTGGTTGTGTTTGGTTTCTGTTTATTTTAAATATATGTACATGTTCTGGAAGTGTTCTTCCCCAAATTAAGATTATCGTGCCCTAGCTTTAACAATCACACGATTTACACAACAATAACCCAATTAATCATGGGGTTATTGTTGTGTGATTGCCGAAGGATAAAACCCATTGATAAAATAGAACTTACAAACACGAAATCGTGCCAAATGCTCAGTCAAAGCAGAAAGTCAAACACGAACTAAAAGCTTCGAATGATTATTTTTAGAACAGAAATTGAGGATTGAGGGAGAGTTATCGGCGAGTGTAGAAGGGATGGGGAGGTCCAATTTATAGGGAGAGGGTCTGGATCGTTGAATTGGTAAGTTGACCTTGTGTTTATGGTGATGACGCGTAAACGGTTATAATTGGCATGTTTTGATGATGATTGGACGAGTAATTATACGCGTATAGGTCAAAGGTATCATCAATCATACCATAACAAGATTAAAACGCGATCGAAATGGTTAATTATGGTAGATTGTTGTCACAGTTGACTTTCCTAGTCAACTGTGAAGAACTGAACTCGGGATATAATAATTACGCGCTGGGAAATATACAAGTGTGTGTGTAGCTCAGTTGGTGATGTTGTTTGTGTTTGTGACCCGGCTTGGGACGCGGGTTCGATTCCCGGCCCAAGCATTATTTTTTTTTGACATTTTATCTTATATATATGTATATTATATATAATTAATATAGTATTAGGGTTCCAAATACGCCACAATAATAATTAAAAGCGAATAATAATAATGAAACTTGACGTATTTATTCATGATAATAATAACGTACAAGTATAATTGCGTAATGTTACAGTCTCCCCTACTTTTAGGAACTTCGTCCCGAAGTTAAAAGAAAAAAACACAAGGTTGAGGGTGATTGGGTAGAATTTGGGGCAACTGTGATTTGGAAGTTCTTTTATTGGTAATAGGATAATGGTTTCGGGTCGGGTAGGTGTGAACTTTAAGAGTTGAATTAGGTTCGTCTGACATCGCAAGGAGAGTAAGAATCTAGCAAAGCATTAAGTTTTAGGAGTCCTAAAACAAATGAGTTGATGGACTATAGAAGGACTAAATGAACTACCAGGTTTACAATTTGTCAACTACCGAAAACCTTGATAAAATTTCACACTACCTTAACGAACCTGTAAATTCATGATTACATTCCGGACCGCAATCACCAATTTACCTTACATTAGGGTTTTGTGTCCTTCTATGACTCTACTGATTGTTGAGCAGGTTCGATAGCCTCCACCAGTCGTTGAGCAGGTTGTAGGGCCTCTCCCGACTGTTGGAAAGACATGATGACCTCTACCAATCGTTGAGTAGGTTGTTTGGTAGCCAACTAACTGTTGTACAAGTAAACAAGTATAACGAGTATGGTTTAGATATTGATATAGCAATTAGTTCACATTCAAACAAGCATGCATCCAGGTGTTATGATAATACTAGAATTTATTACTTGAATCAATACATAGAATTAAAAAGCAGACATCATTCAAATGGTGGGGCTTGCTGTTAAGTAGCTGGAGGGTCCCTAGCGGGGTTATTTGGAGCAGCAAGGGCGTTTGTAGCAGGAATTCGACAAGCATCCGCAAGATGCCCATACCTTTGACAATTGGTACACTGACGGCAGGGCACTTGGGTTGGGTGGTGATACTGGCAGGTGTCACACTTAGGTTGGTTCCCGTTGTATTGTTTCTTGTTGGGTGGGACAGTGGCGTCTATTGCAAAATTCCTGACCTTGCGCCTTCCATTGGTGGAGGTCTCAGTTTTAATTTCAACGGCAGGTTGGGGAGTATCCTTTGCAACAGTTTTCTTTTCCCCTTTCCGGGTCAGGGTTCCTGCCTTCACATGGTTATCTGTTAGGGTAGCCGCCAAACGCTTTGCTTCCTCCAGAGTAGCAGGGTTCCTTCCCCACACCGTGTCTTGAATCTTCATCGGTAAGCCACCAATGTATTTTTCGATCGCAATAGGCAAGGGGGTGACCTTGTGTGGTAGTAGTAGACTAAGTTCGTGAAAACGAGTGTTGTAGGCAAGGTTTTCTCCACTATCTTGAGCAAGATCATGAAACTCATCTTCCAGCTTCTTGATTTCATTACGAGGGCAGAACTCTGCCTTCATAATGTCTTTAGCTTGATCCCAAGTTAAGGCCAGTGCAGCTTCAGCTCCGCGGGTGCGCTTTTCCTCATTCCACCAAGTGAGTGCTCGTTTGTGAAGAACACTCATGGCATAACGGACCTTTAAGTTATCGGGACACTCACTGTTAATGAAGGTATTCTCAATGCCCTCGAACCATTGTAGAAGTCCCGTAGCTCCTTCTTCTCCACTGAACTTAGGGGGATTACAGGAATTAAAGTGCTTAAGAGTGCAAGCTGGGAGACCATTCCCGTTTCCGTTGTGGTTTCCATTACCGTTCCCGTTTCCATGACCGTTTCCGTTGCCGTTTTCGTTCATCTGGATGACTTGAGCCAATAAGTTAGGAACCAGAGTCGCGATCTGTTGTGCCATTTGTTGAGAAATGATCGCAGCCAGTTGGGCATCAACACCATTGTTGTTGTTGTTTTTGTTGTGGTTGGTGTTGTGGTTGTTGCTACTTTCCTCTTGGTTTTCACCACTGTTATTACGAGTGCTGCGACGTGGAAGCATGATCTGTAAGAGACACAATGAAGGTTCAATGAGACATGAATGAGGTCATATAAGGAATGTAATCATTTACCATTTATTAAAACGAATAAACGAAAACGTTGACTTATCAAAGATTCTAGATTCTAATAACATAGTGAAGACATGCTTTAGCCTATAAGTGAACACTCATCCCGAGAATTCCCAGGTAGGCATCCGGGTCCCTCGTCTGATTGGGATATATGCGCAATGCTAGCCTAGACAGAAGACTCAGAATACAGGCGTTCACCCTTCCAGATTGCACGTGTTCGTTATTAAAATCTAGAACTTCGACGAGATCTCAAGGTGGTTCAGGCTAAACCTGAGGATTTTGTTCTATTAGTCTAAGAGTAGATCCAGTGATGGAGAGCAATCTTCTTGTAAGGATTAAAATAGAGATAGGAAGTAGGAGGGAGATAGAGAATAGGAATAAGTAGAGAAGCAAGTAAGAGAAACAAGTACTGGTTAAATCCTATGGTTATAGACTAGAATATTTTTCTAATAACCTAATTCTCTATAACCAGGGCTCTGATACCAATCTGTAACACCCCAACCGATGGCGGAAACATCGGGATGTCACGTATTGATGATTGTTTCAGTAGCACATGGTATAAATTGCAATTTTAAATAATTTATTCACAACATAAATATCCAAAATGAAATGATGTCTAGAAATCCCAAATACATGATATCATAATAAAGCAATAACTTCAAATTAAACTTCATAATAATCCTCATGCATACTCTAAGCCTCAGCTTCGTTGTTACCTGAAACATGTTAATTTTGAAAATATTTTTGGGTCAACAAAAGTTGGTGAGAATTACATAGGTTTTGATAATTGAATAAAGCTTGTACAATTCAAGTGTCATGGCAAGTCTAGTCCATATGTGAAAACATACTAGAAGTAAATCGAGTGCATAATCAACCCTTGTGACTGTTATATTGTGGTCCATCCCATACGCTCATGGTTCACTCGATTATGTTATGCGATAACAATCACCCACGCTACCTTTGTAGGAGGCACGTATCCAGGTGGGATTGTCTGTCCAATAGATCTATCATTGTATACCGTCGGCTGATCAATGTTAATGATTATGCTAGAATTGTGCTTACCCTAGTCATGTTTAAGACATAATGCAACATAGAAAAACACATAGACACTTTATGATTGAATTGCATATAGAATGTTGTAACATGTTTCACCCCAAAAATGGTGATAAATAGAAAAGGGGGTATGTAAAACTCACCTAAGTAAAATGTTATGTCTCGTGAAAATAGAGTATGTGTTGCCCAACAATGCCAAATATTTCCCTATAATTAAGGTAATAAATATGTCTAAATCTTTCTAGTCTACAAATATATTCTAGGGCTTCGAATTTGGGGATAAGTGTTCGTTTGATTAATAAATAAAATGTTTGATAAATGAGAGAAATTTGATGAATAAATAAACAAAAGTCTTTTTGTAAATTTTAAATTAAAGATGGTCACAATAATAAGTTTTAAGTATGAAAATAATTTTTATAAAATTATTTTCTTAAAAATAGAATATTAAATCTATTTATTACAAATTGTCAAAATATAACTTTAATATTTAAAAATATTAAATTTACAGAATTATTAATTTAAAAATAGTATTTCTGTTCCAAATAATCAGAAATAATTTATATAAAATTTTGATGCAAAAATATTGAAAAATGAATTTATTATGATTTATTTATGATTAAAATATTAAATAAATGATTTTTCAGAAATAAAAATCATTTCAGAAAAGTTTATTGTTATAAAAACTCAGAATAATTTTTGTGGAAATTTATGAAATTGTTTTGATATTTTTATAGAATTTTATAAATAAAATAGAATAAACTTGAATTATTTATTATATATACTAAATAAATCAATTTTTGAAAACTAAAAATTGTATGTTAAACTTTTTCACTAGATTAACATAAAATAATTTTTGTAGAATTTATAAAAGAGTTTTAGTATTTTAAAATGAATTTTAAAAAATACAAGGGAATATATATATATATATATATATATATATATATATATATATATATATATATATATATATATACACTTAATTGAAAAGAATGTTTGTTGATGCCATGGTTCGAACCCGGGCCCTTGGCCAGTTCGTTGGTTTTAAATCACAAGCCCAGACCAACTGGTCTGGACCCTGAGAACGTTTAGTTTCTGATTATATTAATTATATACAATAAGGAAAATCAGATTTATATTCAATTTAGAAAAGAAAAGGATGAAACCGTTTAAGTGGGATTCGAACCCGCGTGGGTCGGCTCTAAAGCACCAGACACAACCACTTGATCTATATCAGTGGTTGTGTTTGGTTTCTGTTTATTTTAAATATATGTACATGTTATGGAAGTGTTCTTCCCCAAATTACGATTATCGTGCCCTAGCTTTAACAATCACACGATTTACACAACAATAACCCAACTAATCATGGGGTTATTGTTGTGTGATTGCCGAAGGATAAAACCCATTGATAAAATAGAACTTACAAACACGAAATCGTGCCAAATGCTCAGTCAAAGCAGAAAGTCAAACACGAACTAAAAGCTTCGAATGATGATTTTAGAACAGAAATTGAGGATTGAGGGAGAGTTATCGGCGAGTGTAGAAGGGATGGGGAGGTCCAATTTATAGGGAGAGGGTCTGGATCGTTGAATTGGTAAGTTGACCTTGTGTTTATGGTGATGACGCGTAAACGGTTATAATTGGCATGTTTTGATGATGATTGGTCGAGTAATTATACGCGTATAGGTCAAAGGTATCATCAATCATACCATAACAAGATTAAAACGCGATCGAAATGGTTAATTATGGTAGATTGTTGTCACAGTTGACTTTCCTAGTCAACTGTGAAGAACTGAACTCGTGATATAATAATTACGCGCTGGGAAATATACCAAGTGTGTGTAGCTCAGTTGGTGATGTTGTTTGTATTTGTGACCCGGCTTGGAGCGCGGGTTCGATTCCCGGCCCAAGCATTATTTTTTTTGACATTTTATCTTATATATATGTATATTATATATAATTAATATAGTATTAGGGTTCCAAATACGCCACAATAATAATTAAAAGCGAATAATAATAATGAAACGTGACGTTTTTATTCATGATAATAGTAACGTACAAGTATAATTGCGTAATGTTACATAAACTAAAGTATTTTAAGAAATGTTTGAGACAGATATATTACGCAATTTCAATTTTTGATTGATTTAGCAATTATATATTATATTTATATATATAAATTTAAACTAACCATGAATAGTGTTATTCCCCTCTTATTGGTTGAGAAGGGCGGTGGCCATTATTTTATATTTTTTTTCTTTTTTCACAGCTTATATCTATCTATATATAAAAAAGAAAACGTATGCTGACGTGGCGTGCAATTGAGGCCTCAACCTCCCCTTGAGAGTGCCACGTGGCTTAATAATTGAGTGTTTTTGGTGTTTTTGAGTATTTTCCTTATTTAACAAAAAAAATAATAAAAATCAACAGACCGTCATATTGTTTTGTTTCCCTCAAGCAAAAACCATAATTCCTCCTCCTCTTCTACACATTGTTCTTCTCAAAGATTACAAGGAGGATACCAATCTTTGGTTCCTCACTCTCTGCAATCTTCCCAATCAAATCCCGCTACGTGTTCATCACCGGCGGCTCAAGCGGCAACTCCTTGGCTCTAGCTCATCAAGTCGTCGCCGAAGGTGCACATGTGTAACACCCCAACCGATGGCGGAAACATCAGGATGTCACGTATTGATGATTGTTCAGTAGCTCATGGTGAATAATAAATTTCATTAAATGATTTAAATAAATTACATACAATTGTTCTACAAGAATTCGTACATCAAATTGAATAAAACTATGCACACATCTTCAAGCATTAATTCGAATCTTCAAACAAGTAGAACCTGAAACATGTTAAGTTGAAAATATTTTGGGTCAACAAAAGTTGGTGAGAATTACATAGGTTTTGATAATAGAATAAAATTGTTGTGCAATTTATGTGTCATGGCAATCTAGTCCATATGCGAAAACATACTAGAAGTAAATCGAGTGCATAATCAACCTTGTGACTGTTGTATTGTGGTACATCCCATACGCTCATGGTTCACTCGTTTATATTGCAGTAACAAACACCCACGTAACCTTTGTAGGAGGCACGTATCCGGGTGGGATTGTCAGTCCAATAGATCTATCAATGTATACCGTTTGGCTGATGAATGTTTATGCTAGAATTGTGCTTACCCTAGTCATGTTCAAGACATAATGCAACATAGAAATACACATAGACACATTGATGATTGAATTGCATAAATATTGTTGTAACATGTTTCACCCCAAAAATGGTGATAAATAGAAAAGGGGCTATGTAAAACTCACCTTAGCAAAATGTTATGTCTCGTAAAAAAAATAGAATAATGTGTTGTGAATGTATGCGAGGCGAAACCCAAAGACTCAACAACGTAGCTAGTCCAAATTGAAGAAAACGAAAAAGAAAGAATATCAAGCTTCCAATTCGCCAATTACAAGAGCTTATAATCAAAGCTTCAATTGTAGAAGTAATAGACTATAGAAGAAAGGTATGAGGGAAAGTTTAATCGGATTGAAACAATCGATTTAGTGGTGCAAAGTATAATGGGTCATAGGTGGGTTTTTATACTAGTTTTGGAGTCAATTAGCCATTAAAATTGGTCAACACCATAAAGTAAGGTTTTATGATGAATTGACTATTTGACTAAGACTTTGACTGTTTGACTAAGACTTTGACTAGGACTTTGACTATTTGACTCAAGGCTTTATTTAAAAAAAAAATCTTGTATGTGAAAAAAAAAATTTAGAATCATATTATTATTATTATTATTATTATTTATATACAATTATGTATGTATATAAGTTGTGAGTTAGGATAAATAAAGACTTAGGCACATTTGAATAATATTAATGATAAAGGTGTAATAAAAAAAAATATATATATATAAGGGCTTTTTATGTATTAAAATTTTGGGGAAAATTTTGCGATGTTACAACATGTCACCATCCTAGCTCGCAATCAAACAAAACTAGAGGAAGCCAAGACCTCTATTCGGCTTTATACAGGGATCGATGTTAATAATGTGAGTGCTGACGTGCGCGACTTTGATGCCGTTAAGACGGTTGTTGAGAGCGTTGACATGATTGATGTTTTGGTTTGTAATCAGGGGTTTTTTAGCGTATGAGCTTGAGAAGCAGGTGATTAGGGAGGTTAGGGATAGTTTACTATTATGTGTATCGAAGCTAATTATTCTGCATTTTTATCGATTCAACTCCTCCTTTATCACAAGCTTCATACTTCACTTATAAAATCTATATGTTTATTTAGTGTTCTAAATCCTAATACCTGCTTATAGTCTGTCTAGATATACATACATCATGTATCTGATATTATAGTATTTATTGTTTTAGTAATCTTTTATGCTAATAGCTTTTATATTTGTTTGATGATTTCATTATTTTTCATTAGATGAAGCTATGTATTGTTAGTTGTTACACTGTTGATTTTTGTTTTGTTATGTTTTATGTATTATATTATCAAGGATTGATCTTTCAGATAGAAGGTTAGTTTTTGGACCCGGTTTGTGTTTTGAGCAATTTAAAGCAATATATTTGGCATCTTTTAAGAATTGGACGGTGGTTCGTGGTTTTTGTGAGATACTATATTGTACATCATGAGTACTTCCTGGGCGGATGTTGTTTATAATGCATTTTTAGGATCTGATAATTACGAAAATAAGCCTTCCGCGGCTCCTGTTAAGCCTGCTTATGTACAGCCGTCCAATTCTTATTTAGGTTTGTTTTTCACACATCCACATTCTCTCTCTTCGAATCATATCGTCTTCTCTGTTATTCTTCTTCTTTATCAATCTCCATCGTATTATCATCTATCTCTTCGTATCATCATATTCAATCGTCGTCTTCGTATCATAATCTTCCATCGCCGTCATCCGTGGTATCATCATCTCTGTTTTCGTCTCATCATCTTCAATCGCCATCATCTTCATATTTGAGAGGTAATGATTATATTGTAAATATGTTTTATTTGACTTATAATTACATGCATCAGGTATGTTGGATCGTTTAGGTCTTATTTTAATTTCAGATTTGTATGTTTTAGGGATTTTCTTTTAAAGTTTGTTTTTATAATAACTCACGGTTCGTTTTCTCATATCACAGGAAGCAATTCAAGAAGGATTTCATGGAAAATTTCCGTGACAACAAATCAGTCGATGCAGTACGTTTTATAAGTCCATTTAAACAATAAATTTCTATATTATCTGTTCATTGTTCAGTCACCGATGAGTTTTTAAACAAGTTAATATAAATTACAGATTGCTATGGAAGAAAGGGTTAAGTGGAAGTCTATGTCTGAAACCGTAAGATCTGCTAATATTATCAGATCTATTCTTATAGACGTTTAATCAAATAGTTGGAGTGCATGTTTTATGTTTAATTTCGTTTTATGCGTTAAGTATTCTGTGCGTAGGAGAAAGCTCCTTATGTAGCAATGGCAGCTAAGAAGAAAGTTGAGTATGGAATTGCTATGAAACAGCACAATGATGATTTCGTAATATTTCCTATTTCTCAAATTTTTAACAAATTGTTTTATTAACTTTATTAATTTTTAATTAGCCATCTTATTGTTAATTTTATTTGATTGACTGATGTGTTTTCCACCTTCCAGCTGTCATCATGGTGAAGAAGAGGAGAACCAATCTTCCGAGTGCAAGAGAAACTTTCCAGTATCAGGAAACAAGTGCTACCCAACGTCCACCACCACAACAGCAGCCGCAACAGCAGCCACAACAGGGTGGCTATCAACAAGGACGTGGCATGGGTGGACAACCACAAGGTGGAAGATGCTGGGGTCCAAGGGGTCCTGTACCACGTGCCACGACTCCACAACAGTATCCTGGTGGCCCAATGGATCAACCGCAACATGGGAAAGGGTGATGCAAATCCAAGTTATTCTTGATGAGGACGACAAGTTTGTGAATCATTTATAATAAGGATCAGCCTTGCAATTGCTATACATGTATATTTTCTTGGTTTATCATTTTTTATTAAGTCATATTTGATTTTTCAATCTCGGGACCTTCCCGAGGTAATCAGCTAGTAATAATATATATCATTAGATTCATTTCAAAACACAAGTTATGTTGGTGGTGGAGTGGTTTGTGGTGAAGTTCTCTTATCCAAAGTCATAGGTTTGATCCTTGTGGAGGGAATTTATTTATATTTTCATTTTAACAACTTTATTTAATAAATATATATCATTGGTTTCATTTCAAAACACAAGTTGTGTTGTTGGTGGAGTGGTTTGTGGTGAAGTTCTCTTACCCAAGGTCACATGTTCGATCCTGGTGGAGGGAATTTATTTATTTTTTTCATTTTAACAGCTTTACTTTTTTTTTTTTTTTGAAAATTAACTTTCATTCAACCAAAAAATGCACCAGCCGTCCTCAAAGCGAGGACCGCAAGGCAAAAACGGATTACATCACGACTAACGGATAATTACACCACTTACTCCAATCTAGACCTTTCAACCTAGATCTATTTTGGATCCAAAAAAACGTTAGTCTTTTAATATTATCCACCAACTCCACTGCTCTTCGGGACTTGTTACTGAAGATACGAGCGTTTCTTTCAGTCCAAATCGCCCACATTGTAGTGAACACTATGCCTTCAATGATACGAGCCTCTTGTTTGTTCTTTGTTTTACGAGCAGCAAGCGCAACCACGTCCTCCACATCGAACAGCAAAGAAGGGCTAAGCTTGCACCACGCCTCCATTTTTGACCAGATTTCCAACGAATATAAACATCCCGTAAAAAGATGCATCACCGATTCCTGTTGCTGTTCACACAAAGGGCATATCGTGTTTTCTAACGGGATCCCACGAGGCACCAGATCGGTTTTAGTTGGCAGTTAAATTCGAAGGTTGGATATCCGTTTACTAGGACCGCCGAGCGCGCCGACATGAGAATACCTCGGACCCAATCACACCATAACGTAGGAAAGCCCATTTGAGCCATAATAGAGATCAAAAAATTCCAGTTAACATTGTCATACGCCTTCTCAAAATCAATTTTTAATAAAAACGCCTTCTTTTTTTTCTTCTTTAACCAATCGGTTAACTCATTAATGACCAAAGCCCCATCAAGAAAAAACCGATCCTTCAAAAAAGCCGATTGTTGTTCCGAAATAATACTCCCCAAAACCTTCTTGAGACGGTTAGCAAGGATTTTAGAAATCCTCTTACTAATCATCCCAATAAGAGTAATCGGTCTATAATCCTTGAGGCCTAAAGGCATTTTCACCTTCGGAATCAAGGTTATAAACGAAGAACCACAACCAAAATTAATTTTACCTGAGCCATGAAAATCCGATAGAATACGAGCAAAATCATCTTCCTAGAATCCCCCGAAGCGTTTGACGAACCGAAAATTGAACCCGTTCGGTCCTGACGCCTTATTTGACCCACAATCAAACACGGTCTCCTTGATTTCCTGTTTAGAAAACTCAGCAGTCAAGGACATACCATCTGTGTCGTTTAACCTTTTAATACCTGATACTTCCAGATTCGGCCGCACCTTATGATGTTCTTTAAAATGAAGCCGAAAGAAACGAAGAACTTCTTTTTTAACCAACGCAGGTTTGGAAACCCACGCTCCATCTACCTCCAAGCCCGGAATAGCGTTTCTAGCTTTCCTACCATTAACAACATTGTGAAAATACGAAGTGTTTTCATCCCCGAGCGACGCCCATTTGATATGTGACTTTTACTTGATGTCCCAAGAACGAAGACGCTCTATCTCTTCTAAATTTTTTTGGCATTCATTCCACACCCATAACTCTGAATCATCCAGATCTTTTTGTTCCATTAAAAGCTCCATCTCGTCTTTCTCAGATCTAAGGCGCCATTCGATTTCATTCTCTCTTTGTTTCACTATTGTGAACCACTCCTTTAACTTACTTCTCAATCTTCTCAAGTTTTTCGTAAGAACCAAATCCGCATCGCCTTCAGTACTATCATCCTCCAAAACCGACTTGATAACATCAATACAACCCGGTCTATCCACCCACGAGTCAAACCATCTAAAAGGCTTCTTACCAAAGTTCGAGTCAACCAACGAAAGAACCAAAGGAGAGTGATCAGAGCACTCTCTATGTAAAGCTCTAACCCACACATTAGGCCACTTGTTAAAAACATTAGAACATACTAACACCCGATCAATTCTACTCATCTTGCATTCACCACCTCTATATGTCATATAGGTGTACTTCATACATTTCAACTCATATTTACGAAGACCCACGGAGTCGATAAAATCATTAAAATCCCTTGCACAAACAGGATCGAAAACCGATTTTTTTCTTTATTCCAAGGTTCTAACAGCGTTAAAATCCCCTAACACGATCCACCAACCTGGTTTTGAACTCATAAGCTGATCAAGCTTTAACCACAACTGACGTTTATCAACATTTGATTGTGGGGCATAAACATTAACAATATTGAGCCTAACCAGACTATCAGTCAACATACCGCCCACACATAAATAATTAACATCTTTAAACACCTTATCTTTGACAAAAACCTTGGGGTCCCAAATGCTAACCAAACCTCCCGATTGACCAACCGCATTAACAAAATCACAATCAAACCCCAATCCTCCCCAAAAATTCGTCAACAGACCCAGTTGAAAATCACTGCACATCGACTCTTGCAATGCAATAAAACCAATACCAAATTCCTCTTTAAGCCTCTTAACCCATCTAGCTTTACCACCAACCCCAATACCTCTAATAAATACAATTGGTTTCGTATTAGAACATCAATTGTGTTAGTGGTGTATTGGTTTGAGGTCTATTTTGTTAAATAAAAGGTTGCAAGTTTAAGGCTGGCCGGTTGCATTTATTTATTTTTTTCATTTCAACAACCATATTTAACAGTGGCGGATCTAGAAATAATTTTGAGTAGCAACATTCAAAAAAAATCGCCATAGTTTCATACAATGTAAAGGAAATAAAAATAACATGATAATAGATAAAATTAGACACATACATAATAGATTTCGCCCCTTCGGTTCTTGAAAGCTTGAAATCAAGCCATTACGTCATCTTCTTTTACTTTATAAAAAATGTCTCTTTCAACTGCGCAAATCAAAGCATTGTGTAACACCCCAAAACCATTTGTTCGTCTAATTATACCATTAGGCATGATTAGCAAAATTATTAAAACGAGATCCGAACAAAGAATGAACACATGTTGCGTTCTAATATAGAAATAATCTAGTTAGTGTTATTAATCTTATTAACAAGCTAATAATATGAGAAAAACTAGCTTGAATAGCTAGTTTCATAAGAAATGACAATTGGGGATTTTTGGAGGGACCATAGTTGCCAAAATGGGAAACTTGTGGTGCATCATGTTGAAAAGGGAAGAACACACACACATAAGTGTGTGTGTGTGTGTGCGTGTGTCGATTATAATCAGGAGAAGGTATTCTCATTCACCTCCAAACCCTCAACATCAAACCCTTGCTCAAATCCAAGCCAAATCAAGAGTTGTTTTGGTGCATTAGCAAGAAATGAGTCATCTAAGGCTTAATAAACATTGAGGTACCTTTTATTTGGTAGAAATTGATGTTTTATTCATTCTTGATCATGGTGAAATTTTAGGGTTTTACAAAAACGTGATAATGTATGTTGATGGAGGTTTCTCTAACTTTAGGGAGCTCCAAACATATCTAAATAGGGTGTAAATAGCATTTTACATATGTGTTTGCTATGTTCATGTGAATATGTTAACTTGTGAAAATTGGGGTTAAACCTCTATGTTGAACCAATATACATATAGTGGTCTTGGGAATATTGTGAAGTTGTTATAATAAGAAATTTAGGCAAAATGGTCTAAATAATGTGTTATGATGATGATTAGACAAATGGTGATGCTTTGGCTAAATCTTGAACTTTTGAAACCAAACAAATTGGTGGGTGCACACCAAGTGTTTGATTAAATGCCAAATTGGTGAACACTAGTGAAACTATGAAGTTAGAATCATGTAAGAGCCATTAATTGTATGTAATGTTGGTTTATAATAAGCCAAGTTGATTGCACATTCTATGTAAGGAAATATCTATGGATTTAGCTATAATTGATAATGAATACATTACATGTGGATAGTGAAATAATTGTAACACCCCAACCGATGGCGGAAACATCGGGATGTCACGTATTAATGATTGTTCAGTAGCTCATGGTGAATAATAAATTTCATTAAATGATTTAAATAAATTACATACAATTGTTCTACAAGAATTCGTACATCAAAATGAATAATACTATGCACACATCTTCAAGCATTAACTCAAATCTTCAAGCAAGTAGAACCTGAAACATGTTAAGTTTGAAAATATTTTGGGTCAACAAAAGTTGGTGAGAATACATAGGTTTTTTAATATAATTGATAACAATAGTTTGCACAACAATCACAGTTGTATGATGATAGAGTATGAGTCTGACATGTAACAATGCGTCTTTGTACAATCAAACCTTGTGTCGACTGAGGACTAACTCGCAAGTTAGTTAAATGTTGTTACTGTTATCGATCATCCCTGAATTTATGCGGGGGGATGGGTTTGTCAAACCTATAGCGCTATAATCTAAACAGGCGGCTTGATCATTGTTAATGATTGTACTGTGTCTTTTTGTAACAGTCAAATGATAGATTGATAGTATAATTGAATCACAAGTGAGTATGAGTAAATGATAGTATAAAATGTTTAAGAGGGTGTTTGGGATTGCGTTTTGAATCTGATTTTTAGATTATTGCGTTTTGAAAACGCAGATAATCAATTTTTAGTGTTTGGGATTGCGTTTTGAAAACGCAGATAATCAGTTTTTTAGGCTACCAAAACACAATAATCTATAAGCAACTCCACCTCTGCTTTTCCAAAACGCATAATCTGTTTTAAATAATCAATCCCAAACACCCCCTAAACATGTTTCACCCCAAAAATAATGAAAAATAGAAAAGGGGCTATGTAAACTCACCTTAGCAAAATGTTAAGTCCCGCGAAATAGAATATGTGTTGCCCAATGATGCCAAGTATTACCCTATAATTAAGGTAATAAATATGTCTAAGTCTTTCTAGTCTACAAATATATTCTAGGGTTTCGAATTGGGGATAAGTGTTCGTTTGATTAATAAATAAAATGTTTAATAAATACGAGAAATTTGATAAATAAATAAACAAGAATATTTTTGTAAATTTTAAATTAAAGATGGTCACAATATAAAGTTTTAAGTATGAAAATAATTTTTATAAAATTATTTTCTTAAAAATAGAATATTAAATCTATTTATTTCAAATTGTCAAATTATAACTTTAATATTTAAAAATATTAAAATTAAAGAATTATTAAATTAAAAATTGCATTTCTATTCCAAATAGATAGAAATAATTTATATAAAATTTTGGTGCAAAAATATTGAAAAATGAATTTATTATGATTTATTTATGATTAAAACTAACAAAAATTGGTTAAAAATATTAAATAAATGATTTTTCAGAAATAAAAATCATTTCAGAAAATTTTAATGTTATATAAACTTAGAATAATTTTTGTGGAAATTTATATAATTGTTTTGATATTTTTATAGAATTTTATAATTATAATAGAATAAATTTGTAATATTTATTATATATAATAAATAAAAGATTATTGAAAAACTAAAAATTGTTTAATAAACTTAACCATTTGAATTGCATAAAATAAATTTTATACGATTTATAAAGTTTTTTGGTATTTTAAAACCATTTTAAAAGATAATGATAAAATAAAGAGCTTAAAAAAAGGTTTTGAGGTTGCTAGGATTCGAACCCAGGACGGGTTGGTTAACAACAAGACACGTGACCAGCTGATCTAGATCAGATATCTGTTTGAAATTGCTTCTGATATGTTAATAAAGCAACGGGTCCTGGTATCATCTTCCCCAATTAAGCCTTAAAAACCCTAGTTTTCTAATCTGTTTATACACGCGATTATATTCCAATTAAACATGGGGTTAATAACTATCAAGACCCGATTAACATACTACAATCAAAGATTAAAACTTACCAGACCCGTAAGGCTTCGGTTCGCGAGTCAAACCAAAAGTCAAACAGCTTCGATTTCATATATTTCGTGAAGTAAATGAAGAATTGAGGGTAGGGGTTATGATTTTCGGCATTTTTAGAAATTTACCAGAAGGTTCAATTTATAACTTCATCACCTCGATTGATAAAATGGAAGTTTGACTCGTCCATGAGTCATGTGCGATTGATTTGGGTTCGAATTGGAATGTTTTTAATGTAATTATGCGCGTCAAACGATAGGAAATTGATTGTCGGTCATGATCATTCCTGAATTGTTTCCAAAAACAAGGATAACGCGGTTTAATTATGAATTATAGTCGCGTTTGACCTGGCTTTTGACCAACTTGATTTTGACCAATGATTTTTGAAATAGTATATGTTTAATCTGTTCCTATAATAATCACATCCATGAAGCTGGTGTAGTGGTTTATGTGGGTGGATGAAACCCTTATGTCTTGGGTTCGATCCTTGGTCAAGACATTCATATATATATATTTTTTTTCTGTTAAGCTGCAAAGAAGGGAAGGAGAAACACTCTTTGGGCTGGTTACTGGGCTCTTGGTGGGCTGCTTGGGTTTGGGCCAGAACCGAAATGGGCTCAAGGGGGGGGGGGGTAGAATGTTGGTGGGTTTAGGTAGGCTTAGAGGTGTTGGGTTTTATTTGGGTTGTGTTTGGCTCATTTCTTTTATAAGGTCCCATATTATTATTATTATTATTATTATTATTATTATTATTATTATTATATATATATATATATTAGAAGTATATAAAGTGGTAAAATAAATAAATAACTAAATAAAAAATTAAAAGAATACATATATATATATATATATGTATATATCATAATACAAGTATATAGTGGGTGAAGTGGTGATTTGATTAACTCAACACTTGGGGAAAAATGTGCGATGCTACAGTATCCCCTACTTTTAGAAACTTCGTCCCGAAGTTTATTGAAAACACAGGGTTGAAGGTGATTGGGTAAATATAAAAATAGTTGTGATTTGGGTTATAGCATTACATGAATAGAATAAACTGTCTCGTGTTTTGTGTGGGTTGATGAACTACCAGACAACTAGAGTTTATAACCTTGATAGAATTTTACACTACCTTAATGTACCTGTAAATTCATGATTACGTTCCGGACCGCAATCACCAATTTACCTTACATTAAAGTTTTGCGTCCTTCTATGACTCCACCGATTGTTGAGCAGGTCCGATAGCCTCCACCAGTCGTGGAGTAGGTTGTAGGGCCTCTCCCGACTGTTGAAAAGGCATAATGACCTCTACCAATCGTTGAGTAGGTTCGATAGCCTCCACCAGTCGTGGAGCAGGTTGTAGGGCCTCTCCCGACTGTTGAAAAGGCATGATGACCTCTATTAAGTGCAGCATATAGATTGCAAATTGATAACATGTTTATGCAAGCAAGTATAACAAGCACAGTATATGAGTTGTAGTTGTATAGATTTATATAATTAGTTCACATTCAAACAATCATGCACCATGTAACAACTCTCAGACAAAAATTTCAATACTAGAATTTATTACTTGAATCAAATAGCGTCAATACATAGAATAAAAGCAACCAATAGTCAAATGGTGAGACTTGCGGTTAGGTAGCTGGAGGGTCTTGATCTCTGTTTAGTTTAGGGCATCGGTTACGGAAGTGATTTGGGTCTCCACATTCATAGCATTGACCATAGTTGTATCGATTAGGATTAGTAGCCTGAGCAAGGTTGGTGGGTTGGTTGGCATTAGGATTTGGGGTCTCACGACACGTGTTGACCAGATGGCCATACTTTCCACAATTGGTGCACAAGCGACACGCTGAAGCAGTGGGATGATGTCGGTTGCATGTGTTACACAATGGATAGTTTCCTATATAGGGTTTCTTGTTAGAAGCTTGTGTAGTGAGGTTGACATCAGGATCCCTGGCCTTACGCTTCTGGTTCTCAGTAGTTACCGCGGCTACAATACTTGCTTTCTTGCCTTTCCGAACTAAGGTCCCGTTCTTTACGTGATTGTCAGTTAAGGTAGCTGCTAAACGCTTGGCCTCTTCAAGGGTAGCAGGGTTCCTTCCCCATACCGTGTCCTGAATCTGCATGGGCAAACCACCGATATACTTCTCGATGGCTACAGGTAGCGGAGTGACCTTATGGGGCAATAACAGACTGAGCTCATGGAAGCGGGTATTATAAGAAAGGTTTTCCCCACTATCCTGAGCAAGGGTGTGGAACTCGTCCTCTAATTTCTTGACCTCGTTACGTGGGCAAATTTCATCTCTCATTATTTCCTTGACTTGATCCCAGGTCATAGTAAGTGCAACTTCAGCTCCTCGAGTGCGCTTTTCCTCATTCCACCAAGTGAGTGCTCGTTTGTGAAGAACACTCATAGCATAACGGACTTTAAAGTTATCGGGACACTCACTGTTAATGAAGGTATTCTCAATACCCTCGAACCATTGTAGAAGACCAGTAGCTCCTTCATCTCCACTGAACTTAGGAGGATTACAGGTATTAAAGTGTTTGAGAGTGCAAGCTGGGAGACCATTCACGTTTCCATTCCCGTTCCCATCATGATTTCCATTGCCATTTCCATTCATCTGGATGACTTGAGTCAGTAAGTTAGGAACCAGAGTCGCGATCTGTTGTGCCATTTGTTTGGAAATGATTGCAGCCAGTTGGGCATCAACACCATTGTTGTTGTTGTTGTTGTTGTTGTTGTTGTTGTTGTTGTTGTTGTTGTGGTTAGTGTTGTGGTTACTACTCCCTTCATCATGATTGTCACCACTATTAAGGCGAGTGCTGCGACGTGGAGGCATGATCTGTAAGAGACACAATGAAGGTTCAATGAGACATGAATGAGGTAATATAAGGAATGTAATCATTTATCCATTTGTTAAAACGAATAAACGAAAACGTTGACTTATCAAAGATTCTAGATTCTAATAACATAGTGAAGACATGCTTTAGCCTATAAGTGAACACTCATCCCGAGAATTCCCAGGTAGGCATCCGGGTCCCTCGTCTGATTGGGATATATGCGCAATGGCAGCCTAGACAGAAAACTTAGAATACAGGCGTTCACCCTTCCAGATTGCACGTGTTTGTTATTAAAATCTAGAATTTCGACGAGATCTCAAGGTGGTTCAGGCTAAACCTGAGGATTTTGTCCTATTAGTCTAAGAGTAGATCCAATGATGGAGAGCAACCTTCTTGCAAGGATTAAAGTAGGGATAAGAAGTAGGAGGAAGATAGAGTATAGGAATAAGTAGAGAAGCAAGCAAGGGAAACAAGTACTGGTTAAGTCCTATGGTTATAGACTAGATTATTTTTCTAATAACCTAATTCCCTATAACCATGGCTCTGATACCAATTTGTAACACCCCAACCGATGGCGGAAACATCGGGATGTCACGTATTAATGATTGTTCAGTAGCTCATGGTGAATAATAAATTTCATTAAATGATTTAAATAAATTACATACAATTGTTCTACAAGAATTCGTACATCAAAATGAATAATACTATGCACACATCTTCAAGCATTAACTCAAATCTTCAAGCAAGTAGAACCTGAAACATGTTAAGTTTGAAAATATTTTGGGTCAACAAAAGTTGGTGAGAATACATAGGTTTTTTAATATAATTGATAACAATAGTTTGCACAACAATCACAGTTGTATGATGATAGAGTATGAGTCCGACATGTAACAATGCGTCTTTGTACAATCAAACCTTGTGTCGACTGAGGACTAACTCGCAAGTTAGTTAAATGTTGTTACTGTTATCGATCATCCCTGAATTTATGCTGGGGGATGGGTTTGTCAAACCTATAGCGCTATAATCTAAACAGGCGGCTTGATCATTGTTAATGATTGTACTGTGTCTTTTTGTTACAGTCAAATGATAGATTGATAGTATAATTGAATCACAAGTGAGTATGAGTAAATGATAGTATAAAATGTTTAAACATGTTTCACCCCAAAAATAGTGAAAAATAGAAAAGGGGTTATGTAAACTCACCTTAGCAAAATGTTAAGTCCCGCGAAATAGAATATGTGTTGCCCAATGATGCCAAGTATTACCCTATAATTAAGGTAATAAATATGTCTAAGTCTTTCTAGTCTACAAATATATTCTAGGGTTTCGAATTGGGGATAAGTGTTCGTTTGATTAATAAATAAAATGTTTAATAAATACGAGAAATTTGATAAATAAATAAACAAGAATATTTTTGTAAATTTTAAATTAAAGATGGTCACAATATAAAGTTTTAAGTATGAAAATAATTTTTATAAAATTATTTTCTTAAAAATAGAATATTAAATCTATTTATTTCAAATTGTCAAATTATAACTTTAATCTTTAAAAATATTAAAATTTAAGAATTATTAAATTAAAAATTGTATTTCTGTTCCAAATAGATAGAAATAATTTATATAAAATTTTGGTGCAAAAATATTGAAAAATGAATTTATTGTGATTTATTTATGATTAAAACTAACAAAAATTGGTTAAAAATATTAAATAAATGATTTTTCAGAAATAAAAATCATTTCAGAAAAGTTTAATCTTATATAAACTTAGAATAATTTTTGTGGAAATTTATATAATTGTTTTGATATTTTAATAGAATTTTATAATTATAATAGAATAAACTTGCAATATTATTATATATAATAAATAAAAGATTTTTGAAAAAATAAAAATTGTTTAATAAACTTAACCATTTGAATTGCATAAAATAAATTTTATACGATTTATAAAGTTGTTTTGGTATTTTAAAACCATTTTAAAAGATAATGATAAAATAAAGAGCTTAAAAAAAGGTTTTGAGGTTGCTAGGATTCGAACCCAGGACGGGTTGGTTAACAACAGGACGTGTGACCAGCTGATTTAGATCAGATATCTGTTTGAAATTGTTTCTGATATGTTAATAAAGCAACGCGTCCTGGTATCATCTTCCCCAATTAAGCCTTAAAAACCCTAGTTTTCTAATCTGTTTATACACGCGATTATATTCCAATTAAACATGGGGTTAATAACTATCAAGACCCGATTAACATACTACAATCAAAGATTAAAACTTACCAGACCCGTAAGGCTTCGGTTCGCGAGTCAAACCAAAAGTCAAACAGCTTCGATTTCGTATATTTCGTGAAGTAAATGAAGAATTGAGGGTAGGGGTTATGATTTTCGGCATTTTTAGAGCTTTACAGAAGGTTCAATTTATAACTTCATCACCTCGATTGATAAAATGGAAGTTTGACTCATCCATGAGTCATGTGCGATTGATTTGGGTTCGAATTGGAATGTTTTTAATGTAATTATGCGCGTCAAACGATAGGAAATTGATTGTCGGTCATGATCATTCCTGAATTGTTTCCAAAAACAAGGATAACGTGGTTTAATTATGAATTATAGTCGCGTTTGACCTGGGTTTTGACCAACTTGATTTTGACCAATGATTTTTGAAATAGTATAAGTTTAATCTATTCCTATAATAATCACATCCATGAAGCTGGTGTAGTGGTTTATGTGCGTGGATGAAACCCTTATGTCTTGGGTTCGATCCTTGGTCAAGACATTCATATTTTTTTTTTTTCTGTTACGCTGCAAAGAAGGGAAGGAGAAACACTCTTTGGGCTGGTTACTGGGCTCTTGGTGGGCTGCTTGGGTTTGGGCCAGAACCGAAATGGGCTCAAGGGGGGGGGGGGGGTAGAATGTTGGTGGGTTTAGGTAGGCTTAGAGGTGTTGGGTTTTATTTGGGTTGTGTTTGGCTCATTTCTTTTACAAGGTCCCATATTATTATTATTATTATTATTATTTTTATTATTATTATTATTATTAATATATATATATATATATATATTTATATATATATATATATATATTAGAAGTATATAAAGTGGTAAAATAAATAAATAAATAACTAAATAAAAAATTAAAAGAATACATATATATGTATATATCATAATACAAGTATATAGTGGGTGAAGTGGTGATTTGATTAACTCAACACTTGGGGATAAATGCGCGATGCTACAATAATTCCATGTTATGTATTCTAATAAATAAACGAGTGTGACTCATCCTCAAGTTAGGTACAACAAAGAGGGAACAAACGGGTCAAACGGATGCAAGGTAAGTTTTACTTACACCAATGTACTATAACATAGCTTAATTGTTGTAGATATTAGTCTTAAATCTTGAATGCGTGATAAAGATAAACCCCAAGGGGTAGAAGCTATTAATGGTCACCTTATGTGCACTCAATACAAAACGTGGTTTATGACCTTAATCAAGACAATGTGTTATGACCAAATGGTGAAATCCATCAAACGGGTCAATAAATAAAGATATGTGAAAAATGATGTTTTAATCTAAATGAAAGCAATTGAATGAAGCCGTTGAGCATGGTGTTAAATGGGTCAAGTTAGTGTCACTTGAACCATAATAAAAACTTGGGTAACATGGTATCATGAACTATGGGTCTAAACGGGTCATATTGTGAATTCGTCATCATTTGAGTCCAACACTTGATGCTTGTTTTCCAAGTATTAAGATTCTTGAGGTTAACGGATCAAATGGTATGGTATTATCATTTGAGTTCCAAGAAGTTAATGTGTCTATGTAGAAATCACGCAGGTAAACGCACTCGCGTATGCATGCTTGATGTTAATAATCATGGAGGATGAGCACAAGGTATGAATATGGGACACGGGCACCCGGTAAGTCCGTAGCTAATTAAACACCTTCAGGCGAAGCAACATGGGTAATAAAACTACCCACATGAAGTGTGGGTGCAAATCAAGTAAGTTATTTCCATAACTATGTCTAATGCGCTAATGCGCTTAGAATCTACTAAACAAGTGAAAACTTGAGAAAAGATGAAAATTTAAGTCCGGAAGGACTTAGAGGTCTTTAAACAAGTCAATGAGTAAAAAACATTGGAATTGGAACAAGAAGTTTCGCCACGAATGGCTAAATTGAAAGATTTGACCATGAAGGGCATTTTAGGAATTTAAAAGATTTCTAAATGTTGAATCTAAGAAACTAAATCATAATGAGACAATCAGACAAACGCTTTGGTTAATCAAGTGTCTAATGACTTGACAACTTAATCGGTAGGCATTTGGTGTGGTCAAAAAGTGCCTTGTTTGATTCAAGGCCTTAACGGGTCGATATGGGTAAAAATCAACATAAACACTTAAAACTTTGAACCGGGCCATATCATCATGAACCGGACTATAATTTCAGCCAATCAAAGGTTTATTTAGTCGACAAGTCAATACTTGGCTTCGGGAATCATCAAATGCGGTTGTGACATGATTCTCATGCTTAAAAATCACCAAATTCACATCAGAAGCTGTGAGCGGCCGCTCACAGAGAACAGCATGACGACACGATCTTTAAAATTGCATATAAAATCGTAGAAAAATCATTAGGAGGTGTTATTTATATGCCTGGAAAGCTCTTGGAGCGTAGAACAATTCTTATTTGAAAGTCAAAGTCGGATTTTGGGTTTTAGAAGGGGTAAAAGCGATCCGAACAGCTGCTGCGCAAAAGTTGCAGCAGTTTGTTCTCTTGATAAAGGGTCGTTTGGCCTGGTTCGTTCCGTTTCAACGTGTAACAACTATCGTACTAGTTTAAATGTATCATTGACAACCCACTAACCATTCTTTGTGTAATGGTGCTAGGTAAACAAGTGAAGGAAGTCCTGGAGCAAGGATCAAGTCGCGATAAGAGCCGAACACACCCGATCACTTACCAAGCTTCCGCATTAGAATTCAAAGAACTCCCGTTTAAACGCAAAATCTTAGAGTATGTTTTAACGATTAAAATGTAAAAATTTGTGGGAATTAAATATGTATTTGATCTTAATGGTTTGAGTTTATAATAAATATCAAGTTTTAATCGGGAGTGGTTTAAGTAAGGTCCAAACCCGTAGGATTTGGGCGTTGATCGCGTGATTACGGGTTAGGGTCTTACACATTGTTCAAATAATCCTCACCCATTCTATTGCGTAAATCCGTCTTGGTAAACTTCATCTTAGAAAAAACACCTCTCAACGGTTGCGGTTGCAACCGGCAAAACTAATGCTAACTTCAGCACCCGATAAACCAAAGGAAAAGTTTTATGTTTTCCGGTTTCCACCATTACACGAGCAAGGTCATGGACTCATGGGTAGGGCTGTTCAAAATGCTCGGCGCTCGCCGATCGCTCGCCGCTCGTTCGGAATTTGCTCGGAAATTGCTCGCTCGATTTTCCGCTCGGTTGTAAACGAGCCGATCGGCTCGGTTCGATTTGTAAACGAGCCAAGCACGAGCAAAGGTCCGCTCGGCTCGGTTCGGCTCGATATAATTTTTATTAATTTATTATATATATAATTATATATATATACACATTAATTACATTTATATTTATAGTTTTATACATGCCACTCTATCTGGTTTGACTCAATATATGCATATATACAATTATATTTATAGTTATTGGCCCAGTCAACCCAATGATAACTTAACACTAAGTTTAATTGTAAAGCCCTAAGTCGTGAAAAAACATGTTTGACTTCATATTCTCATTAGTTGTCCACCATCAATCATCTCTAGCTATCAACCTACGCCACAACGCGACAATTGTTATCTGTAGTATGCTCATCACCTCACTGGCCTCAACTAGAGCCTCATTCTCGAACGGTCGAACCTCAGTCATCACTAGGCAGCGAGAATATTAAAGAAAACATCCCAAATTTATGGTTGTCCGAAAACACTCGCCGCTCGCTCGATGCTCGCTCGAAAAAATGTGCGCTCGAACAATGCTCGCTCGGTTTACGAATCGATTGTAAATGAGCCGATCGGCTCGGTTCGGTTTGTAAATGAGCCAAGCATGAGCAAAGGTCTGCTCAGTTCGGCTCAGCTCGTGAACAGCCCTACTCATGGGTGATGGGTGGGCTTCTTGTGATGGATTTGGGTTAAAAAGGTGGGTGAGCTTGGGTTAAAGACATAAATGGTGACTTGTTTTGTTGTTTAGTTATTCTATTATAAAAGTTAATTAGATTAGTTAATATTTTTGGGTTATTATCAACGTAAATTTTTTTGAGTTCGATAATGTGGTAAGTGGTAACGTATAATTTCATTTAGTAGTAACGTATCTTAAATTTTAGTAGCAACGTTTTTGAAAAATCGTAAAAAAAAAAAAATTATACTACGCACGCAACGTTGAGGGGCAGCGGGCGCGGCTCCTAGTTATTAACTAGGTCCGCCCCTGATATTTAATGTTAAGTATAATCTATTTCATATTAAAATACAAATGAGTTTGGTGGTGTAGTAGTATGAGATGCGTTTTCTCAATAGGATGTCTTAGCTTCTAGACCAAGCTGTCGCAGTCACCGCGGTGCACCGCAACGCGCGCGGTAGAAATGACAACCTTTTGGCATTTTATAACTTTACACTTTGTTTTTTTTTTCGGTTTTTTACCGTAACAAAATGAATTATTTCCTTTCGAACTCCTACCGCGAAGCGCGGCCGAATCCCCTAGTTACTTTAAAACCATAGGAAAACGGTAATTAACTCGGTATAAAACAGCCAATGGGGTGGTGACCCATTGGTAAAGGCAAAACCTTTAAAACACTAGGTTGTAGGAGGTGTTGGGTTTAAGTCCCAAAAACTACAAGGATTATAGAGAAATTAACCTTAAAAAAAAAAAAAAAAAAAAAAAAAAAAAACTCGGTATAAAACAACGGAAAAGAATACAGGAAGACCGTAATTAATAATGATGAACTACCCAACAAATATCATCTCGTACAAGTACAACCTCGATGTCTGAATCATCAATTTTAAAGGAATTTTGGAACGATACGCCCCTTAATTAGAAATGATACACCCTGGCCCACATCATGTATCAATAGGAACCTACCACATACCTCAGAATGTGACGTCATACCCTCAAAATGTGATGTCACGGGGTGTATGAAACCTA
Source organism: Ambrosia trifida (assembly GCA_028751855.1). Lineage (NCBI taxonomy): Eukaryota > Viridiplantae > Streptophyta > Magnoliopsida > Asterales > Asteraceae > Ambrosia > Ambrosia trifida. The sequence continues at coordinate 73,806,088 of CM054128.1, read as the reverse complement.
GAACCCTTCTTTTTTTTTTCGAACGGCAACTCGCTTTATATATAAATATAAAGAGCCAGCCAGAGGCTGAAAAAACACCAAAGTACAAAACGTACAAGACCCCACAAACGAAAAAGAAAAATTACAGACACCCCTGAATGTCAAAATCTAACCATCTATCCCAACTTGGGACCGGAACCTTCGAACGGTGAGATAACCAAAGATAGGCGTCTTCCTTGATTAGGTGGGTCGAATTATTAATCGAAATAAATTTGCCGTCGAAAATCTTCATGTTTCTTGCTCCCCAAATCCTCCAAATAGTGGCACACGCGATAGTGTAAACAATTCGTTTCCATCGTTTTGAACCTGGGCAGCCGAACAAAGTGTCCAGCAGCCCTTTAAGAGTGCAGACCTCATTAGGATACGGAATTCTCATCCAAACGAAGACTTGCCACCAAATGCTTTTAGCCGTTACACAATTAACAAAAACGTGCTCCGAGTCTTCGTCTTCAATACCGCATCTCGCACACTTTACATCTTCAATGTGCATCCCAATCTTTCTAAGCTGAACCCGGGTCGCTACCTTTCCAAGCCCGGCTCTCCAGACCAAAACGTTACATTTAGGCGGGACCCAGACGTTCCAGTTTAAAACGAACTCGGCCTGGTTCGTATCCTCAGCAGCGGCTATGTTAAAAAACAAAAACCTCAAAACTCAAATGCAGTAAACCAACTAAAACTCCAAAACCCATTAATGGCTACCGACATTCGAACACAACTTATTTTAGAGCAATCAAGAAAGCGCCAGAGGCTCAATCATACCCCAAAGCTTCTTCCTAACGAACAAGTTGAAGTAAAGTTCCCTCATTTCAACCTTTTTGTTTCTTTATATTGAAAATGTTTGAATTTTGTTAAAGGGTTTTGTTGGGGTTTCATGTTTGGTTTTGTTTGATCATTTAACCCTCAATGCAAAACTAAATTGGGGGTTTTAGATTAATAAACTAATGCATTTAATTTGTTTCTGATTTGGGAATTTTTTTTTTCTTTTTTAGTTTTATGATTTTGACTGAATGTAGTTTATTAAGGTGAAATAATGCTTATTAATCAGCTTTAGATTATTTTAATCTTCATGTGTATATCTTGTTTCATGTTTTGAAACAATAAGTGTTGGTGTAAGTAGCATCTCTATCCCACATGATAGGGGTAAAGTTTGTGGTTTGCCCTCATCACAATGTGGAGAGCCTACCTTGTGGTGGGGTTTTTGTTGGGTTACTTACCAGGTACGTTTGTTTGTTACCTTTTGGTGTGATTTTTATTAGGTCCGAAGTGTTGAAGAAGGGCTCCGAGGTTCATGGCATTGTGCAACCGTGATCGAATGCAGGACTCAAATTCGTGTAGTGAAGTACCATCATCTCTTATGTGATGATAACTCAAAGAATCTTGTTCACTTCATACCGGTTTTATTTGCAATTGATGGCATCATTCCCACTAATTGGAGACCGTCTAACTTCCCTAATTATCGGGGTAAAATCAGGCCGATCCCACCTACGTTTTTCCGTGATGATAATTGTTATCATTTTGGACAATGTGTGGATGTGTTTCTTGAAGATGCATGGTGGGAAGGTGTTATATTCGATCATAATGATGATGATGATGATGATTCGGATGAACGGTTAGTTTTCTTTCCGGATTTGGGCGATGAGTCAAGGGTTTTGTTGAACAATTTAAGGGTTACTCAGGATTGGGATGCTACTACTGATAAATGGAGGGTTCGCGGGAATTGGGTATTTCTTGAAGTTTTTGAAACATTTAAGGCTGGATTACCTGTTTTCGTTTCGGTTAAACAAATTTGGTATGAACTGAGGATGACGAAATGCTTTGTTGATGAAATGAAAGAGTGGACGTGTCCCGTGAAAGAAAACTGGAAAGAAACGGTTAAGGAGGTAATGGTGGATAAGTTTAAGATGCTAATGACAGATTTTTTGCAAGGATTAAGGTTTCCGGAGGATTTTGATTCAAACGCAGACGCGGTTTTGGCTATTGAATCCAATTATGAGAATCTTAGTTACGAATCTAATAACGCCTTTGAGACAAATGATGATGTTTTTCATAATGAAAAGAAAGTGGTTAAAAAGAATGAAGCTTTGAGGACTAATCGTGCGGAACGGTCAAGTAAAAGGGCTCGTAAAGAAATTTCACCGAAGTACCGGACCCCACGAACTGTTTTATCTTGGTTGATAGATAATAACATTGTTCTACCAAGGGCAAAAGTACAATATTGTTGTAAGAAAGATAGGCGTGTAATGAAGGTGGGTCGAGTAACTCGTAATGGCATAAAATGTAATTGTTGTAAACGTGTTTTTAGTCTCTTAAAGTTTCAAAAACATGCGGGTAGGGGTAGTGCTAACAGTGGACTACCGTCAGCTAACATATTTCTTGAAGATGGTAAGTCTTTATCAGATTGCCAGTTGCAAATTAAACTTGATCAAAGTTCAAGATTGAAGAAAAAGCGACGGGAAATAGAAAAGGATAGTGATTATATATGTTCAGTTTGTCAATATGGTGGGGAATTAGTGTTATGTGACCAATGTCCATCTTCGTTTCATACATCTTGTGTAGGATTAAAGGTAATATTCTTGGTATTTTACTTTTTATTTTTTGTTTCTTAACTTTTTAAAAGGTGACAATTGCAGCCCATTTACTTATGAATGTGTTTGATCTCAAATGGATCAATTACAAAAGTCAAATGGGCTGAACTGGTTGGAAGTCTCCTAAAATCTGTCTGTAATCATGTAACATTATAAATTATCTTTTCTAAAGATTAAGATTGTTGTTTTGTAATCATAGCTAAGACACTTATTATTTATAGAAAAACATATACGAAACATGTTTGCAGGATGTTCCGCCCTGTACCAACCTGTTTTGACCATGTGTGATCTCAAACGGGTCAATCAAAAAATTTGAACGGGCTTAAAGTTTTCGATAATCTATTATAATGACCCATATAAAAAGAAATGAATTGTTTGAACTCTGACACGGTTTGAACAATTTTAAAAATGACGTTTGAATTCTTGCTTCTGAACTTCTTTAAAGGTGACAATTTCGACACATTTACTTATGATTGTGTTTGATCTCAAACGGGTCAATTAAAAAACGTTGAATGGGTTATTAAAGTTTTCCATAATCTATTTAATGCATGTAACTTCATAAATCATCTTTTGTAAAGATGAGGGTTATTATTGTAAAACGTTTGTTTTAGTAATCATCCTATTGTATACAAAAAATATGGACAAAAAGAGCTTGATAAAATGACTTGTCTTAAGCCAGAGGTTTGAGTTGTTGCCTCTTTTATCACCTATGACATTATTGTGCTATAATGATGGATAATTTTGGTTTTAATTGATTAGGAAGTGCCAGATGGTGAATGGTTTTGTCCATCGTGCCGTTGCAGCATTTGTAATCAAAACACGTTTAGTGAATATGATGAAGAAAATGTGGAAGCTAACATTCTAAATTGTGAACAGTGTGAAAGACGATGTATGTAGGCTCGATTCTCTTTTTTGTTAATTTAAGCTCACGTATATGCGTTTTCGTAGTGGTTTTTAATTAATTCTTAATTTGATGTCATAGATCATATAGGCTGCTTAAAAAGAAGCAAAGATTTCTTGAAGCTGAAGAGTTATCTTGAAGCAAATCAGTTCTGTAGTTTGAGATGTGAAGAGGTATGCATCGAACTTTTGATATCGCGAGTCTTTGTCAAGACATAAATTTAATATTAGAAATTATTTTTTAATTCTTTTTATCAATATATAAAAAGGTATTCTGCATGTTGCTACCTTAAAAAAGAATCTTGATCCTATGATTTATACTTGTGGGATTTGCAGATATTTACGGGTCTTCAAAGGCTTCTGGGAAAGTCAATTCCGGTTGGGAAGGATAACTTAACGTGGACCCTACGAAAAAATATAACATTTGAACATTCTAATCTTGATTCTTCCGATAAGGAGGAATTAGTAGAGAATTATAGCAAGCTTAATGTTGCTATCAGTGTGCTGCATGAATGTTTTGAGCCAGTTAAAGAACTTCGAACCGGGGGAGATATAGTTGAAGATGTTGTTTTTTGTAGACCGTAAGATACTTTGTATATATCGTTTAAATTATATTCACCTACATTATCTTGTGGTAATACAGAATATAAAATTTATTGTAGGTCAGAGCTACGCCGTTTAAATTTCAAGGGCTTTTATACAGTTCTTTTGGAGAAAGATGACGAGCTTATTTCGACAGCTGCAGTGAGGTGCAATTATGTTTCAAGATGTTTTTTTTTTTTTTTTTTTTTTTGTTTTGTACTTATGGATGAGCATCTAAAATGTTTTGATATCTTTTACAAGGGTTTATGGGGAGAAAGTTGCGGAAGTCCCACTTGTTGGTACGAGACTTCAGTATCGTAGGCGTGGAATGTGTCACGTCCTCATGCAGGAACTTGAAAGGGTATGATAACTTTTTCTGTTATATGATCCAAGGGTCCAAAAGTGTAATATGATCCATTGGAATATGATCCAAGGGTCAAAAAGTGATGTTTTTGTTCCTAATTATTCGATGTTTCTTAGTTGAACCTTCCTTTGTTAGTTTGTTTATTAAATTATTTTCCCAAAATCGTATAATCACTTTCAGTTTGCAAGGCGATTGTAGTTGCAAATGTATTTATGGCCTTAATATGGGTCCACAAGACCGCCTTATTTGCGATGTTCCCTGTTATGAAAACATCGCGTATTTGTCTTCACTGATGTTTTCCTTATATATTTAACAAACAGTCAGATACCTAACTTAAGTTATGTTCAAAATTTCAGAAACTTAAGGAACTAGGAGTCGAAAGACTTGTTTTGCCTGCTGTATCAAGTGTGCTGCACACATGGACCAGATCATTTGGTTTCTCGGCGATGACTGACTCAGACAAATATAAACTCTTAGGCTGCGTGTTTCTTGATTTCCAAGGCACCACAATGTGTCACAAACTCCTTGTGACAGACCCTCCTTCCACAAAACCGAGCATAGCGAAAGGTATACTTTCTGTTATAACATATTATAAAAATGACCCATTTGTTTTACATCTGGTTGTTGTATCATTTCTGCAGGAAATAGGTACAGAAATATTTTAGATTTAGTTAAAATCAATGATGTTTTAGAAGAATCAAAAGCAACCAACCTTAGAGAAGGCGTAAACGGCTTTCTGAAATGTTATCACAGGGGAAAATTCGTGTCCCTGACGCGTCTTTCCAAAAGTGAATGTGTTAAAAATTGTAATGAAAGTAACGATCGAGTAATGTAAGAACAGATGCAATTAGACGAGGAAGAAGGTATGTTTTAACCTCTATGAAACCGAGGTGTAATTTTGTCCAACTCTTAAGTCATCTATTGAAATATGATCCAATGGTTGACCCGAGTCAACTTGTACATAGGGATGTCAATGGGACATGTATTTGGTAATGCCAGTCATGTACATATTATACTTGCTAGTTTGTTTAAAGTTACCCGTTGGGATTTCCTATTGCATTTTTACATGTTAATTTTTATATAGTATAATAATACCAAGGAAAATAGAAATATGAAAACTAGAAACAATAGTGGATTGTGGGTGTGGTTGAAGTCAACGGGTATGCATGTTTCTGCTGATCGGTTTGGGTATCACCTAATACCATATTTGTCCCAGACGAATTTCTGAAGCCAATATCATATTCGTCACGAATTTCTAAACCCAATCTCATATCCGTCGCAAATTTCTAAAGCCAATATCTGTCTCGAATATTTTGCATTTACCCGTTGGGTTTGTTTGCCATTGCTACTTGTAAGAATACATATTTTGAAAAGAAGGGTGAAACAATGAGTAGTTATTGAATTTTTATTATTAGAAGCAAGACATCTAAACCCTAGCACACTCTGCAGACATTTAACATCCCCATGTTAAGCATTGTCCCACTTAGGGTTGTTCATGAGCCGAACCGAGTCGAGCCCGGTCAAGCTCGCGCTCGGCTCGGATTTGAAACCGAGCTAAAAATCAAAGTTTGAGCTCGGCTTGGTTTGGCTCGAATTTAAAGAGAAAAAAAGAAAAATGACTTTCAAAATTCAATAGTCTAAAATATTATTCAATAGGTAAAATTAACACATTTAAAATAAGTTCAATTAAATACATAACAAGCTAAAATCAAGTTCAAACAAATACAAAATAAGTCTAAAATTTCAACCGAATAAAGTATAACTTCATCAACATACGAATTAACTCCCTAAATATGCAATATATGTCTGATTGAACTTCTAAATACTAACATCTTTGAAATCAAAAGCAATATTGAGTTTGATAACTTGAGTACTTGAACAATTATCATTATGCTATGGTTTATTTAAATAACTTGATTAACTGTAACATCAAATACCAAGCACACAATCTCCATGTTATTATTACCAAATATTAAATATGTAACATTTTCTCCATCTTTTTAACATTTTTATAGTATATTATATGTATATAAAAAATATATATTAAAAATTAGAATTATGCGAGCCAAACCGAGCCAGCTCGGCTCGTTATGAACCGAGCCGAGCTTGGCTCACTTTCTAACTGATCCGAGCCGGCTCGGCTCAGTTTCATACCGAGCCATATCGAACGAGCTTTTTTCAAGCTAAATCCGAGCGAGCTTCGAGCGAGCTCCGAGTCACGAGCTTTTGAATAGCACTAGTCCCACTAAAATTTAGTGACTAAATACCCTTTTGTTTTTATGTTTTTTTTTTAAAAAATTTTATGTTGAACCACAAATGTTATGAGCCTTTCCCTCTAAGACCGTGTGTAGTGGGAGATGAAAATTTTCACCTTGCATGGGACATTAATCGACACGTGACATGTGAGACCATTAAGGGAATCAAGTTAGAATAGGGGTGTAGTGGTAAGGTAAAAATTTTCACCTTACATGAAACATCATTTAATATATTATTTTTTTTATTTAATAAAACGTTGAAAATAAAAACAAATAATATTTCATAAAAGTTTTTCATTAAACTAAAAAAAAAAAAGATTACAATACCATACTAAAAAAACATACAAAACTTGAATAAAAATATGAGACAATCTAAAGCTTGTATTTTTCGCGGATTTGTTCCCTTTTCATTTGCGTCAAGCATAGCGCGTCTCCCGTGAGGTGGTCGATCGACTTAGACAAAAATTCGACGTCTTTTTTCCATTTGCCTCGAATCTTGAATGTCAACTAACTTTTCGTTTGCTACGACCTTTCTTTGCATTGTTTCCAAACGCCTAGCCCCAATGTCATGAATGTCTTTAAGTCGTTGATTCATGTCACCGAAACTTTGCTTCAATAAGTCACCACTCGTCGACGATGCCTCACCTTTTCCCCTTCGCACGCTCCTTTTACCAGGTGGTCGGGCTAACTCGTCTTCCTCCTCATCAACATCTTCACGAGCCACACTTATTTATTACCTTGAAATAGGGTGGTATTTGGATATACACGAGCCACATTTATTTATATATCAAGGGTCTCCATTCTAACACTAAGGTGAGTTTACATAGCCCCTTTTTCCATTCACTATTTTGGGGTGAAACATGTTATAACATTCAATTTACAATTCAATCATAAGTGTCTATGTGTTATTCTATGTTGCATTATGTCTTAAACATTACTAGGGTAAGCACATTATTCTAGCATAATCATTAACATTGATCAGCCGACGGTATACAATGATAGAACTATTGGACTGACAATCCCACCCGGATACGTGTACCTCCTACATAGGTAGCGTGGGTGATTGTTATCGAACACATAACATAATCGAGTGAACCATATGCGTATGGGATGGACCACAGTATTCTAGTCACAAAGGTTGATTATGCACTCGATTTACCTGATAGTTTGTTTTCACATATGGACTATACTAGCCATGACACTCGAATTGTACAACATTTTTATTCAAACCTATGTAATTCTCACCAACATTTTTGTTGACCCAAAAACATTTTTCAAAATTAACATGTTTCAGGTAACAATGAAGCCGAGGCCTAGAGTATGCTCGAAGAATTGTTATGAAGTTATTTGCTTTATTTCATGATTGTACTAGATGTTTTGAATTTTTAGACAATGTTTCTTTTGGATATTATGCTATGAATAAAGTATTTAAAATTCAATAAATACCATGTGCTACTGAAACAATCATCAATACGTGACATCCCGATGTTTCCGCCATCGGTTGGGGTGTTACAGATTGGTATCAGAGCCATGGTTATAGGGAATTAGGTTATTAGAAAAATAATCTAGTCTATAACCATAGGGTTTAAAACAGTACTTGCTTCTCCTACTTGCTTCCTTATCCTTATCCCTATTCCACACCCTATACTACCCTAGTCCTACGAGTTGTCTACTCTTACTTGTATGCTGCAATCCTAATCCACCTTTAGATTAATAGAACAAAATCCTCAGTTTTATCCTGAACCACCTTGAGATCTCGTCGAAGTTCTAGATTTTAATAGCAAACACGTGCAATCTGGAAAGGTGAGCGCCTGTATTTTGAGTCTTCTGTCTAGGCTGGCATTGCACATATATCCCAATCAGACGAGGGACCTGGATGCCTACCTGGGAATTCTCGGGATGAGTGTTCGCTTATAGGCTAAAGCATGTCTTCACTATGTTATTAGAATCTAGAATCTTTGATAAGTCAACATTTTCGTTTATTCGTTTAAATTAATGATTAAATGATTACATTCCTTATATTATCTCATTCATTTCATGTCTCATTGAACCTTCATTGTGTCTCTTACAGATCATGCCTCCTGGTCGCAGCACTCGTCTTGGCAGTGACAACAATCTTGATGGTGAAAACAACAACAACAACCATGACAATGATGTCCAACTCGCTGCAATCATTTCCCAACAAATGGCTCAACAAATAGCGACAATAGTTCCCAATTTGGTGGCTCAAGTCATACAGATGAATGGCAATGGCAATGGAAATGGAAATGGCAATGGGAATGGTAATCACAATGGGAACGGAAATGCTCACCCTGCTTGCACCCTCAAACACTTCAACACTTGCAACCCTCCTAAGTTTAGCGGGGACGAAGGTGCAACTGGCCTCCTTCAGTGGTTCGAGGGTATCGAAAATACCTTCATTAATAACGAGTGTCCCAATAATCTCAAAGTTCGCTATGCTATGAGCGTCCTCCACAAGAGGGCACTCACATGGTGGAACGAAGAGAAAAGGACTCGTGGAGTTGAAGTCGCACTAGCTTTAACTTGGGAGCAAGTTAAAGATATTATGAAGGAAGAGTTTTGTCCTCGTAATGAAGTCAAGAAGTTAGAGGATGAGTTTCACATTCTGGTCCAGGACGGTGGGGAGAATCTGGCCTACAACACTCGTTTCCACGAACTGAGCCTCTTGCTACCACATAAGGTCACACTCCTCCCTGTTGCTATTGAAAAGTATATTGGAGGTTTACCTATGCAGATTCAGGATATTGTGTGGGGAAGAAATCCTGCCACTCTCGAGGAAGCAAGCGCCTAGCAGCTACTCTGACTGACAACCATGTGAAGAATGGCACTCTTTTTCGTAAGGATGCAAAGAAAGCTGTTGTGAGGGATACTCCTCAACCTGCTAATGAAGTTAAGTCTGAGCCCTCAACCAACAAAAAACGCAAGGCGAGAAATTTTGCAGTCGTTGCCGCTCCTCCACCCGACAAGAAACCATATACTGGACCCCATCCCTTGTGTAATACCTGCAAGTATCACCACCCAACTCAAGCGCCTTGTCTTTTTTGTACTAACTGTCAAAAGTATGGGCATCTCGTGAATGTTTGTCGAATTCCTCCTACTAATTCCCCTGCTGCTCCAAATAACCCTGCTAGAAATGCTCGAGCTCCCAATCATAAAAATGATAGGCCTACTCGTGGTCAGTGTTTCGAGTGTGGCAGCACAGATCATTACATGAACACGTGCCCTAATCGTGGAAACCAGAACCAGAACCAAAATCGTAACCAGAACCAAAACCGTAACCAGAATCAAAACCAAGGTGTTCGTGGTCGCGCGTACAACATCAATGCTAATTAAGCCCGCAACAACAATGAAGTGGTTAATGGTATGTTTCTTGTTAATAACCACTATGCTTCTATACTATTTGATTCGGGTGCTGATAAGTCGTTTGTGTCACTAAATTTTGAACCCCTACTTAACATGCCCCAAACCAACCTAGAGGAACCCCTAGTGGTAGAAGTAGCTAATGGGAAGTCTATCTCGATTGATTTTGTTATACGAAACTGTGAGTTGAACCTTGGTGACCATACCTTCTCTATTGATCTCATTCCTATGCATCTTGGAAGCTTCGATGTCATAGTAAGCATGGATTGGTTGTCAACCCACCGTGCTGAAATCTTATGCTTTGAGAAAGTTATTCGCATCCCTGTTGTATCGGGTGACATTTTGAAGATTTATGGGGAGAAACCTTGTAGTGAACTTAAACTCATGTCTTGTACGACTGCTCAAAAATACTTACGAAAGGGGTATATGGCTTTCTTGGCTAATGTGATAGAAAAGAAAGACAAGGGCATGAAAATACAAGATATTCCAATCGTTCGGGATTATCCTGAAGTTTTTCCAGAGGATCTACCTGGTTTACCTCCCTCTCGTCAAGTGGAATTTAGAATCGACCTTATACCTGGTGCTAATCCAATCGCCAAATCTCCTTATCGTCTTGCACCCTCCGAGATGCAAGACCTCGCCAGTCAACTTCAGGAACTCTCAGATAAGGGTTTCATCCGCCCCAGTTTTTCTCCTTGGGGATCCCCTGTTTTATTCGTCAAAAAGAAGGATGGATCTCTCAGGATGTGTATCGATTATCGTGAGCTTAATAAACTTACCATCAAGAATCGTTATCCTCTACCCAGAATTGATGATTTTTTTGACCAACATCAAGGAGCAACTCATTTCTCGAAGATCGACCTTCGTTCTGGTTATCATCAGCTTAGAGTTCATGACGAAGATATTCCCAAAACAGCTTTTCGCACACGTTATGGTCATTACGAATTTATGGTCATGCCCTTTGGATTGACCAACGCTCCCGTGGTGTTTATGGATTTAATGAATCGGGTTTGTAAACCTTATCTCGACAAGTTCGTGATTGTAACAACCGGCAAAGATGAGGTAATTCCGTACTAATTAATTAATGTGTAATTAACGTAATTAAGTGCAAATACTTGTTAATTATTTAACTGAGGGCTTAGAGAATAGTAAATTCCCATATGATGCATAGGAATGCATACGTTTAATGGTGAAACATGATAGGATCATGTGCGAATAAACTTATCCGGTATGGACGTTGGTGATTACCTGGTAAAAATTAAATAAACGAAAAGGATCTCGGACACCCAGGATATAAATAAAAGGGTATTTTCACAAAACATAATGAGTTTTGGAACTCCAAAATCATAAGTGAAAACTTTCCATACAAATCTCCTGGTAACGAATAAAGTGCGCGTACCGCACCCGGTATGCGTATAACTCATAATTTCACCCGACAAGAGCCTAAATAACCAATCAACACTTAAACTAGGCTATGTTTAAGGGTTATTAGAGGCACTTTTAATGTCCGAATAACACGCGATTAAAATACGAAAAATACCCGAACGACACCCGAACGTTAAAGGATTAAACTTAACAAATTATTGGTAAATATTTTGTGCTGTGGACCCCACCAAACTACCCCTAGAACCGGCCACCCTCCTCACCATGCCATAATCCTTCTTTTTGGTGTACTAAACAATCTAGAGATGATATGAAAGTATGGGATGGATATTATATGAGATATATTGTGAGATTGTTGATGTACTTGAAGATTTCATAAAATCCTCCCTTGTGCTTAAAGATCTCGGCCATACACCCTCTTATAATCCTCCCAAGATCATTCTAAGATCATACTAGTACATCACACCATCTCTACAAATCTAAGATAGATCACATAAGATCATTGTGTCCTTGGAAGATTTATAAATCTTTCCTTTGCTTCAAAACCCACGGCTCCCCACACACACATAAGATCATCCAAGGATTCAATTAGTACAAACAATCTACCCTCAAATCTAGCATTGTATCCTTCTAAATCTTGGAAGATTACTTGAAGGATCATGAAGGATTATAAAAGATACATGTGAAGCATACTTGAGCATCAAAACAAAAATCTCTTTCTTTGCTCCTCTCTTGGCCTTAACACCTCCAAATCACTCCTAAACATCCATCTTTCAAACCCTCATTGTGTGTTTCAAGCTTGGAGCTTAACCACTAAGGAAGAACACACTAAACCCCATCAAAATAAAGCATTGAAAGCTTCCCTAGCCTTGTGCTAGTTGTAAGTAATCTAGATCTTGTTTTGTCTGTAAAAAGTTTATGTTTATTAGCTTGAAGCAAGTTGTACAAGGGGTGAACTTGGATAAGCTTTTCATAATAAAACATATGATTTTTAAAGACTAAAATGGTGTTAAGCTAGTGTGCAATAATCAATAATTTAGTGATGGATGTTAAGTATTCTTGTAGTTTTATTAAAGTCATGAATACTTGAAGAAAATGATGATTTGAGTAATACTTGTTAATGGAACTTGAATGAACCTAAAAATGATTTCCATCATCTTAACTTAAAGATATAAGACTTGTTAAATTGTTATCTTTGTTAGAAAACTAGTATTGTAAAAATTACATCATTAAAGTCTACTAACTTGAAATATGTAATTTGGACTTGTTGGACAAAATGCACAAATTACACATATTAGTAGCCTTATTAAGAGTATATGAGACTATTAAAAGTGTTAAAATGTGAAAATAATCTAACATCATAAAAATGATCCATTAAAGTCTACTAGTTTAGTAGGAAAATGCTAATCTTGAAAGTTAGAATGGAAAAATGCAACTTTTATAAGTTAAGGGACTAATTTTGTAACTTTAAAAGTTGAGGGACTAAAATGGATATTTTAGAAACTTGGGTCTAAAAATGCAACTATGGAAAGTTTGGTGTCAAAAGTATAAATAATAATTTTCCAAGGTAGATTTGGTAAATACTAGCAAACATACACATGTATTTTGTATAAAAGTGTATTTTTTTTTTTATAAAATAGAGTTTTATAAAAATAGGGATTTTTCTAACATATGGATTTATATAAAAACAAAGGGTTTTTATAAAAATGTTAGACAAATTAAAAACTTGGGAGAACTTATATAAAAATGAACACTTTTATATAAATGGGAATATAAAAGTGTTGGAACATTTTTATATATAAGTTACCAAGTTTTGTATTAAAAATACAAAAGTATTTTAAAACCTCCAAGTAATATGTGTAGGAAATTAGAAAGTTGAATAATATTTCTAGAAAACACATATTGGAAGACTTGGGAAAAATTAACTATATATATATATATATATATGTTAAGAAATCGGACTTGGACGTGTTAACGAACTAAGACGTGAAAGCGGACAAACAAGGAAAATATCATTACGTCAAGATGAGTAAAAATATATTTTAAGGAGTTAAAATATATATAACTTGGGTGAAAAATTACATAACACTTTCCTAAGTGTTGGAAAATATTCGTGGGAGAAAATATAACGTAAATAATCTAACGATTGAACGTTAAACGAACGTATGGACTTAACGAGGAAAATACATATACATATATATATATATATATTCGACTCGACGAAATTCTAGTATATTTGCTTAATGGGAAAGTAAATATACGAGAAGGAAAACCGAGCCGAGTAAACAATATATATATATAAGTATACCGAATCGACAAGATCTTAGTATATTTATTTGAATGGGAAAATAAATATGCGGTAAGGTGAGTCGAGTCAGGTGTTAAAAATATATTATATCGAACGATACGATCTTAAGTATAATTATTTAAAAGGGAAAGTAATTATACGTTAAGTGAAGTCGAGTCGAGAATAATATTATACAAGTTAAAGAAATATTAATGAGAATATAAATAACTTGTGAGGAAGGGTAATCCATCACCAACGGGCCTAGGATACACGTTTAATTAAACGAGGAATTGGATTAAATCATGGTTTGGGAGTTGGGTGTACAACTTGCCGAAGCACATGCACTATAGGTATTGTGGCTTATACGTCTAGGACGTATGTAGGTGTTTGACCTCGAGCATACTATTCTCTATTCGAGCCCGAGCACTTATTCAGGTGAGTTTCACGGCCCCATTTTAAACTATTTTACGTTTTTCGGGGAAAAGATATGTTAGGGAAAATGTTTGACGGGATAATTACTTGAGTTGTGATCGCCACTCGGGGTTGAGTCCTCTCTTCTATAACCATTAATTCAGGGAAATGAAACTGAAGGAATATTTGGATAGTACTATTGGTGCCTGACAAGGCCCACCCCTAATCGATAGCGTCGATTATGCATCAGCGTATGCCATGGGTGCATGTATTCTGAAATCAAGTCGTTGGATACCGAGTAACGACTTGGAGCGGGGCATTATTATTAGTCTTGGTTTGGTTATAGGATCAAGTAGATTGTAGGAATTTGCAACTCGTATAATAGTCATAACATGGTATTTCCCAAGAAGTAAAGTTTTGGAAACTAAAACCTGTGAACTCACCAATATTTATATATTGACGATTTTTAAACATATCTTTCAGGTAATTGAAGGATGACAGGCAACGTGGCTAGCGGGATGGGGGAATCTCATACTTTTCACGTCGAATAATTTGGGGTTTTGTTATTTTTTTCCAAGTATTGGGATATATTTTGGAATCCTCCTTGAATGTATTAAAAAAAAGTTGTTTTGGAATATGTAACTCTAAACTTGGTTTGACGTGACAATAAATGAGCCTTTTGATTAATTACTTGTAGTTTGCGTTAATCTTGACTTTATGCCATTGAACTGTCGCGCCACATGTTTCCGCCATTGGCGTGGTGTGACAGTGATCGTCTTCATTGACGACATTTGGATTTATTCCAAATCAAAATCTGATCACGAACAGCATCTTCACTTAATCTTGGATCTCCTCAAGAAGGAACAACTGTATGCCAAGTTCTCAAAGTGCGAATTTTGGCTTAAGGAAGTTCAATTTTTGGGTCACGTCATCAACGAGAACGGAATTCATGTTGATCCCGCAAAGATCGAAGCTGTCAAAAATTGGAGTGTTCCTAAAACTCTAACAGAAGTTCGTTCTTTTCTTGGTCTAGCTGGTTATTATCGTCGATTCATTGCTAACTTCTCCAAGATCGCTGTTCCTCTCACTGCCTTAACTTATAAGGGTAAACCTTATGAGTGGGGACCGAAACAAGAGGAAGCATTCGAGATTCTTAAACAGAAACTCTGTGAAGCTCCTATCTTGACCTTACCCGATGGAAATGATGATTTCGTGGTCTATTGTGATGCATCAAACTAAGGTCTTGGTTATGTTCTTATGCAACGAGGCAAGGTTATTGCTTATGCGTCCAGACGGCTCAAGATCCACAAAAAGAATTATACCACCCACGATCTAGAATTGGGTGCCGTCGTCTTTGCTCTCAAGATTTGGAGACACTACCTTTATGGTACCAAATGTGTGGTCTTCACAGATCACAAAAGTCTCCAACATATCTTCAACTAGAAGGATCTTAACATGAGGCAACGACGTTGGGTTGAGTTACTTAACGACTATAATTGCGAGATTCGCTACCATCCTGGCAAAGCGAACGTTGTGGCAGATGCACTCAGTCGTAAGGAATGCATCAAACTTCTTTGTGCAAGAGTTCGTACCGATCTTCAGGACCGTATTCTCCAGGCTCAACATACTTCAGTCACCCAAGGTAACATGTATGAGGAAATGTCTTGTGGTGTTGAGAATCAACTTGAAACTAAACCTAATGGTCTACTTTATTTTCTTAATCGACCTTGGATTCCTGACCGCGATGATCTTCATACTTTTCTTATGAACGAGGCTCATATGTCTCGTTATTCTATTCATCCTGGTGCTGATAAAATGTACCAAGATCTTCGGTATTCGTATTGGTGGCCTGGTATGAAGAAGGATATTGCTCTTTTTGTAGCAAAATGTCTCACATGTTCCAAGGTTAAGGCTGAACATCAATGACCCTCTGGTATGCTTGAACAACAAGAGATTCCTGTATGGAAATGGGAGAGCATAGCAATGGACTTTATCACTAAACTCCCTCGTACACCAAAAGGTTATGACAGCATTTGGGTAATCATCGATCGTTTGACTAAGTCGGCTCATTTCTTACCGATCTGTGAGAAATATTATGTGGAAAGGTTGGCAAGGATGTACATGAGTGAAATTGTATGTCGCCATGTGTGACACCCGGCAAATTCTGGTTAACAACGTTGTCTAGATTAAAGTCTACCTTAGCGAGTCACGCGTACATTATACTTAACGAGGGTTAGCTAGATAGCTAGATAGGACATACGTGCATTGTTGTGAGTTAATATGTGATTACATGATTAGTGAACCTCGGACGTTGGTGAATAATAAACTTATGTGTCTCGGTGATATCTGAAAAACTTATGTGAAAACCATACGTGATTATGTGAACCTAAACCGAACACGTTAATAAAAATTATTAAAAGTGGAGCATGAGGTTGGTTGGGGTCTTAAAACATGGGGTTACGCTTGGTATGGCCCAAAATAATGAAAACATCAAAGAAAACAGGCTATACAACAAACTGGGCCGCTCAAAACGGATTAAACCATTCCGAACGGCCATTCACAATTCCGAACGGGTGTTCACAATTCCGAACGGGTGTTCACAATTCCGAACGGGTGTTCGGAACACGCTGACGTGGTTAAACCGCCTTAAACTACTATTTAAGCAACCTTAAGCCTCTTGTATCTCCTAAACTCAAACCCTAATCGCCCCTACTGCCCTATTTACGAATTATTAACCCTAAACCACCTGCTAAAGCTCAAGAACATCAATCGGGAAGCTTGGAGAGCGTTCGGTTGGTTGTTTTGGAGTGTTTGTGGTATAATCTTCATTCCCTTATGTTTTAATCTTCTTTAAATTGTCTTAAAACATCAAAACCTTGTTTGTCCAGGTCTGAAAGTATTTTATAAAAGTTAAAACATGATGATTACGAAGATTAAAAGGGTCAAGCACATGATTATATAATGAATGTTATATGTTTTGCATGATTATGCATGTTCTTGATGTTTTAGACTTCTAGGGTTTGTGAATAATGATGTTTGTGATGTATAATTAGGGTTTTGATCAGATGTGGTTCTTACTAATGTTGTATGATGATTATTAGGTGTTATTGATTGATAATATACAACGAGGGTTTGATATAATTGATAATATTGCATGATTAGAATCTGGACAGATCCTGAATGTCGACTTGTAGGGCCTGTTTCGTGGCTTGAAAATAATTGGTTTGATCGATTCTTTGCATGAATAGATTGTACATAGTCTTAGCTTTTTAGAATGGGCAAAATCATCTGATTTGGATGTCGTTTGATATGTTTTTGGAATTTTCATTTAAAATAGGTCAGGTCAGAATTTCGGGTATCAAACTGAGTCAACTTTGAAACATCATAAATCAAGTTTTATAAAGAGTTGGGTTGTGAAATTTTTACAGAAGGTTAATATTGGAGTAATATGAGTTTTCCAAGTGGATTCATCCCGTTTGGATGAATACACAATTTTTGGGAATTTATCTACCAAACTAACCTGTTAGGAAGGTTTTCTGAACATAGCTGAATTAGACGAATTTTAATTATTTTTGTGTTTGGATTTAAGACAAAAAAAAAATTGTTATTGTTGAGTAAATCCCAAAGAAAATTCAGTAAACATTTGGGAGGATAACTCACTGATTTACTATTTTAAATAAATTCGTTTTGATGGCGCACAATCTGTCCTGAAAACACAGATTGTGTATTATGTGCTTATGTGATTAATTGAGGTCTTAGGTGGTATGGAATTGACATGTAACTGAAGTACACTTTTCTGAGACACATACGGAATGTAGAAACTAATTGTAACCAATGTATTCACCAACGGGTCCGTAGGATTTACTTATGCATGTAGAATCACTAGGTGTCACTTACACGCTTTTGAACATTTAAAACGCCTTGGACAAACGAGTTATATGGTGTAATGATATTACGCCTATACTCACTTAATGACACTGTTATTAGGGTGTCGGTAGCATATATTGCTTGCTGTTCGGATTCCTTGCTTGCACGTTAAGGTGAGTTTACGGCCCCTCTTTTAACTGGTTTCGCTTTTCGGGGGAGAAAACATGTGTTAAAACTTATGTTTGGTAACTAAAGTCATACTATGGGTTTCTATGGTTTACTATACGATCTTTGGAAGTCCCGGGGGGAACCATGAATGTGCGGGTTAGCACAACGGGGAAATGTGAATAGCGCTATTGGGAGTGACCAACCCCGCTCGTCGGCTTGGAGGGTCGGCGAGTGCATATTGTCTCAAACAGGAACAACAGGTTTACTATTCGGGCACGACATCTGGTTTGCGAGTTAGTAATGGTTTTCCAATCGTAGTAGTAATAAAAACATACGCCTAGCTAGCGTACTTGGGTTTTCGATTTGTTATAGTATGGACAGGTTGAACTTGGTACGTCGATTACAAAACCTGTAAACTCACCAGCATTTTTGTGCTGACGTAAACTTTTACATGTTTTCTCAGGTCGCTAAGGTAGCACAATGGAACTAGGACGCACGCGTCTGCACGGCGTCTAGTTAGGATTGCATGGTTTTCAAACATTGAACATTTGGTTTACTTTTGGATTATGTTTTGAGAATAAGCTTCCACTGTAACTGGAGATTTAAACTACGTTTTTGAAATTGCATATGTTAATTTAGACTTGTTTATTGTGATCGTTGGTTTGGATCCTGGTTTGTCATGCGCCTCGCGGTAAAACTCCGCAAGTGGATTTTGAGGGTGTGACAGATTGGTATCAGAGCCAGGTTATAGTGAACTAGGACTGCATGTAGAGTCTAGTCTATAGCCGAGTCACACACACTAGACGATCACATAGTACTAAACATTATGGTGGGTTACGTATGGCCTTGTCGGGGTGTCTCTAAATCATTTGACCTTCCTATGTTACATCATCCGTTCTATCTTAGGTCGGGTTACTTGCTTTCTAGGCAGTGTGGTATATTGGGGTAAATCGTGTACTCTTGAGATTTGTCCAAGGCTCGGACATCTCCCTTTCATACTCCAACAGAAACACTTGCCATGAACTACCGTAGCATTACGGTGTATAGCTAAGAGTCTATGTCCGGTGATTTGAACTTTGAACTAGGAGAACACTTGGAGGACCATGTAGAGTGGTTTATCATTTTGGGTGCACACAAAATCATAAACCGAAATGCATGAAAGCCCTAGTGAGCTCTGGGTTTGAATGGATAGTCCTGGGTTGGATCTAGCTTTGATCTTGCGAACGCTAGTGGTTACCATTAGCTGTGAAACTAAATTTTCTCGTCCTTTTTGTCGGAATCATGTCTGGAGTGCGAGGAGGACGTGGAGGTGGCCGCGCTGGTGGGCGTGGTGGTGGCGGTCGTGGTGGTGGTGGTCGTGGAGGTGTGGAACCTCAAGATGACCGGGTCAGAGATTGAAAAGTATACGGTGAGGCGTAATGAGTTGGCAGTGCTGTGTCCTGATCTGCATGTGCCAGAATACAGGAGGATTGAACACTATATCTCGAGGCTAGTACCAGAGATCGCAAGGTTAGTGGCTACGGGGAATCTTCCTACATACTCAGAGGTGGTTCGATCGGCTCATAGGATGACAAACTTGAAGGTGAATGAGGGTATCTTACCTGCTAAGGGTTCGACTGTCAAGGCCCCGGAAAATAACAAGCGTAAGTGGGATAATGAGGGGAAAGGATCTGTGCCAGCATCAGCACAACAGGGTAAGAGGTTCGATAGCGGGGGTTCTTCTTCTTCTGGTACCAAACAGGGTGGTTATGCGGGGAAATTACCTAAATGCAACAAATGTGGGCGTCATCATCAGGGGGACTGCGACCGTAATCGTTGCCATCGCTGTCAGCGACTTGGGCATTTTGCTAAAGACTGTCGGGCGACACTTCCATCGACCCAGGCCCCAATTAATAACTCGGCTCCTACTGCTCAAGGAACTACGGGAAAACAGGGTTGTTACAACTGTGGGGAGACTGGGCATTACAAGAAGGAGTGCCCGAAGCTGAAGCAGGGCGGGGATGTGAGGGATAGAAACGGTAACGGGAACAACGGGGGCGGTGGCAAGAATGCACGTGCCTTCGTCATTGGAGCCGCAGAGGCTAGGCAGGATCCTGACACAGTTACCGGTGCGTTCCTTCTCAATAATCACTATGTTAGTGTTTTATTTGATTCCGGTGCCGATAAAAGTTTTATATCTATGGAAGTTAGTCGACTGCTAGATGCAGTACCCGTACCATTAGAGGCTAAGTATGTAATTGAGTTGGCTGACGGTAAAAAGATTGAGGCTACTTGTATCCTGTGGGAGTGTCAACTAGAGTTGTCGGGTTTGTCGTTCCCCATCGACCTTATGCCGGTACCTTTGGGTAGTTTTGACGTGGTGGTAGGCATGGATTGGCTAGCTTTGTATCGCGCGGAGATCGTTTGTTACGACAAGATTATTCGGATTCCTCTCCCTGATGGAGAATTCCTTTCTGTGTACGGTATCAAGGGCGGTGTTCCGCTAAATCTCATCTCCAGCATGAAAGCCCGTAAGTATCTTCGAAAGGGCTATTCGGTCGTTTTGGCACTTTTATCTGTTTCCTCTAGCGATGAGAAGAAGATCGACGATATTCCTGTTGTACGCGAGTTTCCTGATGTATTTCCCGATGATTTATCTGGTCTTCCTCCCCATCGTCAGGTTGAGTTCGGTATTGATCTCGTGCCAGGGGCTGCTCCTATTGCTCGGGCCCCCTACCGTCTTGCACCTCCCGAGATGCAGGAATTGTCTAGTCAGTTACAGGAACTCTTGGACAAGGGTTTCATCAGACCAAGTTCTTCCCCTTGGGGAGCCCCGATTCTGTTCGTTAAGAAGAAGGATGGAAGTTTTCGATTGTGTGTGGATTACAGAGAATTGAACAAATTAACCATCAAGAACCGTTATCCTCTTCCACGTATTGATGATCTATTCGACCAACTCTAGGGTTCTAGTTATTACTCTAAGATTGATTTGAGGTCCGGTTATCACCAGTTGCGCGTAAGGGAAGCTGACGTTGCAAAGACTGCCTTTCGTACACGTTATGGCCATTTCGAATTCTTGGTCATGCCTTTCGGTCTAACTAACGCACCGGCGGTTTTCATGGATTTGATGAACCGCGTTTGCAAACCATATCTTGACAAGTTCGTCATTGTGTTTATTGATGACATTCTGATTTACACCAAGAACGAGACCGAACACGAGGAACACCTGCGCTTGGTTTTGGAACTCTTGCGACGGGAACAGCTTTACGCTAAGTTCTCAAAGTGTGACTTTTGGTTACGCGAGGTTCAGTTCCTAGGACATGTGGTAAATGAACTAGGAATTCATGTCGATCCAGCTAAGATTGAAGCGATCAAGGACTGGGGAGCACCAAAGATGCCAACTGAGGTGCGGCAATTTCTAGGCCTTGCGGGCTATTATCGTCGTTTCATTAAGGGGTTCTCGAAGATCGCTCAACCCCTGACCACTCTTACTCAGATGGATAGAAAATTCGACTGGGGTGAACCACAAGAGTCGGCATTTCAAGAACTAAAGTCTAAACTTTGTTCTGCTCCTATTCTGTCCTTGCCTGAAGGCCCTGATGATTTCGTTGTTTATTGTGATGCTTCTATTCATGGTCTCGGTTGCGTGTTGATGCAACGCAAGAAAGTGATTGCGTACGCTTCGCGTCAACTTAAGGTGCACGAGAAGAACTACACCACCCATGACTTGGAGTTGGGTGTAGTGGTTTTCGCGTTGAAAATTTGGAGACATTACTTGTACGGTACCAAATGCACCATCTACACCGATCACAAGAGTCTTCAACATATTTTCGACCAACAACATTTGAACATACGACAACGTCGTTGGATTGAACTACTGAATGACTATGATTGCGCCATTAAGTACCATCCTGGCAAGGCGAATGTAGTAGCTGACGCCTTGAGCAGGAAGGAATCAATTAAACCTCGTCGCGTTCGGGCGTTGCAACTCACCATTCATTCATCTCTACCTGACAAACTCCGTTCTGCCCAGTTAGAAGCTTTGAAGGAGGAAAACCTTAAAGCTGAGACTATGCACGGTGCTGACAAGCACCTCGAGCGAAGGCCTGATGGTCTGCACTACTTCGCAGAACGCATATGGGTTCCTTTATTCAGGGGACTTCGGGAGCTTGTCTTAGATGAAGCTCATAAGTCCCGGTACTCTATTCATCCTGGTTCGGATAAGATGTACCAAGATCTGAAGATGCTTTACTGGTGGCCAAACATGAGGTCGGATATAGCCTCATACGTGAGCAAATGTTTGACCTGTGCTAAGGTCAAGGTGGAATACCAGAAACCGTCGGGTCTCTTACAACAACCTGAAATTCCGGAGTGGAAGTGGGAACGGATTACGATGGATTTCGTCACGCAACTGCCTAAGTCACCGAGCGGGAATGATAAGATATGGGTGATTGTTGATCGGTTGACGAAATCAGCCCATTTTCTCGCTATCAAGGAGACCGACACCATGGATCGTTTGGCTCGTCTTTATCTGAAGGAAGTTGTTTCTAAGCACGGGGTGCCGGTTTCTATTATTTCGGATCGTGACTCCCACTTTACTTCTCACTTCTGGAAATCTTTGCACAAGGCTTTGGGTACCCAACTGGACATGAGTACAGCTTATCACCCACAGACTGACGGACAGAGTGAACGCACGATTCAAACCTTAGAAGACATGTTGCGAGCATGTGTGATCGATTTTGGCAAAGGTTGGGAAGCTCACCTACCGTTAGTAGAATTCTCTTACAACAACAGTTATCACACGAGCATCAAGGCGGCTCCGTTCGAGGCACTGTACGGGCGGAAATGCCGATCTCCTCTTTGTTGGGCTGAGGTGGGTGAGAGTCAACTCACTGGGCCTGAACTAGTGTACGAAACTTCGGAAAAGATCGTACAGATTCGTAACCGGTTGGCAGCGGCACGGGATCGGCAAAAGAGTTATGCCGATCAGCGTCGCAAGCCATTGGAATTCCAAGTTGATGACAAGGTACTTCTGAAAGTTTCACCATGGAAGGGCGTCATACGCTTTGGGAAGCGTGGCAAACTCAACCCTCGGTATGTCGGTCCATTTACGATCCTGGAACGGATTGGACCGGTGGCGTATCGTCTTGATTTACCGACGGAGCTCGGCAACGTACATAACGTCTTCCATGTGTCCAACTTAAAGAAGTGTCTGGCTGACGAGTCTCTTATTGTTCCACTGGAAGAGATCAAGGTGGATGATCGTCTTCGGATTGTGGAGGAACCTGTTGAGATCCTTGATTACAAGATTCGTAGCCTACATCATAGCAAGATTCGCATTGTAAAGGTTCGCTGGAACTCGAACCGGGGGCCAGAGTACACTTGGGAGCGGGAGGATCCGATGAAGTCTAAGTATCCTCATCTCTTTCCTAAGGAAGCGTTCGAATCGAGATATGTCTCCACTGCTGCTGAATGAATCTCGGGGCGAGATTCCATTTTAACGTGGGGATGATGTGACAACTCGGGTAAATCTCTCTCTTGGTTTCTATCTTTTGTCTGTTTCTGTTGATATTCCTTTTAGTACTTGTGCAATTTTCGGGACGAAAATTCTTTTAACGTGGGGATGATGTGACACCCGGCAAATTCTGGTTAACAACGTTGTCTAGATTAAAGTCTACCTTAGCGAGTCACGCGTACATTATACTTAACGAGGGTTAGCTAGATAGCTAGATAGGACATACGTGCATTGTTGTGAGTTAATATGTGATTACATGATTAGTGAACCTCGGACGTTCGTGAATAATAAACTTATGTGTCTCGGTGATATCTGAAAAACTTATGTGAAAACCATACGTGATTATGTGAACCTAAACCGAACACGTTAATAAAAATTATTAAAAGTGGAGCATGAGGTTGGTTGGGGTCTTAAAACATGGGGTTACGCTTGGTATGGCCCAAAATAATGAAAACATCAAAGAAAACAGGCTATACAACAAACTGGGCCGCTCAAAACGGATTAAACCATTCCGAACGGCCATTCACAATTCCGAACGGGTGTTCACAATTCCGAACGGGTGTTCGGAACACGCTGACGTGGTTAAACCGCCTTAAACTACTATTTAAGCAACCTTAAGCCTCTTGTATCTCCTAAACTCAAACCCTAATCGCCCCTACTGCCCTATTTACGAATTATTAACCCTAAACCACCTGCTAAAGCTCAAGAACATCAATCGGGAAGCTTGGAGAGCGTTCGGTTGGTTGTTTTGGAGTGTTTGTGGTATAATCTTCATTCCCTTATGTTTTAATCTTCTTTAAATTGTCTTAAAACATCAAAACCTTGTTTGTCCAGGTCTGAAAGTATTTTATAAAAGTTAAAACATGATGATTACGAAGATTAAAAGGGTCAAGCACATGATTATATAATGAATGTTATATGTTTTGCATGATTATGCATGTTCTTGATGTTTTAGACTTCTAGGGTTTGTGAATAATGATGTTTGTGATGTATAATTAGGGTTTTGATCAGATGTGGTTCTTACTAATGTTGTATGATGATTATTAGGTGTTATTGATTGATAATATACAACGAGGGTTTGATATAATTGATAATATTGCATGATTAGAATCTGGACAGATCCTGAATGTCGACTTGTAGGGCCTGTTTCGTGGCTTGAAAATAATTGGTTTGATAGATTCTTTGCATGAATAGATTGTACATAGTCTTAGCTTTTTAGAATGGGCAAAATCATCTGATTTGGATGTCGTTTGATATGTTTTTGGAATTTTCATTTAAAATAGGTCAGGTCAGAATTTCGGGTATCAAACTGAGTCAACTTTGAAACATCATAAATAAAGTGTTATAAAGAGTTGGGTTGTGAAATTTTTACAGAAGGTTAATATTGGAGTAATATGAGTTTTCCAAGTGGATTCATCCCGTTTGGATGAATACACAATTTTTGGGAATTTATCTACCAAACTGACCTGTTAGGAAGGTTTTCTGAACATAGCTGAATTAGACGAATTTTAATTATTTTTGTGTTTGGATTTAAGACAAAACAAAAAATAGGTATTGTTGAGTAAATCCCAAAGAAAATCTGTAAACATTTGGGAGGATAAATCACTGATTTACTATTTTAAATAAATTCGTTTTGATGGCGCACAATCTGTCCTGAAAACACAGATTGTGTATTATGTGCTTATGTGATTAATTGATGTCTTAGGTGGTATGGAATTGACATGTAACTGAAGTACACTTGTCTGAGACACATACGGAATGTAGAAACTAATTGTAACCAACGTATTCACCAACGGGTCCGTAGGATTTACTTATGCATGTAGAATCACTAGGTGTCACTTACACGCTTTTGAACATTTAAAACGCCTTGGACAAACGAGTTATATGGTGTAATGATATTACGCCTATACTCACTTAATGACACTGTTATTAGTGTGTCGGTAGCATATATTGCTTGCTGTTCGGATTCCTTGCTTGCACGTTAAGGTGAGTTTACGGCCCCTCTTTTAACTGGTTTCGCTTTTCGGGGGAGAAAACATGTGTTAAAACTTATGTTTGGTAACTACTGTCATACTATGGGTTTCTATGGTTTACTATACGATCTTTGGAAGTCCCGGGGGGAACCATGAATGTGCGGGTTAGCACAACGGGGAAATGTGAATAGCGCTATTGGGAGTGACCAACCCCGCTCGTCGGCTTGGAGGGTCGGCGAGTGCATATTGTCTCAAACAGGAACAACAGGTTTACTATTCGGGCACGACATCTGGTTTGCGAGTTAGTAATGGTTTTCCAATCGTAGTAGTAATAAAAACATACGCCTAGCTAGCGTACTTGGGTTTTCGATTTGTTATAGTATGGACAGGTTGAACTTGGTACGTCGATTACAAAACCTGTAAACTCACCAGCATTTTTGTGCTGACGTAAACTTTTACATGTTTTCTCAGGTCGCTAAGGTAGCACAATGGAACTAGGACGCATGCGTCTGCACGGCGTCTAGTTAGGATTGCATGGTTTTCAAACATTGAACATTTGGTTTACTTTTGGATTATGTTTTGAGAATAAGCTTCCACTGTAACTGGAGATTTAAACTACGTTTTTGAAATTGCATATGTTAATTTAGACTTGTTTATTGTGATCGTTGGTTTGGATCCTGGTTTGTCATGCGCCTCGCGGTAAAACTCCGCAAGTGGATTTTGAGGGTGTGACACCATGGTATACCTTTGGATATCATTTCTGATCGTGATGGTCGTTTCACCTCTCGTTTTTAGGATTCCTTACAAGACGCTTTGGCTACCAAGTTAAACCTGAGCACAGCTTATCACCCTCAGACAGATGGTCAGACCAAACGAACCATCCAGACTCTTGAAGATATGCTTAGGGCTTTTGTCATCGATTTTGGTGGCGCATGGGATTCTCATTGTAACATCCGGCCTCTCTCACCACCAATATTGTCCGCTTTGCCCCCGATGGGTTACCCATCCAGAAGCTAACGGATTTGTTTTTGGTTGCCCCAGTGGAGACTTCCCAGGAGGTCACCCATCCTGGTACTGCTCCCACCTGAGCACGCTTAACTATGGAGTTCTCCTCTCATCCACTAACATTAAGCCCAAAACGCGTTGGTGATTTAAGAGGCTTTGGATTACTTATGAACCAAGGATCTCTCCTGGCCACGGCCGATGTGGGATTTGCCTAGGGTGTCATACAAAGGTCCATGTTAATCTCCCATAAATCAGTACTGTTACAATCACCCCCCCCCCCCCCCAGGGACTCATCGTCCTCGATGAGGTTTGCCCCACCATCCCGAACGGCACAGGAGTGGCTCTGATACCATTTGTAACATCCGGCCTCTCTCACCACCAATATTGTCCTCTTTGCCCCCGATGGGTTGCCCATCCAGAAGCTCACGGATTTGTTTTTGGTTAACCCGGTGGAGACTTCCCAGGAGGTCACCCATCCTGGTACTGCTCCCACCTGAGCACGTTTAACTTTGGAGTTCTCCTCCCATCCACTAACATTAAGCCCAAAACACGTTGGTGATTTAAGAGGCTTTGGATTACTTATGAACCAAGGATCTCTCCTGGCCACGGCCGATGTGGGATTTGCCTAGGGTGTCATACAAAGGTCCATGTTAATCTCCCAGAAATCAGTACTGTTACACTCATCTTCCTTTAGTCGAGTTCTCGTACAACAACAGTTACCATGCCAGTATCAACATGGCTCCATTTGAGGCACTTTATGGTCGTAAATGTCGTTCACCTGTCTGTTGGACTGAGATTGGTGAAGCCCAGATCACTGGTCCTGAACTGATCCAGGAAACTACAGACAAGATTCAACTGATCCAAGATAATCTTCTTATGGCTAGAAGTCGACAGAAGAGTTATGCTGATAAACGTCGAAAGCCTTTGGAATTTCAAGTCGGGGATCTTGTACTTCTTAAAGTATCTCCTTGGAAGGGAGTGATTCGCTTCGGGAGAAAGGGAAAACTGGCTCCTCGTTATGTGGGTCCTTTCAAAGTGTTTGACAGGATTGGAAAGGTGGCCTACAAACTTGATCTTCCACCTGAGCTAAGCAATGTTCACCCAACTTTTCATGTTTCGAATCTGAAGAAATGTTTAGCCGATGAGAACCTTGATGTGCTCAACGTGGTTTAGTAAAAACGAACTAAATTAACCTAACCTAGACACTCTAAGTTTTAAATTTATTACCTAAAACTCTCTAAACCTAAACCACACAACCGGCAAGTGTACCGGTCAGTGCAGTACAGCTAAAGTAAGTCCGAGTATCGAACCCATGAGACTCTAATGGAAAACGTAATGTTTTGTTGCTTAAAGGGGGGCTTCTAATAAAACTAAATGCAAGAAAATAAAGATGAACTAAAATAAATTGAACTGAACTTAATACGCGAATTGAGCTGGACTGAATTCAAATGATGGTGAAGGTACTACCTAGGTTAGAATCCTACTCTTGACTGACGAACTTCTATGGTTATGGAACTAGATATGGAACCAGGATCTTCAAATACTAAACTTACAGGATAAACTAGAGGACCCTCAACCCATCTCAAGGAGAAACCTAAAGGTTACCTATAAGCCGTTAAACTACCGATTGAGAGGTTACCCTTACAGGCTTACCTACTCTGATGATAAAGTACCCGCTAGACAGTCTACCTTACAGCGCGAAAGCCTCACTACACTAAGAGTGCATTGGGTAACTATAGAAAACCTAACCTGACTCAATACGCAAGAAGTGGTAAGGAAACTAGGAAGATCTTCCTACAAAGCATCTAGATCTAGCAAT
This sequence comes from Ambrosia trifida, assembly GCA_028751855.1. NCBI lineage: Eukaryota > Viridiplantae > Streptophyta > Magnoliopsida > Asterales > Asteraceae > Ambrosia > Ambrosia trifida. The sequence goes on along the minus strand of CM054128.1, from coordinate 73,777,575 downwards.
TTAACACCCTAGACATATTGACAATCCCGCACCTTACAGCTATTGGAATTGGAAGAACACCTAGAACTACCCAATCAACAAAAACCACTCCTATGGAAAACACTAGCAATTTACCATAAACTAGTTGCTAACACGCAGTCCACAACCTAACATGCATTCATACATGAAAGACATTCACAAAAACGCATGTGGAGTAAATAATTATTAATTGAATAAAACTAGATACGCATATACACCAGATAAAAAATAATCAAAGTCTTTACTAAATCATCAACCCATAGTCAAAGTTTCAAAAAACCATAGAAACAATAAATTCAATCATAAGTGTTCATCAAAACCTAGGTAGTAACAAAAGTCTAGCCAATAAAAGTCATGATAAAATCAAAACAATAAAGGCAAGACAAATTCATGGTGTTCACAACGGGTAGCAAATAAATAAATAAATAATTGAATTAGAAACGACCCGTGCTTGCACCAATGCTTCACTCTAATATCCAATGCTTGCGGCTCTCTGCCTCTTATTATGTGCCCTCTTTAATGGAGCCCTCAAATCCAATTTTGATTTGGCCTCTTGGGCCGTGGCCGACCTCAAGGTCATATGAAGTTTCTTTTTTCTATTTTATTATTATTATTATTATTATTATTATTATTATTATTATTATTATTATTTAGTATATAATTTCGTACTCTCGACTCGGGTGTTCTTGACTTGACCAAAGTTGCTCGTTTTCGCTCCAACGTTCATGAACACCTACCAAAATATAAATAAATACATAAATGCTTAAAAAACAAAAACTAATAAAAATCTATAAAAAAAAAAACTATACTAAATAAAATAAACCGGTACAAGCCTAAAACTAATAAAACACTATCTAAACGACTCGAAAATTATACAAATTTTACACTGGAAATAGATGTATTTTACAATACATCAAACCTCCATGTCCCTCTTGAAGATGTGCAAATCGATGAAACTATGCACATTGTTGAGAAACCTGTTGAAATCATAGATACTGGAGTCAAGAAACTTAAGCGCAGTCGCATCCTGATTGTCAAGGTTCGTTGGGAATCTAAGCAAGGTCCAGAGTTCACTTGGGAACGTAGGGACCAGATGAAGTCTAAATATCCACACCTCTTTCCAGCAGACTCTCTAGCTCCAACTTCGGGACGAAGTTCCTAAAAGTAGGGGAGACTGTAACGTTTCGCATTTTTATCTAGTTTGTAATAACGATGTTATTCAATAAAAAAAAGCTACGAATCTCGACATTTTATGGGTATTAAAATTATTTTCCATCATTTTTAATCTTGTATAATTATACATATTCATAAAAAATAAAGTTTATATGGAAAAATGTTCAAAGAAAAAATAAATGGTTGGACCGGGACTCGAACCCGCGTCCACCACCTCACCACACAACATAACAACCAGCTGAGCTACAAGCCATACCTATTTTAAATCCGACGCGAATTATATATAAGGTCTGTTTTTATTACATTAGTTGACTTAGAAAGTCAACACCCACAACAATCGCCCAGATTAACCAACGATTCGTGCGTTTTATCTGTTAATCTTTTGAACGAGGTTTGTTAGCAGTATTATCGGCCATATCCCACTATGAATTGCAACTAAAACAAACCAGAAAGTCCGATTAACCTCGTGTGACTCGTTCCTTTGAATTCAAAATCAATAACAGTCAATTCGTTCTAATTAGTATAAATAGGACTTCTCCCTAGACCCTAAAAGCACCGAAAATTCTATACCCACTATAAATTTCTGTTTTAAACACATATAAATTCCTCTGCGATCGCGTTTATACTTTCAAGCTTTATCGCATCAATTAAGCACAAATACCCACTGTGAGTATCGATTCTTCTTATGGTTTTCTTAATCGGCATTAAACGAACAATAGCCCTAACAAATTAGAGGCTATTGTTTGTTACTAGTGATTATTAGAAAAGCTAGGGTTCATATTCATGAATTAGGGAAGAAAGACATATGTACGTAATGTTTATAATTATAACTGAATAAATAACATCACCAACGATCAGTTGGATCAGTTGGTAATCAGCAGTTTGTTTAAAACGTGGGAACTAGTCGTGGATGGGAGTTCGAACCCCAGCTCCACGTTTTCTTTTTTTTCAAACAAATCAATATTTATACCTAGTATTCCTTATAATTAATTTAAACCAAGAATTATTCGTTCTCAGGGTCAGACCAGTTGGTCTGGCTTGTGATTTTAAAACCAAGGAACCGGCCAAGGACTCGGGTTCGAGCCTTGGCACATGCAATCATTTTTTTTAGAATCTTTTATATCTATATAATCTATATTATTTTTAAAAATAGATTTTAAATACTAAACATGGTTTATAAATTCTACAAAAATTATTTGAAGTTATTCTTATGATAAAGTTTGTTATCCAACTTTTAGTTTTTCAAAAATTATTTATTTATTATATATTATAAATATTACAAGTTTATTCATTTATAACTTCAAAATTCTATAAAAATATCAAAACTACTTTATAAAATCCCACAAAAATTATTTTAAACTTATAAATCAATAAATGTTCCAGAAATAAATTTTTATTTCAGAAAAATCATTTATTTTATATTTTTAATCGATTTTTGTTATTTTAATCATAAATAAATCATAATAAATTCATTTTTCATTATTTTTACATCAAAATTTCACATAAATTATTTTTAATCATTTAGGTCAGAAATATAATTTTTTTGATTTGAAATTTATAAATTTTAATATTTTTAAATATTAAGTCTATATTTTGACAAATAAGTATTAATGTATATATATATTCATTAATTAAGAAAATAATTTTATACAAATTATTTTCACAGTTATTACATTATAATACAGCTACCTTTAATTAATATTAGTCAGAAATCTTTTTATTAATTATTTTTTATTTATTAACAATTATTCCAACTTAATCATTAATCAATTTTTAATTCCCAAATCAGAACCCTAACATACTTTAGACTAGAAAACTTAGACTTATTAAGTTTTCCCCAACACTTATTTATTACCTTGAAATAGGGTGGTATTTGGATATACACGAGCCACATTTATTTATATATCAAGGGTCTCCATTCTAACACTAAGGTGAGTTTACATAGCCCCTTTTCCATTCACTATTTTGGGGTGAAACATGTTATAACATTCAATTTACAATTCAATCATAAGTGTCTATGTGTTATTCTATGTTGCATTATGTCTTAAACATTACTAGGGTAAGCATATTATTCTATCATAATCATTAACATTGATCAGCCGACGGTATACAATGATAGAACTATTGGACTGACAATCCCACCCGGATACGTGGACCTCCTACATAGGTAGCGTGGGTGATTGTTATCGAACACATAACATAATCGAGTGAACCATATGCGTATGGGATGGACCACAGTATTCTAGTCACAAAGGTTAATTATGCACTCGATTTACCTGATAGTTTGTTTTCACATATGGACTATACTAGCCATGACACTCGAATTGTACAACATTTTTATTCAAACCTATGTAATTCTCACCAACATTTTTGTTGACCCAAAAACATTTTTCAAAATTAACATGTTTCAGGTAACAATGAAGCTGAGGCCTAGAGTATGCTCGAAGAATTGTTATGAAGTTATTTGCTTTATTTCATGATTGTACTAGATGTTTTGAATTTTTAGACAATGTTTCTTTTGGATATTATGCTATAAATAAAGTATTTAAAATTCAATAAATACCATGTGCTACTGAAACAATCATCAATACGTGACATCCCGATGTTTCCGCCATCGGTTGGGGTGTTACACATGGTACTCTTCAAAGTTATTCTTGGCGTTCGACTTTGCATAAGTAGTGATAGGATATTGGTCATCCACACACCTTCGTCTTAAACTCTCAGGAGCTAGGTCCTTTGAGTAAGTCGGCTCAAGAAAACTATTAGCCTTTTCCTTCGGCTTGATAAACTCTGTGACATGAACCTTTGGTTCTTTTGGAACATCCAGATAAATTTTCTTTAAGATTTCTGGAGGTACATCATTGGTCCTTTCATGCTTAAGAAACCAAATAGTACTCTCCTGCCAGATTTTCTCAATCTTAGAATAATTGGCAAACTTTATCGGATATTCCTCGTCAGAAATAATCTTATCGGATCCTTCCATCCGATAAAATACTTTGACGGGTTTGTCCCTCGGTTCATTTATCTCAATATTGGATCAGTATTGCTCTTTGTATGAACTTGCTAGTGACCACTTAAGTGTTTATCAAGTTCTTTAATCAGTAATTGCACAGCGGAATGATATGAGTTTAAAGCTACACTTATCAACAGGAGTTATTACTCCCCCTGGATGTTTGATAAAACTAAAGACAAGTATTTAATGAGAATCTAAGCAATGATTGAGAATGAACACTTAAACAGATTCTCAGTAAATGAAATGGTAATAACAATGATAAGCTTTGAAGGATTTCTGTATTAAAATCAATGTCTAAAACAGAGGGATGAACCCATCTATTTATAGACTTTACAAATACATGAACCTTGCCAAAAAGCAAGTTCAGAGACAAGTTGCAACAAGTTGCAATCTTGGAACTTGTACAGAAAGTAAAAGTAATACAAAACTAATAAACTACTGAAACATAAGGCGGTGGAAAAGATTCTTGAACAAGTGCTGATGAATGACAAACTACTGATGAGTAGTTTATCTTCAGTAGTTCTTCAGTGAACTGTCTGGTTTGGACTTCAGAACTTCTGATGTATTTCTTCGTCAGTACTTGTAGAATCCTTCTTCAGCTGTTTGGTCTTCTTTCTTCAGTAGTTCTATACTTAGAATAATTTGACAGAAGTGAATTAGACTTAGGTTTGCAAAAGTGGTTTCACTAATCCTTTTTGTCCTAACAATCTCCCCCTGGATTGATGAAGCCAAAACCTTTCTAATTCCTTATTGTTTTCTTCTGTCATTCACAATCTTCCATATTCCTTTGAACATGGAATTCTTCAACTGGTTCAGTTGTTCATCAGTGAGAGATCCTTTTTGTGGTTCTAGATGCTGGATTGTAAGCAGGTCTTGAGTTGATAGCTTCTTCAGATCATTCATCGACTTATAGGCTCTGCTTGTTTGATCTCTTCTTGTCACTTGTACTGAGTTGTTATTAGTAAAGGACCATCTGATGATAGGTACTTTAGACTTGTCAAAGTCTAAAGTGTAGGGAACCATGGTGGTACCCTGGGATGTTCCTGAGTGTTGGATGCTCTCGACTTCAGTGACTCTCAGGTGGGATTCTCTTCCTTGTTCTTGTTGCATCACATTAGGTAGTTGAAAGGTTGGCAAGTGATGCTCAGTAACTACCTTAGTGTGCAGTTTGTCTTTAATGGTCTTTTGAATTTGATAGGCAAAGGTGGAAGGATCCCTGAATTGGGTTAGCAGAGGTTTCTCTTCAATGTCGAAGTCAGAATGGACTACTGTACTTCCTTCTAGTAGTACCATCCTGAAATCAGTCTTCACATTCTCCTCTGACTTTTTCTTTGTAGCAGGTTTTCTTGAAACACCAGAAGTTCTAACTACTGAAGTTGACACTTCAGCAGTTTCAAACTTCTCTGGATTTGCAGCCCTTGCAGCCTTGTATTTTCTATAAGTGTCCACTATTCTTTCTTCTTTCCATTTGGACACAGAGGCTTTTGAACCATAACCATTTGCTACTAATTCTTCAATCATCTGGGCTCTATTGGCTTTTGCATCTTTACTTGTTGCAAGTTTGTCTGTAATAAGTTGAGCTCTTCTTGTCAGTTCTTCCATGGAGAGTCCCTTTAATGTATGGGCTTTGGTCTTGTTGTTCTTGGTAATGTAAGACATCAGTTGTTGTCTTTTGTCTTCCTCAGCAATTCTTTCCAGGTTAGCCTGCCTTTGAAGTTCTGCTTCATAAGCCTGTAGCTTTTCATTGAGGCTTAAATCATCCCTTGTTTCCAAAGCATTCCAGATCTCATCTTCCTTAGCCTTTCTTTCAGCTGCAATTAAACTCTTCTCAAGTAATTCTTTGGACATTGATAGAGGAGAAGGGTTCAACACAGTCATTGTTGTAGTTGTAGTAGGCTTTGGAATAGGAGTTGGTTGAGTAGGTTCAGTTGATCTGGAAGGCTGTTCAGTAGTTTCAGTTTTGGAAGTGTTGACTTCTGATGGGTTGACAACTACTGAAGGTTTGTCAACTACTGAAGGATTGTCTTCAGTATTTTCTGAGTCTTCATTAGAACTTTCACCATCAGAAGTTTCTTCATTGTGGCCTTGGGATTCATCAGGCTTTTCAGAATCTTCTATTTCTTGAATAGAGACACCAAACTGTTGGGCCAGTTTTTCTTTTCTGGCTTGGTCTCTCTGATCTCTTTCTTGGATAGCCACTCTTGCCTTTTTTCTGGCTTCAAGTGACTCCCTAGTTTCCTTAGTTTTCTCCCCCTTTTTGGATTCATCAAGCTCTGTCTTTGAGGGTTTAGAGAAATGACCTGTAAGAGAAGTAATCTGTTTGGAGTTGAAGTCAATTTTGTTGGACAGATCGTTCATCATAGTCTGTATCACTCCAAATTGGTTCTTGATGGACAGCTCCAAGTTAGCTGTGTAGGTTTGGAAGTCATTTTTGATGAGGGTGTTCATCATGTGATATAAGGGACCATCTGGGCTGCACAGCTGGTTCATGTCTATGCTGGATGGCCCAGGGAATTGGGTAGGCATTTGTAGTGAGGAGTGTGTTTTTGGTTGATCTTCTTGTTGTACAGAAGATGACACCAGGTGCAGGACCTTCACTTGTAGCCGTCAATTCAGTAGTTTTGTGTTGTGAAACATCATCCAAGTTAATGGCATCATCTGTATCCCTGATTACATCCTCAATGAGGACTGTATCAGTTACATCATGAGCTGAGCCCAACTCAGTTGTCTCGTGTACCTCTTTTTCTTGGTTCAGAGGATTTCCTACCTCAGGCATTAAGCCTTCATCAGTAGTTGCCACAGTTGAGGTCTTAGCTATGTTGCTTCTTTCCTCAGATCCACCACTGGGTGGTAAATGAGTAGTAGCAGCCTCAAAAGTACCAAGAGTTTCTAAGTTTGGGCTTAGAGACCCTGGTTCATCCTCATCTCTTTGGTTAGGGCTTTGAGTGTCCACATCCATGTCAAGTTCTGAGGCTATGTCCCCTGTTTGATGTGGTTGTTGGGGACTGACATGTTTAGATGGGACTTTCTCTTTTAGCCCAGAGAGAAGTTTGGCTATTTCTATATCAGGTTCAGATTTTTGGGGTGCTGGTTCAGTAGTTTGGTCAATGGGTTCAACAGTTTCAAAAGAAGAGTCAATAGGAATAGTTTTCTTTAGTCTTTTTCTTTTGAAAAGTATGGTGATTGGTGCTCTTGTTGGGGTTTGAGATGGATGAGACTGAGAGGATGTTTCAGTCACATCTTTATCAAGTGTAGATTGCACAGTAGTCAGTTCAGGCATCTCAACCTCCTGAACTGCTTTTCTTTTTGGGTTGGTGGGTTTTTGTTTTTGTTGCTTGGGTTTCTTGGCCTTTGGGGGTGTAGGTTTGGAAGATGAGGGTTCCACGGGGACTGGTTCTGGTTCTCCTTGGTCATCTTCTGGCCAGGCAGCCGGTTTGTTGTGCCTTGAGTATGCTTGTGAGGATAAAGGATTTAAAATTGTTGTTTTACCCACAAGCACCTCTTCTCCAAGTTCTTTTATTATGCAATGCATAATAAATCTTGGGTACAACAAAAACTTCTTTTTAGTATTGAGATGATGTAACACCAACTCATTAAAGAAAAGTGTTGATGCCCTAAATTTTGTTTCATTCACTATGGAATGAAAAATTGGTTGAAAAGTTGAGGGCATCTGATCATAAGATCCAGTTTTTGGACTCAAACACATAATAATATAATGAAAAAGCAATTTATACTTTGGTTCAAAATATTTCTTAAAGATTGTAGCGTGTGAGAGAGTACCTTGGTAACCACACTCTGTCATGGTTAAATGGATTTGAGAGTTTGGAAATTGGTCTGGGGCATTTACATCATCCAAACCTAGCCTAACTGCTAAAATAGCCGGTGTGATTGCCATTCTTCTCCCTTTTATGGTTGAATTGAGGGAGATCACCTTGTTGTTCACCGTTACCGTCTCTGCGTTTGCCCAAAACTCATTTAGAGTTTCAGTATGGATTGGAGGGTCGATGGTGAGGGCGGTGAAATATTGGGATTTAACGACTCAATGATTTCGTCGTATTGGGACCAGGCTTCATGTTTTTCGAAGTAGCCTCTTTTTGGTTGTGTCCCTGTTTCAGAGTTAGAGCCATGTGGTTTATGTGTGTTTGGATCGAATAGTGTTTTTGCAGGTTCAGGGTTTGAGAGCTTTTTGAGAGAGAAGGAGGGAATTTTTGCTTTTTGAATAGATAAGTGTTGGAAAAGGTATTTATCAGAAGTTTTAAACCGCCTAGGTCAAACTTCTGATGTGGGAAAAGTCTGATTTACCCTTTTTTGACTAAACTGCTGATGAAGAATTGTTTTCATCAGTAGTTCCCACTTTCTCTTCAGTAGTTTTGAACTGATGAGAATGCTTTATAAATACTTTATTCATAACTTCTGAAGGTTGTTTTATCAGAAGTTAATCACTTTTCAGAAAATATTCCCATACTGATGTTTTGTTCATTAGTAGTTTCTCTCTTGTTTGTTTTTCAGAAGTTTTCAAACTTAAGAACAGATGTAAGTGAAAAATGAAAAATATGGGCAGAAAAATAAACAGAAACACTTACAAATTTAGAATCCCAAGCATGGATACTAACTTCTGAAATGTTGATGTGTCAAGGGGTTTAGTGAATATGTCAGCTATTTGATTAGCTGTTGCTACATGTTTCACTTCAATCTTGCCTTTCTCATAGCAATCTCTTATGAAATGATACCTGATTTCAATATGTTTGGTTTTTGAAAACTGAACAGGATTTTGAATGATGCTAATGGCAGATTTGCTGTCTACAAGCAATGGTGTCTTGGTTTCTTTGATTCCATAATCAAGAAGTTGATACTGGAGCCATTGTATCTGTGATGTACAACTTGTAGCTGCAATGTATTCAGCTTCAGCAGTTGAAGTTGCAACAGATGTTTGTTTCTTTGATTGCCAGGACACTAGACAGTTTCCTAAGAACTGACAACCACCAGATGTTGATTTTCTTGACATTTTACACCCTGCATAGTCACTATCTGAAAAAGCTGATAACTTGGTATTGCTTGAAGCAGGATACCAAATTCCAAGTGTTGGAGTTCCTTTCAGATATCTGAAGATTCTTTTGACTGCAATGAGGTGTGATTCCCTAGGAGCTGATTGATATCTAGCACAGACACATGTTGAAAACATAATATCTGGTCTAGAAGCAGTTAGATATAAAAGGGAACCTATCATACATCTATACATGGTTTGATCAACCTGTTTTCCTTGATCATCTGGTTCAACTTGTGTGGTTGGTGTCATGGGAGTGGAACATGATTTACAGTCTTGTAAAGAAAATTTGTTTAATAATTCTTTAACATATTTTGATTGATGTATAAAAGTTCCATTTGTTTGTTGTTTAATCTGCAGTCCTAGAAAGTACTGCAGTTCTCCCATTGTACTCATCTCAAATTTTGATTGCATGAGTTTCTTAAATTCATCACACAGTTTTGTGTTTGTTGAACCAAATATGATATCATCAACATATATTTGAACAAGTAAGATATGATTTCCAACATGTTTTATGAAAAGAGTTTTATCAATGGAGCCTCTTGTGAAGTTATTTTTGAGTAGAAAGTTAGAAAGTGTTTCATACCAGGCCCTTGGAGCCTGTTTGAGCCCATAAAGAGCTTTGTCTAGTTTGTACACCCACTCAGGATGAGAAGGATCCTCAAACCCAGGTGGCTGACAAACATACACTTCCTCTTTTATTTTTCCATACAAAAATGCACTTTTAACATCCATTTGGTAAACTTTTATTTTGTTGGAAATGGCATAGGCCAGAAATAACCTGATGGCTTCAATCCTTGCAACTGGAGCAAAGGTTTCATCATAATCAATTCCTTCTTCTTGAGAGTAACCTTGTACTACCAGTCTTGCCATGTTCTTTATAATCATACCAGCCTCATCTTGTTTGTTCCTAAAAACCCATCTTGTGCCAATTGGTTGCTTGTTTGGTGGTAAGGGACAGATTTCCCAAACCTGTTGTTTTTTGAATTGAAGCAACTCATCTTGCATGGCTTGTACCCAGTTGTTGTCTTTGAGGGCTTCTTGGTACTTTTTAGGTTCCAACTGAGAAATAAATGCTGAGAAGAAGTAAAAGTTGGAAAGCTGGTTTCTGGTAAGAACACCTGATGCAATATCACCCATGATTTGTTCAAGTGGATGATCTTTGTGTTCAATCAGTTGTTGTAAACCACTGACAGGTGTAGGTGGCTATTGTACTTCATCAAACAAACCACTGAGGTTTATAATGTCTGGTTCAGCAGTTTCAGTATCTTCAGTAGTTTTAGGTGCTGAAGCAGATGTTTGAGTTTGTACATCAGCAGTTGTTGAATCAGAAGTTTGTGAAACTTCTAATGGTTTGGAAGTTGACTTAATGAATGTTTGAGGAGTCCATGGTGCTGGATCCTCATCATCAAACCTTTGATCACCATAATAAGTAGGTTTAGATGAAGTAACAGTCTTTTCAGGTCCAAAATGGAAGCTGTCAAGGTCAAAAAGTTCAGTAGGATGTGCTGGAATAAGAGTGTGTTTTAACTCATTGAACTTGACATTCAGTGTTTCTTCTACTATCTTGGTTCTTGAGTTAAAAACCTTGTAGGTTTTTCTTGTGGAAGAGTAACCAAGAAAGTAACCTGAATCAACTTTGGCAGCAAACTTTGAAATAGAGTCTTTGATATTTAGAATGAAACATTGACATCCAAAAGCCCTGAAAAAGGAGATAAGGGGCTTTATGCCATGAAGAACTTCATAGGCAGTTTTGGAGTGTCTCTTGTTGACAAGGACTCTATTTTGAACATAGCATGCAGTGTTAACTGCTTCAGCTCAGAAATACAATGGTAGGCCTGAGTCAGCTAACATTGTTCTTGCTCTTTCAATTAAGGTTCTGTTCTTCCTTTCTACTACACCATTTTGTTCAGGAGTTCTGGGAACACTGTATTGTCTAATAATCCCTTTAGACAAGCAGAATTCATCCAGAGTTTTGTTCCTGAACACTGTCCCATTGTCACTTCTAATGGCTTTGACAGATAGAGAATATTGTTTCTCTATTTGTAGAATAAAGAACTTGATGATTTCAGCAGCCTCATCCTTGGAAAATTAGAAGAATACCCATGTAAATCTTGAATAGTCATCAATGATGACTAAGCAGTACTTCTTCTTACCAAGGCTCATGATTTTTACAGGCCCAAATAAGTCCATATGAAGTAGTTGAAGACATGCAGTTGTTTTTTATTCTTCAATAGACTTATAGGAGGACTTATGCTGTTTTCCCTTTAAACAGGATACATAGTGTTCTTGACACTGGTATACCTTTAAAGGTAGACCTCTGACCAAGCCCATTTTTGTGACTTTATTTATGGTTTTAAAGTTCACATGGCCAAGTCTCCTGTGTCAGAGATCAGTCTCTGAAGTTGATGCCTTTGAGAAGAAACAGGCAGTGTTGTTCAGTACTTTGTCTTTTTCAATGTCCACTGCATAGACATTGCCACATCTTTTGGCTATCAACAAAGTGTGATCTTCAATGATCTTCTCTATCAACTTCTGGCTTTCTGGTGATATGATCTTGCATGCTGTCTTTGTGAAAAAGGAAGAATATCCTTTATCACACATTTGTGACACACTTAGCAAGTTGTACTCAAGGTTTTCAACCAGATTGACCTTGTCAAACTGTATTTTGCCAGAGGAGACATTGCCATGTCCTAGCACATATCCCTTAGCATTGTTCCTAAAGGATACAGATCCTTCTCTTTGACTGATAAAATTGTTTATCAAGTATCTCCATCATGTCATGTGCATTGAGCCTCCACTGTCTACATACCAAATGCTATTTAAGCCTCTGGAAACTCTCTGCACAAGATAGCAAATTAGTTAGATTTGGGAACCCAAGCCAGTTTGGCTTTGGGTTTGCTCTTGAGAACATTTACAGTTTATTCTTGACCAAGTTGAGGAATCCATGTCTTTTTGGCAATGGATTTTTCATTAAGAGCAATGGTGGTATCCTTTTGAGGACCACCATCAACTTTGGTCATCAGTAGTTGTACCATGTTCATGAGATCTTTAATCTCAGCAGTTTGTGAAACTGCTGATGATTTAGGTCTAACTACTGAAAGAGAATTTTGAGAAAAAGATCTTTGTTGAGATTTTGTCTTTTTCTGAGAAAAGGTTTTTACTGGTTGTTGTTTCCTGGGAGAAAAAGTTTCTATAAAATCATTTCTAATTTGTTTTCCCACAACCAGTTGTTGAGTTTTCTTGTTGTACTGAATACCTTTTCTGTATCTACAAAATTCTGTCTTGTGGTTGAACAGACCAAATATTTCACATTCTTTTGTCTTTTCTTTCAAAGACAAGTTTCTGACTGTATTGATTGGTTTTAGGTCATCAGTAGTTTTCAGGTTCTCAACTCTTGATGTAGTTGAAACTACTGATGGCTTAATGTCAGAGTTAATCAGTACTTCTGAAGAACTTTCTTTAAGAGTTTTTAGAAAGTTTTCATGGAAAGATGTGCATTCTTTCTCTTCAGAAGTTTCACCTGAAACAATTTTTCTCCCATCTTCAGTAGTTTTGGGGGGAAAATCTATTGGTGTTTCAGTGTGATTGTACCCTATGCCAAACCTAACATTTGAAGCACTTTGTTTGTTTAGCAATAGTTGGTACCCCTTACAAGATTCAACCCATTTTTCACAAGTGACCTTGGTGTCAGCAAGCTCTTGTCTGACATTTCCTAGGTCATTTATCATGATTTTAATTTGTGCTTGGTTTCAATAGCAGTGTTAGTTAATTTAGAAACTTCTTTTGTTTTTGCAGAAAGTTTTCTTTCTAAATCACATTTCATCTGAGTGAATTTTCTCTCAGAGTCATTTGCTTTACCTTGTAAGTGCACATTAGTCTCTCTTATGAGAGCAAAAGATTCTTTGCAAGAAGTTGAACAAAGTTTTGTCAAAGATTCTTTAGATACCTGTGACAAGGCAGATTTTGAGGTGCATCCCTCAAATGCCATTAAGGCAAAGTTCTTTCTGCCATTGTCAGGCTCTCCCCAGTTGATGTCAAACATCTTGTTGTCTGCATCAGGGTTACACTCAGTAGTGTCAAAAGGAAGACTGCTCCAGTCAACATACCCTGAAGTAAATAAACTTTGTTGTGAGGGTTGCTGAGTCTGTGGAGGTGGTTAAGCAGCTGGAAAGGGAGGGATTGATTGTTGGCTCTGCATCTGTTGAGCAGGCATCTGTACATATTGTACTTGTGGCACATATTGGTGTTGTGGAGCTTGTGCCTGTACAAAATGTGCACTCCCTTGTGTTCCATTATTCCTGTTATAATTGGGGTTAAAATTATTTCCAGACTGAGATTGGTTAAAGCTAGAGCTTCTACACTCTCTAGCAAAGTGTCCCAACTTTTGACACTTGTGACATCTAAGCTTAGATTTGTCAAAACCAATTTTTGTTGAACTGTTGAGTCCTGGAAACTTCCTTCCTGACCTTTTGTAAAATTTATTTGTTTTTAAACTTAACATGGCCAGTTGGTGTAGAATATCCATTTCTTCTAAGTCATCACTGCTGAATTTTTTTTAAATCATCCATGATAAAACACATGTTATCAGCTGTTTGACTAAAATCATTATTGTCATAACCTGGGAATGATCTTTCAGATGAGATCCCAGCAGTTATATCAATATGGTCAAAAGATCCAAAACTATTTGAACAAGTTGGTGAGTCTTGTCCCAATAGTGTTGTACTACCTGGTAGATAGTCATTAGCAGTTTTGCAAGAACTTTGTAACTTTTTCTTTTGATCAATTTCTCTTTCAAAAGTTAGTAATCTCCCATGAAGTTTTGTAAGAGTGAGGGAGCTAAAGTCTGGTGAAGATCTTAAGACTATAGAGTATGTTTCCCATTTTTCAGGTAAAGACCTTAAAAATCTATGAAGCATAGATACAGTTGTGTAGGTCTGACCATTTAATTTTAGCTCAGATATTAATGAGGAGAATCTTTCAAATTGTTGTGTTAAAGTTTCCCCATTAATGTGAGCAAAAGTTTCATATTGTTGAGCCAGGATTTCTCTGGTGTTGGCAATCACCTCTTCAATTCCTCCAAACTGTTCTTTCAGGCAGTCCCAAAGCTCTTTGGCACTATCACAATGTAATAGGCCAGAGTAGATTTCATTAGGGAGTGCCATTGCCAACATAGAGAAAGCTTTAGCATCAAGCTCAAGTTTTAGGAAATCATCATCTGTATAATCTTTTGGGTCTTTTGGAATTTCTTCTTTAGTTTCAAGATTGATATTTACTGGTTTATGATGACCATATATCACAGATTTCCAGCAACCTATGTTGGTCTGTGATAAGGTATGTGCCATTCTCCTTTGCCAGATGTTATATTCATTTCTTACTAGCATAGCAGGTTTATTGGCAGAACCAGTATTATGAGGATCCATTTTAAAGAGTATTGATTTGTCAAATATCTCTTAAAGTGATGGATGTTGATAAAAGTGAACTTTTAATCCTTTATTGAATATCAATAAGAGCCTGTGTCTGATTCTCAATGTGTTAGATTGATATGTGATCAGATAAACCAGTGCTCTGATACCAATTTTTGGATCAGTATTGCTCTTTGTATGAACTTGCTAGTGAACACTTAAGTGTTTAGCAAGTTCTTTAATCAGTAATAGCACAGCTGAATGATATGAGTTTAAAGCTACACTTATCAACAGGAGTTATTACTCCCCCTGGATGTTTGATAAAACTAAAGACAGGTATTTAATGAGAATCTAAGCAATGAATGAGAATGAACACTTAAACAGATTCTCAGTAAATGAAATGGTAATAACAATGATAAGCTTTGAAGGATTTCTATATTAAAATCAATGTCTAAAACAGAGGGATGAACCCATCTATTTATAGACTTTACAAATACATGAACCTTGCCAAAAAGCAAGTTCAGAGACAAGTTGCAACAAGTTGCAATCTTGGAACTTGTACAAAAACTAAAAGTAATACTAAACTAATAAACTACTGAAACATAAGGTGGTGGAAAAGATTCTTGAACAAGTGCTGATGAATGACAAACTACTGATGAGTAGTTTGTCTTCAGTAGTTCTTCAGTGAACTGTCTGGTTTGGACTTCAGAACTTCTGATGTATTTCTTCTTCAGTACTTGTAGAATCCTTCTTCAGCTGTTTGGTCTTCTTTCTTCAGTAGTTCTATACTTAGAATAATTTGACAGAAGTGAATTAGACTTAGGTTTGCAAAAGTGGTTTCACCAATCCTTTTTGTCCTAACAACATTCTTAACTGACTGATTTACTCAATGAGCATTAGCCATCGGATGTAAAATCTGAGAAGGTGATACCGGTTCATTGGTGATAATGTGATTTTCAATTGGAATATCACTCACTTTCTCAGTTTATCATCTTCTGAGTCAGAATCATCAGTTACTGCTGTCACACCCTCATCATTTTTTTATTTTATTTTATTTTATTTATTTATTTTTTTTGTAAATTTTGGTTACGTGGGTTAATAAAAATACGGAAGTTACATCATAATAGCAGGTAGACGGGCAACAAGCTGCGCCGCCACCCCTTTTTGAATTGCAAACCCTAGTCTACTAAAGACAAAACCTTGCCCCCCTCGGGATGAAACATTGCTGTGGACAACCCGTTGGACCCTGGTCAAGAAACGAATAGCTTCTGGCGCCAGGGAGCCAAAGGTGTCGAAAGCCAGAGGGATAAAGACATGTTGGTTATCTGCACAAGCTTTAGCATGTTTATCTACTTTCTTTGATTCCGCCTTTCTTGATGCTTGCCCAGCTACGAACCCTGTTTCCCGTAACCCAACCAGCGGAGATACCCCGGTGAGGTCCACACAGGCATGTTTCCCTCTCTCCCAACCAAAGACAAGCAGGTCTGCTAGTCGCAGGGTGGATCTCCCTTCCGTGGGGTCTGTGAGGAAGTTTACAGGGGCCTCCTTTTTGGCAGAGATCCCAGCTCTTCTCAAGATATCCCACAAAACATCCCTCACCCAGTCATGCCGATATTTGAAACCAGGGAGCTCCTTGCAATGAATTGCATGCTCCCCGTATTTATCCATGCAGGTTTTACGGCAGATGGGGCATGTTTCATCTTCCGGGTACATAGGGATCATCAATCGGTACTTGAGTATAGCCCTGTACTCTACTGCAGACATGCATTGACCCAAACCCTCAATCGGGATAACGGTCAAGAAATCCTGAGCATGAGGGCCCTTTAGGCATTCAATCACCGCCTTCTGGCGAGTGGACAACTCAAAAACTTCTCCCAGGCTCTGAGCAGTTTTGCTAAAAAGAGCATTCGCCAAAGTTTTTTGTGGCTTTGGGGGGGCGGTGTCCTTGTTAGATGTAACATCGCCAAATTTTCAAATTATAAAACGTATATTATTTTCATAATGTGCCTAAGTTTTATTTCCCGACTACACAACTTATATATATATAAATACATATATATATATAATAATAATAATAATAATAATACATAATACATAATAACTATAATGTGTAAAAATAATTAGTGGATTAGTGTAGTTAACCCAACCCAACAATGGCCCAATCAGACAAGCCCAACCCCTTGGAAAACGAAGCCCAGCCCAACAGTCCACAAGCCCAAACACCCTTCACCCCTATCTGTTCATTTAAAAAAAAAATTGTGTCCCCCGCCGAGGTTCGAACCGGAGACCTCTCACACACAAACACACGCGCTAACCACCTGGGCTACACCCTTCAATTGCTTGTAACCCAGCTTTAAATATATATAAACACGCTTATCGTCCCTCTTTCTTTCTTCCCTGTGACGTGCAACAGCAGATATGTTCATGAAATCCATTTTTTTTGACAGCCTAATCATCACATTTAACTCGAAATTGATTCTAAAATGGAATGGGAACGCGATTATCGGCCCTCATCGAGTCAAACACACAACCAATTCCCATCAATTCTTACCAAATTTGAGTTCTTGACGCGTTTGACATTAAACCATTAGTCAACCTTGCCAATTAATCAATCCAACGATTCCCCCTATAAATTGAACTTCTGCGATGCATTACAACTCGCCAATAATCTTTTCTCTACCTCCAATTCTTCACAATAAACACTCTGATCTTGTTCTTGATTCGCTGTTGACTTTTAAGCTTGACCTAGCAATCGAACACGATACAAACCTGTAAGTCTAATAATTTATGTGGGTTTTGATCACCGGCGTGCACACATCAAAAGCCCTAAGATCAATTGGGCTATTGATGTGTGTAACAGATTATTGCTAGAACTAGGGTTCGTGTTTATGAAATTGGGGATAAAACTGATTTATCATCGTGGTTATATATTTTTAAAACTGAGATGAATCACAACCACAGGCCTAGGCCAAGTGGTTGTGACTGATACTCGTAACCAAGGGCACCCGGGTTCGAATCCCGGCTTGGGCGCCCCTTTTTCCACATTTTTCATTTTTAAAAATTAACCATTTATAATTATATATTATACATCAAATCTTATAAATTCGTTTTTAAATATTAAAACCTTTTTATAAATTCTAAAAAAATTATATTTATCAAATCTGAGGTAAAAGTTTTATTTACAATTTTTAGTTTTCTGAAATTCATTGATTTAATATTTATAATAATTAAATCAATTTTATACTATTATATTTATAAAAATCCATTAAAATATCAAAACAATTTTATAAATTTCTACAAAAATTATCCTATGTTTGTACAATGTTAAACTTTACTGAAATGATTTTTAATTTAGAAAAATCATTTATTTTATATTTTTAATCAATTTTTGTTAGTTTTAATCATAATTAAATCATAATAAATTCAATTTTTATTATTTTTGCACCAAAATTTTATACAATTTATTTCTGAATATTTAGAACAGAAATATGATTTTTAAGATAATAATTCTTTAATTTTAGTATTTTTAAATATTAAAGTTTAATTTTGGCAATTTGTAATAAATAGATTTAATAATCTATTTTAAAGAAAATAATTTTATAAAAATTATTTTTATACTTCAAACACATTATTGTGAACATCCTATATTCAAACTTTATAAAAAGATTTTCATTTATTTAATTATCAAATTTCCCTTTTATTTTTTTATAAATTCAACAATTGGTTATCCCCAAATCGAAACCCTAGAATATACTTATAAACTAGATAGACTTAGACTTATTTGTTGCCTTATACATAGGGTAATACTTGGCAATCTATTGGGCTACACTTATATTATTCCTCAATACCTAATACTATACCAAGGTGAGTTTACGTAACCATGTTTATGCGATTCTTTATACTTGCAACAATTTTAAGCAATTCAACATGCATGTCTAGTAGTAAACTTTATTGCCTCATGAATTAGTCAACAGTTTCAACGAGTTTCAACGAGTTTCAACATTACATAATCATTAGCTATGGCCAAGCCGGCGATACTCAATAATAGATCTATTGGATTGACAATCCCACCCGGATACGTGTACCTCCTACATAGGTAACGTGGGTGATTGTTATCGTTCAACATATTACTAAGGTGAACCGTAGATGACGGGATGGACCTAAACTAGTCGGAGGTTTGATTATGTCAACATATTATACTATTCATGTAGACTTAAATTTACGATAGACATACGAATTGCTAAACTTTTATACTTAAACTATTTGCTTGACATGGCTTATGTATTCTCACCAACTTCTAGTTGACCCCCCCATTTTTCCAAACTTAACAGGAAATACTGATGCTTGAAGTCTAGAGCTAGCATGAGGAGATATTTGAAGCTTTGTTGATTATTTGATGTAGACTTTAATGTAATTCAATATTGTAATGTATTAAAGGATTATTTAAACTTGTGTACTACCATGAGCTACTGAACAATCATCATTACGTGACATCCCGATGTTTCCGCCATCGGTTGGAGTGTTACAGATTGGTATCAGAGCCATGGTTATAGGGAATTAGGTTATTAGAAAAATAATCTAGTCTATAACCATAGGATTTAACCAGTACTTGCTTCTTTTACTTGCTATTCTCTATCTCCTACTTCTTATCCCTACTTTCACCCTTACAAGAAGGTTGCTCTCAATCACTGGAACTACTCTTAGACTAATAGGACAAAATCCTCAGGTTTAACCTGAACCCCCTTGAGATCTCGTCGAAGTTCTAAATTTTAATAACGAACACGTGCAATCTGGAAGGGTGAACGCCTGTATTCTGAGTCTTCTGTCTAGGCAGGCATTGCGCTGTCACACCCTCAAATTTCCACTGCGGGGTTCATACCGCGAGGCGCATGACATACCAGGATCCCATAGCCATAAGTCATATGAACGAACTCTAAATGCCCAAACCATTTAGTTCATTTCAAAAACCAAGTTTAGTTAAGTTCCGGAAGCGTAAACCAAATTTAATCCTTTTAAAACCATGCGCAAAACAACGCGCCCAAATTAAAACCATACAAAAGCATAATATATAATTTATGTGTATGCCCGAGAGCCCAAATGCAGTGAAGTGTACAGTGCTTTCTAATCCTGGCACCGGAAGCTAACTACCTGCAAAAGCATGTAAATCGTGTGTCAACATAAAGCTGGTGAGTTCACAAAGTAAAGTAATTTAATATGCAAATGCGCTGGTTTCCAAAACCACGTAAGTAAGTAAGTTGTGTTGGTGCCCCGCACCGTGTAACCACTAATTCATCGCATGTCAAGGGTAGCTAACCCATTCATGATAACTAACCGAATATACCGAACTGCTATGTACGTGTAGCCACATAAGTGTGCCGCATGCCTGACATCATTGTCTATCCACAATGATAATGTTTCGTTAAGTTATAGTTCACGCCCGCGCTCCCCGAGCCGGTGTGAGGTTTGTAAGACCTAATAGCGCTATCAACTAATAACCCGCTTGCCAACCCTGGCAACTCATTCGGTACGTGAGGACTTACAGATGATAGAAATGGTTTAGTTTATCAAGGACACAATTGCGAACTAGCAAAGTAACCGACCCTCATAAGGATCATACCTGAGAGGCATGCTTTTGAGAAAAAGAGTAGTGAAACTCACCTTAGGTTGCACGTGAATGATCCAAATCCCTCAAACAGTAACGAGCTACCGACTCCCTATTACAAGTGTCACTAGGTGAGTATATGTGCATAACCAACACACCATATAACTCGTTTATCAGAGACCTTTAAATGTTCAAAACCGTGTAGTGACACCTAATGACTCTACATGCTCAAGTATGTCCTACGTATCCCATTGGTGATCATAGTGATTATTATCAGTTTAATACATCAATTACATCTCATACAAGTTTTCACACAAGTACATGTCAATTACATACCACATAAAACTCCAAATAGTCACATAAAGACCCCGTACACAATCTGCGTTTTTAGGATAGATAGTGCTCTGTGAAAAACAATTTATTTAAAATACTTAACGAATGAATTAGAGTCCCAAATTTTTACTGAATTTTATTTGGGATTCACTTGACAATATATATTTTTTTTTTGCATTAATTCCAAACACAAAAATTATAAAAATTCGTACAACACAGCTATGTCCAGAAAATTTCCTCAACAGGTCAGTTTAGTAGGAAAATTCTTAAAAATTGTGTATTCATCCAAACGAGATGAATCCACTTGGAAAAGCTCTATTTTTCCAGTATTGACCTACTGTAAAAATTTCATAACCTAACTCCTTGTAAATCTCAAGTTATGACCATTTAAAGTTAGCCCAATTTACAAATCCGAAAATCTGATATGACCCCTAATCAATTAAAATTCCAAAAACGACTCAAACAATGTCCAAATTCGATGGTTTTGCCCATTATGAAAAGCTAAGACCTTGTACATTACAATCATGCAAAGAAATCATTAAAACAATCGATTTACCAACCCGTTTCAGCCCCTACAACACGTTCAAACGAATCTGCCAGAATCTTAAACTTGCATCCCAAGTAATCTACAAACCCTAATTCTTCATGAACATCCCTAATACATGTATAACACCTATAGTACTGATTAAACACCATATTAATCATAGCAAAACACATATGTTATCATGTGAAAACCCTAATCATGGCTACTAATAACAATCATCATCAAATCATCAAGAACATCCAAGAACTCCTACACATACATACATGCGATTCTACATATATTATTTTTAGGGTTTTTAAAGTTTTTCAATCATTATAATTCATCAAAATCATAAGAACGTATACCTTGCGAAAGATTAAACTCCCTAGAGCCTTGAAATCAAACCCGAACTAGCTTGATTAGTGAAGGATTACTTGATTGCTTGAAAACAAAGAGAGAGGGGGTGGGGGGGTTTCGCACGGCGCACAAGGGGACAAGAAGGTAGGGTTTTTATCTTTTCCTTGTCTCCTAATTATAAAAGGGCTTTGCTTGTTCCCCAAGCAATTGGTATTAGGGCCCTTCTAGTCCATTAACTTGACCCGTTAACCATGTTCTAGCCCAATACCGGACCCAATATTATTAACCATTCTAAATTAAATAAAAACCATTGTTTTTATTATTACATAGCATATTACTCATGTTGTGCACGTAATTTGCATAATCTACGCATTACCTTTCAGTTAGGCGATTATTCACAAAAACATGTAATTCACATAAGCACGTACTTCATGTTCACCATAATTCAATTGTATATATTATTGCTATGTATGTCACATAATTCACCAACGTTTGGGATACAGGACTCATGTGTGTGTTTAACAAGGATTTTCCTACTTATAACATATGTTAACATCTTCTAACATATGTTAGCCCTACTTAACTAATCCTAGTTAAGTATCTAGCCATGTATGAACATGTAAGTTAACTAGAGTTCAGTAAAAGTATTTAACCTGAAAATGTGGGGTGTCACATCATCCCCAAGTTGAAAAGAATTTCGTCCCGAAATTCAGCAAGTAAACAGTAAAGCCAGCTATAAAAATGTGTGCTTGGTTCCCGGATGTCACATCATCCCCAAGTTGAAAGGAATTTCGCCCCGAAATTCACTTTGAAAGAGCTGCTTTATGTTCCGCGTTGGATCTATGTACGATTTCAGGTTCAGTAAAGAGGTGTGGGTATTTGAGCCGCATCTGATCTCTGCGCTCCCATGTGTATTCCGGTCCTAGACGGGAATTCCACCGTACCTTAACAATAGGTATAGTGCTTTGTCTGAGTTTCTTGACGCCCTGCTCAAGAATCTCCACTGGTTCTTCCACGAACCGTAGCTGATCGTCCACCTGGATCTCCTCCAGTGGCACTACCAGTGTCGTATCGGATAAGCATTTCTTCAAGTTTGAGATGTGGAATACATTGTGTACTCCACTGAGTTCATCTCGTAAATTCAGCTGGTAAACTACTGGACCAATCCTTTTAACAATCTCGAAAGGTCCAATGTATCAGGGATTTAACTTCCCTTGTTTCCCAAAGCGTATCACTCCTTTCCAAGGTGACAACTTTAACAAAACCTTGTCCCCAATCTGGAACTCCAAAGGTTTTCTACGTTTGTCAGCATAACTTTTCTGTCGATTCCGAGCAGCAGCCATCCGATTTCTAATTTGCACTATCCTCTCAGAAGTTTCGTGCACTAGTTAGGGACCTGTTAGTTGGCTATCCCCAACCTCAGTCCAACAGATAGGAGACCTACACTTGCTCCCGTAAAGTGCCTCGAAAGACGCACACTGTATCGAAGTGTGGTAACTGTTGTTGTAAGAGAATTCGATTAAGGGCAAGTGCTTATCCCAGTTATTACCAAAGTCCACTACGCACGCTCGTAGCAGATCCTCTAATGTTTGGATGATACGTTCACTTTGTCCATCCGTCTGTGGGTGATAGGCTGTGCTCATATCAAGACGAGTTCCTAAAGCATCTTGGAGAGTAGTCCAGAAACGAGAAGTGAATCGCCCATCGCGATCAGATATAATGGAAGTAGGCACCCCATGCCTAGAGACTATCTCCTTGATGTATAGGTTCGCCAGCTTCTCTAACGAATCCGTTTCTTTTATTGCCAGGAAGTGGGCCGATTTGGTTAAACGGTCCACGATAACCCAAATCATGTTATGGCCCGTTGTTCTAGGAAGCTTTGTAATGAAGTCCATGGAAATTCCATCCCATTTCCACATCGGAATCTCTGGTTGTTGGAGTAAGCCTGAAGGTTTTTGATATTCAATCTTAACCTTCACACAAGTCAAGCACTTACTAACATAAGTGGCTATCTCGGCTTTCATGTTTGGCCACCAGAATAGCGAGAGGTATGTGCTTCATCGAGCACCAATTGTCTGAGATCCCCAAATCGTGGTATCCAGACTCGATTCATGAAGTACTGCAGACCGTCTGTTCTTAGTTCTAAGTGCTTATCTGCACCATGTAGGGTCTCAAGCCCGATGTTTTCTTCCTTCAATGCCTCACCCTGGGCTTCACGTATCTTATCAGGAAGGTTAGAGTGAATGGTGAGTTGTAAGGCTCGCACTCTTTTGGGTTTCGTTTCCTTTCGACTGAGGGCATCAACTACTACGTTAGCTTTCTCTGGATGATACTTGATGGCACAGTCATAATCGTTCAAAAGTTCAACCCAACGACGTTGCCGTATGTTTAGTACCTTCTGGTCAAATATATGTTGGAGGCTCTTGTGGTCAGTGAAAATTGTGCACTTGGTTCCATAGAGGTAGTGCCTCCAGATTTTGAGAGCGAAAACTACCGCTCCCAGTTCCAAATCATGAGTGGGGTAGTTCTTCTCATGGACCTTCAGTTGTCGTGATGCATATGCAATTACCTTATCACGTTGCATCAGTACGCACCCTAAGCCTTGGATAGACGCATCACAATATACTACAAAGTCCTCTGTACCCTCAGGCAACGATAATATCGGTGCACTGCAAAGTTTGGACTTTAGTAGTTGGAAGGCAGATTCTTGGGCATCTCCCCACTTATACGTAATACCTTTCTGCGTTAGGGCGGTGAGAGGTTGAGCGATCTTAGAAAATCCCTCAATAAATCTGCGATAATAACCAGCGAGACCAAGAAATTGGCGCACTTCGGTAGGGGTCCTAGGAGCCTCCTACTTTTGATAGCGTCAATCTTGGCTGGGTCCACATGTATTCCTGCCTCGTTGACCACATGCCCAAGGAATTGGACTTCTCGAATCCAGAAGTCACATTTAGAAATCTTTGCGTACAGCTGCTCATTCCTCAGCAGTTCCAAGATTAACCGCAGGTACTGCTCATGCTCCTCCCTGCTCTTGGAATAAATCAATATGTCATCTATGAACACTATGACGAATTTGTCCAAGTAAGGCTTGCACACACGGTTCATTAGATCCATGAACACCGCAGGTGCATTAGTTAGCCCAAATGGCATAACCAAAAACTCATAATGTCCATAACGGGTTCGAAACGCCGTAATGAAGGCAGAGTTCTGTCCTCGTAATGAAGGCAGAGTTCTGTCCTCGTAATGAAATCAAGAAACTGGAAGACGAATTTCATGATCTTGCTCAAGACAGTGGGGAAAACCTTGCTTACAACACTCGTTTCCACGAACTTAGCTTTCTGCTACCCCACAAAGTCACCCCTTTACCCATTGCGATCGAAAAATACATTGGTGGTTTACCGATGCAGATTCAAGACACGGTGTGGGGAAGGAACCCTGCTACCTTGGAGGAAGCAAAGCGTTTGGCTGCCACCCTAACAGATAACCATGTGAAGGCAGGGACCCTGACTCGTAAAGAGGAAAAGAAAAAGGATACCCCCGAACCTGCCGTTGATATCAAAACTGAGGCCTCAACCAACGGGAAGAACAAGGTCAGGAATTTTGCAATAGACACCACTGCCCCACCCACCAAGAAACAATACAATGGGAACCTACCTAAGTGTGACACCTGCCAGTATCACCATCCAACTCAAGTACCCTGCCGACAGTGCACCAATTGTCAAAGGTATGGGCATCTTGCAGATGCTTGTCGAATCCCTGCTACAAACGACCCTGATGCTCCAAATAACCCCGCTTGAAACCCTCCAGCTACTTAACAGCAAGCCCTACCATTTGAATGATGTCTACTTTCTCTTTAAATCCATGTATTGCACTTTTTGATTCAAATAAAAAATTCAAGTATTATCATAACATCTGTGTACATGCTTGTTTGAATGCGAACTGATTGCTATATCTATAATCATACTTGCTTACTTGTACGACAATTAGTTGACTACCAAACAATCTACTCAACGATTGGTAGAGGTTATCATGTCTTCCAACAGTCGGGAGAGGCCCTACCACCTGCTCAACGACTGGTGGAGACTATCGAACCTGCTCAACAATCAATAGAGTCATAAAAGGACGCAAAACCCTAATGTAAGGTAAATTGGTAATTACGGTCCGGAACGTAATCATGAATTTACAGGTACGTTAAGGTAGTGTGAAATTTTATCAAGATTTCCGGTAGTTGACCAATTGTAACCCTGGTTTTCTTTTAACTTCGGGACGAAGTTCCTAAAAGTATGGGAGACTGTAACATCGCCAAATTTTCAAATTATAAAACGTATATTATTTTCATAATGTGCCTAAGTTTTATTTCCCGGCCACACAACTTATATATATATATATATACATATATATATATAATAATAATAATAATAATAATAATAATACATAATACATAATAACTATAATGTGTAAAAATAATTAGTTGATTAGTGTAGTTAACCCAACCCAACAATGGCCCAATCAGACAAGCCCAACCCCTTGGAAAACGAAGCCCAGCCCAACAGTCCACAAGCCCAAACACCCTTCACCCCTATTTGTTCATTTAAAAAAAAAAATTGTGTCCCCCGCCGAGGTTCGAACCGGAGACCTCTCACACACAAACACACGCGCTAACCACCTGGGCTACACCCTTCAATTGCTTGTAACCCAGCTTTAAATATATATAAACACACTTATCGTCCCTCTTTCTTTCTTCCCTGTGACGTGCAACAGCAGATATGTTCATGAAATCCATTTTTTTTTACAGCATAATCATCACATTTAACTCGAAATTGATTCTAAAATGGAATGGGAACGTGATTATCGGCCCTCATCGAGTCAAACACACAACCAATTCCCATCAATTCTTACCAAATTTGAGTTCTTGACGCGTTTGACATTAAACCATTAGTCAACCTTGCCAATTAATCAATCCAACGATTCCCCCTATAAATTGAACTTCTGCGATGCATTACAACTCGCCAATAATCTTTTCTCTACCTCCAATTCTTCACAATAAACACTCTGATCTTGTTCTTGATTCGCTGTTGACTTTTAAGCTTGACCTAGCAATCGAACACGATACAAACCTGTAAGTCTAATAATTTATGTGGGTTTTGATCACCGGCGTGCACACATCAAAAGCCCTAAGATCAATTGGGCTATTGATGTGTGTAACAGATTATTGCTAGAACTAGGGTTCGTGTTTATGAAATTGGGGATAAAACTGATTTATCATCGTGGTTATATATTTTTAAAACTGAGATGAATCACAACCACAGGCCTAGGCCAAGTGGTTGTGACTGATACTCGTAACCAAGGGCACCCGGGTTCGAATCCCTGCTTGGGCGCCCCTTTTTCCACATTTTTCATTTTTAAAAACTAACCATTTATAATTATATATTATACATCAAATCTTATAAATTCGTTTTTAAATATTAAAACCTTTTTATAAATTCTAAAAAATTTATATTTATCAAATCTGAGGTAAAAGTTTTATTTACAATTTTTAGGTTTCTGAAATTCATTGATTTAATATTTATAATAATTAAATCAATTTTATACTATTATATTTATAAAAATCCATTAAAATATCAAAACAATTTTATAAATTTCTACAAAAATTATCCTATGTTTGTACAATGTTACACTTTACTGAAATGATTTTTAATTCGGAAAAATCATTTATTTTATATTTTTAATCAATTTTTGTTAGTTTTAATCATAATTAAATCATAATAAATTCAATTTTTATTATTTTTGCACCAAAACTTTATACAATTTATTTCTGAATATTTAGAACAGAAATATGATTTTTAAGATAATAATTCTTTAATTTTAGTATTTTTAAATATTAAAGTTTAATTTTGGCAATTTGTAATAAATAGATTTAATAATCTATTTTAAAGAAAATAATTTTATAAAAATTATTTTTATATTTCAAATACATTATTGTGAACATCCTATATTCAAACTTTATAAAAAGATTTTCATTTATTTAATTATCAAATTTCCCTTTTATTTTTTTATAAATTCAACAATTGGTTATCCCCAAATCGAAACCCTAGAATATACTTATAAACTAGATAGACTTAGACTTATTTGTTGCCTTATACATAGGGTAATACTTGGCAATCTATTGGGCTACACTTATACTATTCCTCAATACCTAATACTATACCAAGGTGAGTTTACGTAACCATGTTTATGCGATTCTTTATACTTGCAACAATTTTAAGCAATTCAACATGCATGTCTAGTAGTAAACTTTATTGCCTCATGAATTAGTCAACAGTTTCAACGAGTTTCAACGAGTTTCAACATTACATAATCATTAGCTATGGCCAAGCCGGCGATACTCAATAATAGATCTATTGGATTGACAATCCCACCCGGATACGTGTACCTCCTACATGGGTAACGTGGGTGATTGTTATCGTTCAACATATTACTAAGGTGAACCGTTGTAGATGCGTTTTGCGACTAGTGATTGGATACTAACATATGTTAAGTTGTGCTGACTGGTCGAAGGTATGATAAAGTGGACGAAGGTAGATATAAAGTGGGCGAAGGTAGATAGTTTATGGGCGAAGGAAGAATGGAAGCTGATCAAGAACACATTCGTACCTTTGTACTGGGCGAATGTGGAACTATTCCACATTCGACCACAGTAAAGGGGCGAATGTGCAGAGTCTATATATAGTTTTTTGTGTTTTTGTGAATAGAAGAGAGTTATTAGTTGTGTGTGTTTTGAGGTCAGGTTCCAGGTTAGATTGAAAGTGTCTGTATTTGATCTAGATTAACTGAATTGTGATTGTAATCAAGTTTATGCAAAAGTTAATCTATGAAAAGCTTTGAAAATGATGTTGATTGTGTTTTGATTTGAGTTTCTATCAGTTTGTTCAAAGCTAGGGTTTCCGCACCTGGTTTTGTAACTTGTATGATCAAATAATCCTGTTTTAGTCAAAATCTTTCGCTTACAAAGTGGTATCAGAGCCATACGGATCATACAACAACAAATTTGATAAACTCAGAGCTGATTTGGACATAATTTTGATCAAAATACATCTGTTTTTGCATGAAAATGGTTTTTGAGTGTTTTTTATTGATTTGAAGTTGTTTTTGTGGTTAAAATCTAAAATTCCAT
Organism: Ambrosia trifida; assembly: GCA_028751855.1. NCBI lineage: Eukaryota > Viridiplantae > Streptophyta > Magnoliopsida > Asterales > Asteraceae > Ambrosia > Ambrosia trifida. The sequence continues at coordinate 73,748,930 of CM054128.1, read as the reverse complement.
GAATTAAAGTTGCTCCAAATCAATTCCGAATCATAACCTGATTAAGATCATTCAAATCCACAAACTTTTGAAAATCAGAGATCAAAATAACCGTTTTTCAAAGTGTAACCGTTTTTCAAATCTGAAAATTTCTGCAAATGGGCGAACCTGGAACCTAGTGGGCGAACGTGAGTTGTGTTTGGTCGAACTTAGGTTATTTTGAGCGAACCTGGAAATTGTTTGTTTGAAGTTTTCACTTTCGGGTCACATTTCCACATTCGGTTGATAAAACGGGCGAACCTAGATTCATACTAGGCGAACCTAGAATTTTCTGGACGAACGTGGATAAGTGTTAGTGTGTTTTTACATTCTGGTGAGTTTTTACCTTCGAGTGGTATTGTTTGGGCGAACCTACATCAGAAGGGACGAAAGTGAGAGCATTTTGGGCGAACCTAGGCTTAGTTTTTGGAAAATTTTCTAAGTGTTGAATTTTTCGAAGTTCGTGATCATGTGGAATTTTCCGACTACTCCGAGACCAGCAACGACACAACCACAACAGCAAGTGATGGACCCATGGACGGTGGCAGCACAAAAGACGAGCACACAGTCTTCGCAACCGATTAATTACATGGCGATGACGAGCTCGATGCCTCAAAGTGTAGCACCTCCAGCACCACAACCTGACTACTGGGGAGTAGCAGCAGCGGTGGTAAACACTCAAACTACAAATGCTATTTCTACATTGATTAACGATTTGTCTTCAGGTAGCGGGAATCGGCCACCGAAGCTCATGGAGATACAAGAATACAATCAGTGGCAGAACAAGTTCAAGATTCACTTGGAAGGCATGGGAGTGGAGGGAGCAGAGGCATGGAGTATGATTGCTAAAGGTTACACAGCACCGATTTTGGAGAATACAGGTGAAATAATTCCGTTGGAAAGCTTAACTGAGGATGAGAAAAAGAAATATGTGGTGGAAAAGAAAGCCTTTTCCCAATTGACTCAGGCAATCACAAATGATCTACTGCATCAATTTGGGACTTGTACAACGTCTAAGCAATTGTGGGATGTGCTTAAGAGGAGGCATGATGGGAATGAGAAAACTAGAAGTTTGAGGATGGATGAATTGAGAAAGGAGTTTGAGAATTTTTCTTATATTGGAAATGAAACTTTAAAAGAATTAACTCCTAGATATAGTCATTTGCTAACTGAATTGTCAAGTTATGGTATACAGATTCCTATGAAGAATTTGGTGGATAAGTTTGCAGATGCTCTACCACCTTATTGGGATCAGCATGTGGAAGTTCTCAGGGAGAAGGATGCATATCAATACTGGACTATTCAAGAGTTTATACAGAAGCTGGAAAACAAGGAAATGGAAGAGAAGAGGAAAGCTAGAAGAGCACAGGTTCCTCAGAATCCTAGCTTATACTTTGGAGGCACTTCAGTTCCTGTGAGTAACTCAAGTTCAGGAGGGATAGTTACACCACATGTTGCTTGCATTTCCAATGTTATGGAATCACCAAAACCTACCATCAATTACATGGCACAAACTTCATCCTACTCACAACCATCATACACACAACCACCACCACAACAACAATACAACAATTCCTACATTTCACCATTCTCCCCAATGCAACAAGCATCTTTCTATACTGCTAGCCAATCTCAACAACCAATGAACCAAGTCACTCAACCTAATCAACAACAAGTGGTTTTGGAGACTTCTAACTTGGGCAATGTGACAGTGGAAATTGCTCAACAACATATTGCACTAGTCTCAGCAATGGTTTCATCTTACAACGGACTTGTTGCTAGTCAAATTGGGAATAACAACTTAACCAATGAGGACTATGCACAGATCGACAAGGAAGAGATGGAACTCATTGATATCCAATGGGCTTTTGCAAGCATCATGAGAAGAGCAACGGAGTTTATTGAAAAGACAGGTAGAACAGATTTTGGAACTTCTCCTAATACAACCTACGGGTTCAACAAGGAGAAAGTTACTTGTTTTAACTGTGGAGAAAAAGGTCACTTTAAACGTGAATGCACCCAGCCACCAAAACAAGGTAATAGAAACCCATTCAATGCAAGCTACCAGAATCGTCAACAACAAAACCAAAACCGAGTTTCTTACCAAAACAACAACAATTACCAAAACCGTCAAAATAACTCTAACAACAACCAAAACAGACAATCTAACACATCAAACCAGATCCAAAACCAATCTCCTAACAACTCTAACCGAACAGTTATACCTATCACTACACCGAATGAGACACAACAGAACATGAGTCAGAATCAAGCATTGGTGACTCAACAAGATGAAAGGTTTGATTGGTCGGGATTGCAAATAGGAGTGGAGGAAATTACTACTGGTGGCAATGTGGCTTGCGTTGCTTGCAAGGTTGATATTGAAGAGTCGGTGATGGTAGATGAAAAGAAAGAAACTGAGTGTGAAAGTGATGACTCTGAGGCTGAAATGGATGTGGAGAATGAACCTGTTGAGGTTAAGGTTGAAGAAACTAATTCTGGAGTGGTGATTGATACTGTTTCTGATGTTCCTGAGGAGTGTGAATCGGTTTATTCTGATTCAGACAGTGAATCGGATACGGAAGCAAGTGTTACATCACTAGATGATGACATAGATCAGTTGCTAGCAGAAGCGGATTTTCTGATGACAAGGAAGTCGTGTATTGCTGATGATGCTTTCACCAAGATTGACTATTCCAAATTTTTTACTGGAAAGGAAGCTCATTTCGCATTGATGGCCATGACTGATCCGCCAAAACCTGTAAGTTCTGAGTCTAGCACTGATATTAAAAGTGATAAATATTGTGGCACATGTGATAGATTGACTGAGGAGAATAAACAACTCCGAATTCAACGTGATAGTGCTATCATAAACAGTCAATCTACTCGCAAAGAGTTGAATGCTTTCAACAAGGTATTAGATGGCTACAAAAAGGACATTTCCGACTTGAAAAATACTTTATCATTAAAACAATTGGCAATTAACAACTATATCAATGAATTTGAAAATACCAAGTTGGAAATGGCAGCCATAAAATGCTTTGCTGAGAAAGTAAACAAAAAGTTGGAAAGTTATAAGCACATTGCTTACGTGGTAGACCACATCATAGATGATAACACCACTAATTACAAGTCTGTGCCATCTCCGGTGCTTTTTGAAAATCATAATTATCACCAAGTTATACCGGAGAGCTCGGTAAAATCAGACTCATCATCGGAAATTGAATCTAATACCTCGAGTATTGGTGATCCTCATTCCGATGTGAGACCGATTTTAGGCTTGATTGATGAGGGTGTTTATGCTGAAAGTGTGGATTTAGACTCAGAGAGTGCTGATACTGGTAATGACCAAACTGTTAATGCATGTGAAATTCCAAAAGAAAATCACATCATTACTACTGAACCAGTTTCACCATCTCAACATGTGCATCCGATGGCAAATGCTCATCGAGAGAAAAAGTCTGAAAATAATGTGTTTAAAAAGGACCTTGAGAATGAACCATGTGACAAACCTGTCAAGGTGTTTTATCGGATGGAAGGATCCGATAAAATCATCTCGGATGAGGAATTTCCAATCAAAAATGCTAACTATGCTAAAATAGAAAAGATTTGGCAAGAAAGCACTATTTGGTTCCCAAAACATGAGAGAACAAATGAGATTCCACCAGCAATTTTAAAGAAATTGTATTTGGATGTTCCTCAAGAACCAAAGGTCCATGTCACAGAGTTCATCCGACCAAATGACAGAGCTAATGGTTTTCATGAGCCTACCTACTCAAAAGGGCCACTTCCTGAGAGTTTGAGGAATCAACAGTACAATGATCAATATCCTATTAGATCATTTGCTCAACAAAATGCTCAATATGTTTTTGAAGAGTATCGAAAATGCTTTAAATGTGGGGAACGTGGGCATTTACTTGCTCAGTGTCCATATGTAAGGCATAAAAGACATGAGGTTGAAGTGAGAAATTCCATGAGAAAACCGATTGATCATTATGTTCCACCACACAGACGAGTTGTTCCTCAACAACAACAGTTTTATAATCAAAACAATTTTCATCAAATGAGGAACAATCGTCCAATTCAATATGATCAAAGAAATCGGATTGCAATGGAACAATCATGGAGAAAGCCTATGGTGAACACAACAATTGATAGGCAAAAGGTTCCACAAAAACCAATTGTCAAATCAAATGTTGGACCTAAGTCTGTTAACTCAGATAAGGTAACCAAGAAAGTTACATTTGTTAACAATGTTCAGAAACCAACTGAGAAACCAAAATCTCAGATTCGCATTCTTAAAAGATCTGAACAATCTTGGTCACCCAATGGTACTCCAGGAGCTTCTACTTCTAAGGTCAATGAGAAAAAGGAAACCGTTTTGAACAATCAGAAAAAGATTGATCCAAAACAAAAGGTTGTTGAAAATGTGAATGAGAATGTTTCTTTGAAAGCTGATATTCAAAGGCCCAAGACTCAGGCTTGGGTCCCCCGAAAGAACTAAATGATTTACTTTTTGTGTGCAAGGAGCTTCAGCTGGCCCTATTAGCAGTCTGTGGATTGTTGATAGTGGAGCTTCAGGCCACATGACAGGGGATCTCGCATTGTTGTTCGACGTGAAAAACATCAATGGAGGGTATGTCGCATTCGCTGGAAACAAAGGTGGATATATCACAATGGAGGGGAGCGTGAGTAATGGAATAGTGAGCTTTGAGCGGATATCTTATGTGAAGCAGATAGATTATAATCTGCTAAGTGTCAGTCAAATATGTGATAAACAATTTTCTGTGCATTTTGATGACAAATCCTGCTATATTCTCAAACCGGGCTTCAAAATTCCAAAGGAGTGGATAATGTTGATGGCACCTCGCGTCAACAATCTCTATATTCTTGATATGTCCAAGGCGATGACATCACAGGGGCAAATAACATGTTTTCTATCCAAAGCGACTGAGAAAGAATCGATAATGTGGCACCGAAGAATGGGGCACATTCATCTGAGAAAAATGAATCAACTTGTGAAAAATGGACTTGTCGATGGAGTAAACGTGAAACATTTCCATCTGAATGACAAGTGTGTAAGCTGTAAGAAGGGGAAGCAACACAAACAGGCCCACAAAGTGAAGAAAGTCAACTCTGTTGAGATGCCACTTGAGCGATTGCACATGGACCTATTCGGACCGGTTAAGCGCAAAAGTCATCTTGGAGAGCTTTATTGTTTAGTTGTCACTGATGACTACTCACGATTTTCATGGGTGATGTGTTTGCAAAACAAAAGTGACACCTTTAACAACCTGAAAGTTCTGTTCACTCGATTGGAGAATCTCTACAATGTGAAGATAAAGAGAATTCGGAGTGACAATGGGACGGAGTTCAAAAATGCCAAGATGGTTGAACTTTGTGAAAGCAAAGGGATACATCATGAATATTCGGCTCCGTACACCCCACAACAGAATGGTGTTGCTGAACGAAAGAATAGGACTCTAATTGAAGCGGCTAGAACAATGCTTGCTGATTCAAATCTTCCGGTAATGTTCTGGAACGAGGCGATTTATGCAGCAAATTATACACTAAATCGGGTTCTAACAGTGAAGAAGTTTGGAAAAACATCTTATGAACTGTTACACCGACGAAAGCCAAACTTAGAGTATCTAGAACCTTTTGGGGCGCCATGCACGATGTTGAATCCAGGTGAGAAGTTTAGTCCTAAAGCTGAGGAGGGATATTTTGTTGGATATGCAACCCCGCTCAAAGGGGTATTCAACAAGAGAACTCGTTAAGTGGAGGATTGGGTTAACGTGGAAGTTCAACGATATACTCAAAATTTGCAAGGCACGGGTCCTGATTGGATGTTTGATTACAAAGACTTCTTTGAATCATTCAATCTAGATAGCTTGGTTGAAGAAGCTGTTATCAGATTACTTCACGAGTGTGAAAACGCGACGACTTCGTCGTTGGTGCGTCCAATCACCGTGAACCCCCTACCAGCTTCTAATGATACCAATGCTCCTATACAAGAGGAAGATGTGTTTCAAGAGGCTTCAACTTCATTAGACTCTTCAGAATCTGAAGTTGAACAATTTGAAGAAGTCATTCTAGAACATGCAGAAGAACCAGAGGCAATGCCAGTGAACCCAACTCCAACTCCAGATGTTGCTTCATCATCAAACACGGGTCATGATCTGGATGCTGTAGAAAACTTGACTGCTCAGACGGGAGTTATTGTACCTAATTATCCGGAATCTCGGATTCATCGTATTCACCCGCTGGAGCAAGTTATCGGTGATCCTGGAAGTGGTGTTATGACCAGAGGGCAGCTGAAAAGCGTTAACTCGCCAGAGAGTTTTGGTGCTTTAGCATTATATGCCAAAATTCAAAAATCTGGTAGTCAAAATGATTGGTCGTTTGCGTGTTATGTGTCGCAGGTAGAGCCAAGGACATACAAGGACGCTTTGAATGAAGATGCCTAGGTTGAGGCAATGCAGGAGGAGTTATTACAATTCCAGAAATTAGGAGTTTGGACGCTCACGGATTTGCCGCCAGGAAGGAAGAAAATAGGCACTAAATGGGTGTTTAAGTGCAAAAAGGATGATCGTGGGGTTATTGTTCGTAACAAAGCCAGATTGGTCGTGCAGGGTTTCCATCAAATCGAAGGGATTGATTATAACGAAATCTATGCACCAGTAGCACGGATTGAAGCTATTCGGATGTTCCTTGCGTTTGCTTCATACAAGAAATTCAAAGTTTATCAAATGGACGTCAAGAGCGCATTTTTGTACGGGAAAGTCAAAAAGGATGATCGTGGGGATCTGACACAGGCTAAAGAATTGTATAGTATAATGAGACGTATGTTGATTACGTGTGATATGCTGATAGGCTTCGTAGACTAAATATTGCGTGCATTAGTGATACAAACATAACAAACTACGCGTTCGTGGCTGAACACCTCATGGGCATATGGTCTTAGTACCGTAATTTCGTTTGATAGGATTGCCAAAATCTGAGGTTTCGGGTCGTTATGTTATGGTTATCCGGGATATTCTGATTAAACTTCTGTCGTATTGATTTACGGACCTAGTTTCATCAGAAGATTTGCAAAAAGAGCTTATTGCCAAAACCGAAAGTTACCGAATTGAGGAACTTTATGTTTTATTGATCAAAGATCATTATTACATCGTATTGACTTTCTGATGCAAATCAGTGGTTAATATCAGCCTCAACCTAGTGTATACGCACATGTTACTCTGCTGCATTCATTTGCTGACCTGTACACCTCTGTGCTATATACTTTGTAAATTTTACGGATAACTCTGGCATAATCACGCGTTACGACGAAGCTTTGTGCAATTACTTGATACGGGAGTATGTCGTGTGTGTGGGCACCACAATGTGTTAGTCTAATACATCTAACTCGTATCATTTTAAAGCATTGCGTAATTGTCTGCATGTGAGCTTAAGTGGACTACAATATCAGCAATTGCCGTGTCACATATTGTTTCTAATGATAATATTAAACAAACAGATCAACGCTGTGATCAGATTTCTCAGAAAACTGATATGATCCTCTTACCGGATATCACAAAAATGTTTACTGCTTTCATTTACTTTGATGCATTTTACTTTGTTGCATTTTACTTTTATTGTCAAAACGATACAAAATCCAAAAAGATTTTAGGTGTGTTTTGATAAAATTTCAGAAAACCCAAAATTTTTGCATTTCTGCTTTATTTTTGATAACCGGGGATGCTTGTTGGTCAATTTCTGAGATTTGATAACACCATCTGGGCTTTGTATCATTCAAAAAGTGAAAATTTGAGTTTTGGAAGTTTAACAGATTGAAAAATGTTGAACGGGATTCGAATTCGTGATTTGGTAAATTTTTCAGATTTTTCCATTTCACATTCGCCCCTTAATTGGGTCGAATGTGGAAAAATCTTTACCCTCGACCGTTTCACTATGGACGAATGTGGGCTTTTTATAAAACAATTTCACCTTCGGGTAACTATTTCACCTTCGGGCCATTAAATTGGGGCGAAGGTGGAATATCCTCACACTCGCCCACTGAAACGGATGAAGGTGGATCTTCTTATATATACCATTTCAGGTTCGAACCCTCAGTATCTGTTCTTAAAAAATTTTCTTTCGATCCCAACACCTTGTTGCTTTGATTCCTTGTTCTTGTACAATTGATTCCCTATCATCTACTGATCATTTCTAGACTAATATCACAGGTAATGGAGCCTTACCGAGATCAGAATCATCGTTTTTGTAACCGGACCTAGGGTTTACAGTTTAGGGTCTTTGAGTGTTTCTTAGTGTTTGTTTTTTATTGCATTTCAATCCTCATCAGTTTTAGGGGGAGAATAATCCAGGAATTAGGATAACAACAACAATAGAGGGATAATTGATGGTTTAAAATAGATGTGACCTAATTCCTTATGAAAAACTGATGATAATTGAAATTTAGGAACAATTGGTCATACACGAAGGTTAATCGGCCATATTAGCATACATCCTAATCAAAATCAAGGATTAAAAACAAGTTTGAAAAATTTTTAAATTTTGGGGATAAACAGGTTTCTACCTTCGGGTCATAAAACGGGCGAAGGTGAAGATTGTGGGCGAATGTATATTAGAACCGGGCGAATGTGCTTTTAATTCAAAGTCTTTTCACTTTCGTCCAGGAAATTTCACATTCGCACCTTAAAACTCACATTCGTCCAGATCAAAATGGGCGAATGTGGAACTTTAAAACCTTAAAATTTTGAATTTTTGTCGTTTTTGTATTTTGACGCTTGTTTCTGTTTTTGATGTGCAGATGGCTGACCAGACTGAGAATGTTGAGACTCCAGTGGAGAATATTGTTTCAGAACCAGTTCCAGAGAACGTTCAGGAAGGAGAATCGTCAAGTACAAGCAGTTGGTTGTTTGAGAAAACACATAACTGTTGTGCTTATCTTGGCGATGTGGAAAAGAATGTAGAGTTTACTAGAATCATTGAATTCTTGAGGAGGAGCAGAGTTGTCTATGCTTTAGCTACTCCGACTATCATTTACAAAGATATCATTGAAGACGTCTACAAGAATGCTAAGTATGACTTCTGGGATAATCAGACAATCATTAGAAGCAAGATACAAGACTTGGAGATGTTTATTACAGAGTCTGATATTAGAGAAGCACTCCAGATAAAGTTCGAGGTCAGTGAGGATCCCAGAGAATTGTCGTGGACTGAACAGAAGGCTTGTTTCTTAAGAATGAAGTACAAAGGTCCGATCACTGATGGATCTATGTACAAAGGGAAGCTGAGTGTGCAGTTCAAGTACTTTGCACATGTCATTATCCACGTATGTGGATGTGTGAGCGGTGGTTATGATGTTATGAGAAGAAGTCTAAGCTCGTTGATGGTTGCGTTGACTCTCAACAAACCATTCAACGTATCTGGTATGATTTTAGATCACATGCTTGAGATGTTAAAGGGATTGAAGAAGAAGCAATTTATGCTATATCCGAGATTTCTCATGATGATTTTTGACCACAAGTATCCAGAATTGAAGAAGGATCCAACTATGATCCTAGGTCAAGATCACATGAACATTCGTACTTTGGTGAGAATGAAAGGATATAAGGGTGTGCCAGACAATGAAAAGCCACCTCACAGGAGACTCTTTGGAGCTTTGGCTAGTCAGGATTATACTGATCCTGGCAAGAACAGAGCAAGACATGATGACAGTGATTCTGATAATGATGATCCCTTGGTGTATGTTGATGCAAGCACTAAGAGGAAGAGACAGGTAGTTAATCCCGGAGCCAAAGGGAAGGGTAAGGGAAAGACTGATCAAGGAAGTTCTAAGCAACAGGAAGTGAGAAAGAAATCAACTGCAAAGAAAGGTACTGGTTTGGTGGATGAAGAATCAGTGGATTCAGAGGAAACTGAGGTAGAAGAACGATGGGATTCTGATACTGAGAATGTTAGGACCACCAAACGTAAGGCCACTATGGTTGGTGAGTCTGAATCTTTAAACAAATCGATTGAGGAAGCTGAGAAAAGAAAGAAATCATTGAATGTTAAAGATGAAGGTTTAGGTGTTGACATGGATGAGTTGAATACTGGAGAGACTGTGGTAGTAAACTTGCCCAAGCCCAAGCACAAGACCATGTCTAAGAAGACAAGCACTAAACAGTTGAGAGAGAAAGAGTTAGCACAATTGTTGAAAGGAAAAAGAGTGCCCGATGCTGGTACATCATCAAAGCTATCTTCACCAGTCACCAAAAAGCAAAAGAAGTCTAAAGAGGCAGAGACTATATCAGCTGATCAACTTAATGTTGCACTGGACAATGTACTTGACATGTTCAGAAAGCCTCAGAAAGAAAAGGAAGTTGAGCCATCTAGATCCAAATCCAAGAAAGTCACTGTGGATGATGATGTAATGAAGCAGGTGAATAAGAAAATGGATGATATGATGAAGATGATTGTGGCTCAACAAGCTGAAATAGCCAAGTTTAAGTAGAATGAGGAGAAAATGCTTCAGATTGTGGTTGCTTCTAAATCAAATCAAGATGAGATTAATGAGAAGGTTAAGAAGCTTGAAGCAAAGAATAAGAAGCTTGAGGGAAAATGTTCAAGAAACAAGAACAGGATAAAGTTGATTAAAGAAGATAACAAAGAACTAAGGGCTGAGAACAAACGCCTTAGTGATTTGATTGATGATTTGTATAATGTTGCACCCAAGTTGAAGGAGGGTGAAGAAGATAAAGAAGGAGAAGAAGAGAAAGTTGACTATGAAGAGTCTGAATCGGATGAAGAAAAAGATGATTATGAAGATGATGAAGAGTCAGAGAAAAGTGATGATGAGGATGATAATGATAATGATGATGATGCAGAAGGGTCTGGGAGACAGAAAGAGGATGATAGTGAGAGTGATGATGATGATGATGGAGGAGATGATACTTCAAAGTTTACATTTGAAGAAAGAACATCCAAAAAGAAGAGTACTGGAGAATCAAGTTCAAAGAAGAAGAAAGGTGAGAACGTTGATTCAGATGAAAGTATCTTCTGGAATGAGAAGGTGAGATCTTTATCAGATGATGCTAAACAAGTGTATAAAGATATGTTGGAAAGAAGAGAATGGACCATTGAGTTCACAGGATGTTTCGCTGAGATATTCCAAACTGATGACTTGAGATATGAATTGGAATACGAAGATCCTGATCTTGAAGAAGGTGAAGTACCTGCTTCTGTGGCAAAGGAAATTCTGGATGGACTTGCACAGAGAGTAGGGAAAACATGTGAGGAGTTTATAGTAGATGAGTCGATTCCAGATATTTCTGAAAAGGATATTGGAAGTCACTCAGATGATAAGAATACTCCTGAGCTTGATGAAGTGGAGGTTGAAGATATAACTCATGAAGAATTACCTCAGTACTTCAGAGAAACAGATACAGATGAGATATTTCCTGATTTCACTGAGACACCAAACAATTCGGCAAAGAAGAAGGCACAGCAAAGAAGTGCAGAGTTTGTGGAGAAGGTGTTTGGTGCTGATAAGCAAGAATCTTCAAATCAATCTGATGAATTGAAGAGTTACTTGAAGAAATTGAGAGTAATGGATGAAAACCGACCGAAACCTGAAGCTCAAGGAAACTTCTATAGATTTCATAATGCTAAGTTCAAAGGCAGAGCTCTCGGGTGGACATATTTGGGCAGGCTGAAGTGCATAGCTGCTAAATGGGAAACAGGGATCTTGTATTTTAACAGATTCATTGATTTGCTAACTCTACCGTACTGGGCGGTCAGAGATCTATGCAGATTCCCTATGTCTGGTGCTTCAGTAAGCGGTACTCATGTTGGTTGGTGTGCAGATAAGCTGGTTTGGGAAAGTAGAACAAGATGGAATAGATTCAAGCCTCAATATCCCCGAAGGAAAGTTCATAGGGATATTGATCCTCAAACTAAGCTGAAGCGAGTTACTTTGATATACAAGGCACCTGAAGTGATGAGAAAAATACCTTTGATGCCCATGCCACAACATTTCAGTGCTGATTTTATTTTCTGGTATTATGATTGGAGGAAGGCTGAAGCGGTGATAGTGTTGAGAGACGGGAAGGACAAATACAAGCATGTTCATGTATTTGATCCTATGTGGTTGATTAATTGTACTTTTGAAGACATCATCATGCTTTTCTATAATCCGATTTACTTTGAGCCGAAAGACGCTGATCAAGCAAGGAAGTATACTCAAGTGGTTGGAGTTTGCTTTGTTTATGATATTAATGCAGGGAGTAATTTGGAAAATAAACTTGGCAAGACGGTGAAGATGGCAAATGTGTCGAAACCAGTGAAGAGAATGTTTGAGCCTGCAATGACCAATGAGCAGAAGAAACAGCTCAGAATTAAGCTGATGAACAAAGCCATGGACGAAAAGAGAAGACAATCCAATCAATAGTCGAGGGGGAGTTTGTAGATGCGTTTTGCGACTAGTGATTGGATACTAACATATGTTAAGTTGTGCTGACTGGTCGAAGGTATGATAAAGTGGTAGAAGGTAGATATAAAGTGGGCGAAGGTAGATAGTTTATGGGCGAAGGAAGAATGGAAGCTGATCAAGAACACATTCGTACCTTTGTACTGGGCGAATGTGGAACTATTCCACATTCGACCACAGTAAAGGGGCGAATGTGCAGAGTCTATATATAGTTTTTTGTGTTTTTGTGAATAGAAGAGTGTTATTAGTTGTGTGTGTTTTGAGGTCAGGTTCCAGGTTAGATTGAAAGTGTCTGTATTTGATCTAGATTAACTGAATTGTGATTGTAATCAAGTTTATGCAAAAGTTAATCTATGAAAAGCTTTGAAAATGATGTTGATTGTGTTTTGATTTGAGTTTCTATCAGTTTGTTCAAAGCTAGGGTTTCCGCACCTGGTTTTGTAACTTGTATGATCAAATAATCCTGTTTTAGTCAAAATCTTTCGCTTACAACCGTAGATGACGGGATGGACCTAAACTAGTCGGAGGTTTGATTATGTCAACATATTATACTATTCATGTAGACTTAAATTTACGATAGACATACGAATTGCTAAACTTTTATACTTACACTATTTGCTTGACATGGCTTATGTATTCTCACCAACTTCTAGTTGACCCCCCCCCCCCCATTTTTCCAAACTTAACAGGAAATACTGATGCTTGAAGTCTAGAGCTAGCATGAGGAGATATTTGAAGCTTTGTTGATTATTTGATGTAGACTTTAATGTAATTCAATATTGTAATGTATTAAAGGATTATTTAAACTTGTGTACTACCATGAGCTACTGAACAATCATCATTACGTGACATCCCGATGTTTCCGCCATCAGTTGGGGTGTTACATTAGAAAAACCGCCAATATCAAAATCCGGGAGATAGACATTTAAGCGTTCGAGCGCCTGTTGATAGTCTGGGTCTAGTCCAATGAGTACCCCACTGTTTCGGAGGATATGATCCTGAAGTTTCCAAGACTGAGCTCTGGACGCCACAAAGGCATAGACCCCAACATCTCGAGCTGAAAGGAGGCCCAAACCACCTAAACGCATCGGCAAGGATGCCAAGCGCCACTGGAGGTCCCTGAAGAAGGGGCCGCCACACACAACTATATCCTCAATAGCTTCGCGGAGACCATCATCGAAAAGGGATACCGCATCCACCATGAAGTGGGGTTGGCAAGTTCGCAACCCAAAAAAGTAACTTAGCGACCCCCATGCATGACCTGAGCAGTAGGAGTTCACTCTGGGGATCTCTAAGGCGGGGCAGTAGTTTCATGAGGGCAACTGCACTCGTAGCCCGCCGCCCTGCCAACTCCCCGATAAAGGCAGGATCTCGGCTAACAGCCCCACCAAGGAGCTTAACCCCTTTCTTAGGTCTACCAATCCCTGTCGGGAAAAGCCCTTCCTGGCTTTTCAACCTGCCACACGTCGGCCAAAAGACCTCTGTTTTCTTAATTTTGAGATGAAGCCCCAGAGATGGCCCATGCACGTTGATAATGTCTAAAGCCTTAGCAACCGTAGCTGCGTTGCCTATAATCGTCCCATCATCCAAATACCAAGCATGGAACGGGAGATTACAGTGTTCCTGAACCCGCATGATGAGAGGATGTAAGGCAAGAGCAAAGAGAAGGGGCCCCAAAGGATCTCCTTGCTGCACTCCGGTGGTAGCCCCAATACAATCATTACCCACGTATAGCCTAGCAGGCTGGGCATAAAGGAACTGGACCCACAGATAGATAGACGGGCATCGTTGGTGAACCTCTTGAAGAAAGGCTGTGCGGTCGACCATGTTGAAGGCATTGGAAAAGTCTACTGTAAGCAGAGCCAAGGACCCATCCACATGAAAAGAATTCAGGAACCTGTTGGCACTGTGAAGCACCGCCTCTGCCCCATTTGGTACGCCTACTCCAAATTGAAAATCCCCTAGGTACTGGGCCATGTCTTTCCGAACCTTCTTCATTGCCACCTTAGAAACCAGCCTCCGCCAAATGCCCCCCACAACAATAGGTCGAATTCCATTATCGGGCTTCAATAAGGGGGTGAGGGGGGCCGAGGCAACAAACTCAGCAAGCGCCTTAGGGCAGGCCCCTCTAAGCCATAAGTTGACAACTTCAGTAATGGCCGCGAGCAAGCCCGAGGAGGTCACCGAGCCTTCGCCACCCATAACATCCAACAGGTGTTGGGCCCGTATCCCATCCCTACCGCAAGACGTCCCTTTAGGGAAAGATCGGATACATTTGAGCACACAATCCCCATCTACAGATAGACCGGGTTGGGCGATAGGGTTAGACCGAAAATATGGAGGCGGCACCACTGGGTGTTTATCAATGAGGGCTTGCATGGTCGATTCACATAGAGGGGCAACCCCACTGGAGCACAGAACCTTAACCGCCGCCGTGAAATGCCCATCTTTGACTTTCCGAAGACATTGCTTTATATTCGGTTCCGTTTCATTGTCCTCTTCCCTTCTGACTTCTCCTCTAGATACCACCACATCCCCCACGCTATCCAAGAGGGAAGAGACCAAAACCGCAAGCCCAGACCCATCTCTCCATACTGCAAGCGCTTGCATTATGCTACTACACTGCAGAGATTTCCTGTTCCCAGATCTTCGCTCTTGCCTGGAGGACGGTCTGACCACCCACAGGGTTAACCGCGGGAGCAATAGCAATTGGACCCAATTTTCAACCGAGCCTGGCGACGCCACCACTTTACGTAAGGCACTTGTTAACACTTGAGCAAACGTCAGACGACAACTGGGGGGAATGCTTTTAACAGTTTGAATAGGGAGGGAAAAAACACGTTCGAGGAGGGCAACATCCCCAACCATCCCGGTTTGGTGACGTGGGTTTGCGTCGTCTAACACTTGACATGGTTTCTGTATCCCAACAATGAAATCTTCGACATCTTCCGAGACCATGGCGAACGATACGACCTCATCGTCATGCTTGCATCCCCTACTGAGAGCATGTATCCCCATGCACCTCCCACATAACCATTTACCTCCTGCCCTGAGAGCTTCCCCAACGTCCAAGAAAAGGTCCCGATCCTTCGAGACAGCCTCCTTCATAGATAGCCTTCGGTTTTCTGTCTTGAGATGAGTGCTTTGCATGTGTTCAATAAGGCGGAAAAATCCGCCAAACCCTGATTTACCATCTTTACAATCGTGAAAATGTTTAAACGGGCAGGCCCTTAAACCGCTAACAAAGTCATGCCCAGAACCTCCTGACTTGACATTCCGGGCCGTCCTGGAAGGAGCCATGTACGAAATGTTAACAACCGAACTCGAGATGAGTTGGGGGCAAAGGAACCAGTGGGCAAAAACCCTTGACAAGACAACGAGGGTAGCAACCACAGGTTGCCCACCCTCTAAGCGAGCCCCCACATAACTCCTTACCCCATTATATTTATTATTATTATTATAATTATTATTATTATTATTATTATTATAATACTATAATTAATATACTATTATTACTATTTAATAATAACTATGGAAATCTTATTATATTACTATTATTATTATAATCGAAAGTAAACCAAATCTTATTATATTACTATTATTATTATATGGAAATCTTATTATATAACAAAACAGCTGAAGGAAAGAACAGGTTACGAACCGGACGAAGGATAGAAGAAGCAGAAAAACAAAAATGGTCGAAAGAGAGGACCGGTCGAACTAGATCGAAACAGTGTGAACGAGACTATAAAAGGGCGAACGAGTGAAGAAACAGACGAAGGAGGAAAACGACAGGTCGAATGAGGCGAATTTGAAAAAGAGCCGTTGGGACGACGGTGATCGGCACGACGGAGATTGGACGACGGAGATTGGACGACAGAGATTGGACGACGGAGACGACGGAAAATGGACGACGGGGCTGTTCAGATAAAGGGAGACGACGAATTAGAACGGAGAGGATATGTGAACGGAGACGACCTACTGACGACGGACCGAAGACGACGAATTAGAACGGAGAGGATATGTGAACGGAGACGACGAAGATTGGTTGTTGAACGGAGAGGATATGTGAACGGAGACGACGCAGATTGATAGAATCATTTAATCCCAAAATTGGTCTAACATCGGAATTTGGATCTCCAACAATGGAAGTGTTAGATTCATAATCCGATGTAGAATTAGACTTAACTGAACTCTCCGGTGTTATTGAATGTAAGGTGTGATTTTCAAACAACACTGGAGATGGGACAGCCTTGTAGTTTGCACTACTCGGTTGTGAGGGTTCCTCAATAATATGGTCAACAACATAAGCAATATGTTTGTAACTCTCAAGCTTCTTGTTGACTTTTTCAGCAAAGCACTTGATAGTTGCCATTTCAAGTTTAGTTCTTCCAGTTCATTGATGTAACTGTTAATAGCCAATTGTTTTAAAGAAAGTGTTTTCTTCAAATCAGAAATGTCCTTTTTATAACCATCAAGCACCTTATTGAATTCATGTGCTTCTTTGTGATAAGATTGACAGTTGATTCTAGCACTCTCAAGTTGAACCATGAGTTGCTTGTTTTCCTCTATCAATCTATCACATGTTCCACAATATTTGTCACTATTCATGTCTAAAGTGGAATCAAAACTTACCTGTTTCGGAGGCTCTATCATCGCCATCAAAGCAAAGTGTGCTTCCTTTCTAGCAAAAAATTTAGAATAATCAACTCTGGTAAAAGCGTCATCCACTATGCATGACTTGCGAGTCATAAGAAAATCAGCTTCGGCTAGAAGTTGATCAATGTCATCATCTAGTGAATTAACACTAGTTTCAGAATCTGGCTCACTCTTTGAATCTGAATAAACTGAGTCACACTGTTCAGGAATATCAGTGACCGAATCAAGAATCAATCCTGACTTCTTTTCAACACAAGTATCAGCTTCTTCCACCATTTCCTCAATCTTCACCTCAGATCTCTTCTCAATCTCCAAATCTTCTTCAACTAACACCGGCTCCTCCAAATCAATCTTCCGAGCAACACACGCCACATTACCAGCTGTAATCTCTTCAACACCAAGTTGCATTCCAGTCCAATCAAACCCTTCATCCTTTTGAATTACCAAAGCCTGGTTCTGGTTATCTGGTTGGGTTTGGCTATTTGGTGTGGAAATTGGAATGATAGTTCTGGTTGGATTATGTGGTGTTTGATTTTGGTTCTGGTTTGTTGTAGTGTTTGTCTAACAGAATTATTTGGTGAGGCGCTTTGTCGGTTTTGGTAATTATTTTGTGATTGATAGTTGTTGTTTTGGCTTTGATAAGATACCTGATTCTGAGATTGACGGTTCTGGTAATTAGTGTTGAAAGGATTTCTGTTTCCCTGTTGTGCTGGTTGTGTGCATTCTCTCTTGAAGTGACCTTTCCCACCACAGTTAAAACATGTGACTTTGGCTTTGTTAAAGCCATATGTGGTGTTGGGAGATGTAGAAAGATCAGTTCTACCGGTCTTCTCAATGAACTCGGTTGCACGTGTAGCATTTGTTCTTTACGTATTTTCTGTTCTAGTCCTTGTATTCTTGTATCTTTATAATTTGTACCCTCGTAATCCCGAGCTTATGATCAATGGAAAAGTATTTTATCAATTGCATTTCATCTTAATCTATTTCATTTATTCTATATATTCTACGCGACGCAAACTTTATGTAACGTCACGTGATTTTTAATTTTCTTGTATTCTAAATTCTATATTTAACTGTCACACCCTCAAATTCCACGTGCGGGGTTTTACCGCGAGGCGCGTGACAAACCAGGATCTAAGTCAACGGTCACAAGAAACGACACTATATGATACGTAAAAATGACATAAACAACCTATCAAGTTTTCATAAATCCATCACTGCGGAAGCGTAAACTTTATTACAAACCCAAAATGCAAAAGTACGTAAGTCTGAAAAAGCTAAGTAAAATGCATATGAATCCTAGACGCCGCGGGACTCCGTGCGCCTATGATAAGCTGCTACCTCAACGACCTGAGACAAACATGCTAAAAACGTCAGCAAATAATGCCGGTGAGTTCACAGGTTTTATATTAAACGTTTAAGTAATAAAAGCCATCATGTTATCACTATGTTAGAAATGATAGCGTTAGCTAGACGCGTGAATAATACTGCTACGACCGGAAACCATTACAGACAACGATATATGATTTTGCCCGAAACGATTAATCTTATGACCGAGACAATATGCACCCGCCCGGCTCCCAGCCGACGGGTAGGGTCTGTCAGTCCCAATAGATCTATCCACATTTCCCCCGTTATGCTATCCAGCATATTCGTGGTTTCCCCGGGACTTTACGTATCGTATAGCACAAATGAATTTAACACTAGTATAACATGATAATTTATGAAATATGTATAAGCATGTGTCTCCCCCAAAGTGTAAAACGTAAAGTGGGGCCGTGAAACTCACCTGATGCTGCTCCTCACACTAAGATAAGTAACCCTGCTCAATAGACGGCACCAAATACCGGTGACCTATCATGACGAGCGTATAAGGTGTTAGACTAACAACCCGTAGGTTGATTAGTCCCTAGCAGTCAAGACCATAACCGTGTACATATGAAATGATGTTTAAACGTTTAACCGACCACACCAGACATGACCCGACATCCCATTGGTGACCCGACATCCCACGTGTTAGCCACATACAAGATATCATGCAACTTATGCAATTAAACACTTAGCATGCGCAAACATTCACCCTCTCTAGCATAACGCCCAATTAACGCATAAACAAGTCCGAACACGTGTTACTAAGTCATTAGACATGTTACGGGGTTCCTAACATGTTCCTAGGTGTCAATTCATGTTTCGGGATGTTAAAATTTACATATGGCAGCATTACACGCGATTAGGAATCAAACGTGTGATTAGGAAAAGTCAACTGGTGATTAGGAGAGTCAAACTAGTGAATAGAATTGTTATCACTAGTAAAATGGTGAATAGAATTGTAATCACTATTAAAGTGGTGAATAAAATTGTAATCACTAGTAAAGTGGTGAATAGAATTGTAATCACCAGTAAAATGGTGAATAGGGTTGTAATCACTACTAATGTGGCGAATAGGGCTCCTAATCGCCTATAGTTCAGGCGATTAGAACTCCTATTCACTAGTTGTGATCTGTTCCGTATTTTTTGCGCGTTTAGCCCTCCAAATCAGATCTGAAACATGTGTAAACACCCAATATCCAACCCAAAACATTAACCCAACTATTTCAAGCAAAAACTCCTAATTTATCATCACCCTAGCCGTCCCGAATGCATGCGGTTTCCCAAAATAGCATAACTTGCATGTAAGCATCACATCAATCATGCAAAACTTACCCTAATTAGCAAATATTCAGATTTCATTACATAATGACGTTATCCGACATTATCCTACTGTTCTAGCATCATCCTAGAGTAAACCCTAAACTCAAACAATCAACAAAACACAACATATCATCATCAATCCACCATAATCACTCAAACGGGTCAAAACGCCTAATATCAATATTACACATCTATGAACCTTCAAAATCCTAGGTTATCATCATATTAACTTATTTAGATCAGAAACATAATAATAACACAAGAACAATCATGTTTAAACGATAAAAATCCTATCTTGCATGAATACATCACCTATAACAAGTATAGATGTTTGGGTTTGTTTTGAAACCGATTTTAATGAGTTTTCAAAGACACAAATGCTTCTAAATCAGGTCTGGACCTTTAGGGATCAAAACAATATCATTATAAAGGTTTGGGATGAAGAACACACCTTGAAATGGTGAGATTATGGGGTGTAAGGCTTGGAAATATGATTTCTTGCTCATAAACGTGGTGCAGAGGTTGGATAAGGTGTGGGGTGGCTTTGGGATGTATTAGGGTTTCACAAATGATGTTTTAAAACATAAGGGTGGTATTTATAGGCATTTTTAGTCGTCACCTGCAGTTCAGGCGAGTACGGGGATCTTGCAGGCGATTAGGGCTCTATTCGCTAGTACTACTAGCGAATAGGCCTCTATTCGCCCCTAACATCTTTCTATTCGCTAGTTATACTAACGATTAGGCTTCCCCATGTGGCCTAATCGCCTATAGCAGCTAAGTCCGGGTTTTTGGCGCGTTAAACCCTATTTTAACATATATAAACACATTTTCACATACCGACAAGTTGTATAATGATTATAAGTATGTAATGCACGATAACTAACACGTTCCCACCCGATCACCAATTCCCGGGACTCAAGACTTGCGTGTGTGCAATAAGCCCGGCGATTCTACAAATCGCCAATCCTTGTACACATGGTTATGGACCGACACCCAATGATCTCTCGGCTCATTGTAACGACTCCCGATGATTCCCGAATCATCGACACGACTCAACCGACCCGGTCAAGTATGATATTAAGTAGTTGTTTTCAATGTTTTCGTTGAGGTAGACTCGTATGTATGCAAAGTATGAAACGTATGTATGTAATGTACGAAACGTATGTATGTAAAGTATGAAAAGTATTAACCTGAATATGCCGGGTGTCACATCATCCCCCAGTTGAAAGAATTTTCGTCCCGAAAATTAAATGAAGTCTGGAGATGAAGAGACGAAAGGAAGAAAGAAAAGAAAAATTTTCCCGTTGTTACATCATCCCCCAGTTGAAAGGAATCTCGACCCGAGATTCATTTAGTTTTGGAAGCAACATAGTTTGATTCAAAAGCACGCTTAGGAAATAGATGAGGGTACTTAGCCTTTATCTGATCTTCCCGTTCCCACGTGAACTCCGGTCCACGATTTGAATTCCAACGAACCTTGACGATGCGGATTTTACTCCGACGAAGGCTACGAATCTTATAATCAAGGATTTCAACCGATTCCTCCACAATACGTAGATGATCATCAATTTTGATTTCTTCGAGAGAAACTACGAGAGATTCGTCAGCCAAGCACTTCTTAAGATTCGAGACATGGAAGACATTATGCACGCTTCTAAGCTCGACTGGTAAGTCAAGTCTGTATGCCACCGGCCCTATACGTTCCAGGATTAGGAACGGTCCGACATAACGAGGGTTAAGTTTGCCGCGCTTCCCGAAGCGTATAACGCCCTTCCATGGAGATACCATCAATAAGACCCTCTCGCCAACCTGAAACTCCAACGGTTTGCGACGACGATCGGCGTAGCTCTTTTGGCGATCACGAGCTGCCGCCATACGATTACGAATTTGTACGATCTTTTCGGAAGTTTCGTACACCATTTCTGGACCAGTGAGTTGGCTCTCACCCACCTCGGCCCAACAAAGAGGAGACCGACACTTTCGTCCATACAAAGCCTCGAACGGTGCCGCCTTAATGCTAGAGTGGTAACTATTGTTGTAAGAGAACTCCACCAGCGCAGGTGAACCTCCCAACTCTTACCGAAATCGATGACACATGCTCGAAGCATGTATTCAAGCGTCTGAATCGTCCGCTCACTCTGACCGTCTGTTTGCGGATGATATGCGGTGCTCATGTCCAGTTGAGTACCTAACACTTTATGCAATTGCTTCCAGAAATGGGAAGCGAAATGGGAATCATGATCGGAGATGATAGAGACGGGTACCCCGTGCTTGGAAACCACTTCCTTAATATAGATACGAGACAACCGCTCCAGACTGTCGGTTTCCTTAATAGCAAGGAAGTGTGCGGACTTTGTCAACCGGTCAACAATCACCTAGATCATGTCGCAACCACTGGGTGACTTCAGAAGTTTGGTCACAAAATCCATTGTAATCCATTCCCATTTCCATTCCGGAATTTCTGGTTGCTGTAGAAGACCAGACGGCTCTGGTACTCCACCTTGACCTTAGCACAGGTCAGACATTTGCTAACATACGAAGTTATGTCAGCCTTCATGTTGGGCCACCAATAGAGTATCTTTAGGTCCTGATACATCTTATCAGAACCCGGATGAATAGAATACCGGGATTTGTGAGCTTCGTCCATGACAAGCTCCCGCAAACCCCCAAATAAAGGAACCCAAATTCGTTCGGCAAAGTAATGCAGGCCATCGGACCCGAGCTCGGGGTGCTTATCGGCACCGTGCATGGTTTCAGCTTTAAGGTTTTCCTCCTTCAAAGCTTCCAATTGTGCAGAACGGATATGGTCAGGCAACGAAGAATGAATGGTGAGCTGTAAGGCTCGAACACGACGAGGTTTCACAGACTCCTTCCTGCTCAAGGCGTCCGCCACAACGTTCGCCTTGCCAGGATGGTACTTGATAGCACAGTCATAGTCGTTCAGGAGTTCAACCTAACGTCGCTGCCGCATGTTCAACACCTTCTGGTCGAAAATATGCTGGAGACTCTTGTGATCGGTGTATACTTCGCACTTGGTATCGTACAAGTAATGTCTCCAGATTTACAACGCAAAGATCACTGCACCCAACTCCAAATCATGAGTAGTGTAGTTCTTCTCATGGACCTTAAGTTGACGAGAAGCATAGGCAATAACCTTCCCGCGTTGCATTAACACACAACCGAGACCACGAATGGAAGCGTCACAATACACAACAAAATCATCCGTACCCTCAGGTAAGGATAAGATAGGTGAAGAACAAAGTTTAAGCTTCAGCATCTGAAATGCTGATTCCTGCGGTTCTCCCCAGTCAAACTTTCGGTCCTTCTGGGTAAGAGTGGTGAGGGGTTGAGCGATCTTCGTAAATCCCTCAATGAAACGACGATAGTAACCCGCAAGACCTAGGAATTGCCGCACCTCAGATGGTGTCTTTGGTGCTTGCCAGTCCTTAATAGCTTCGATCTTAGCTGGATCGACATGAATTCCCAGTTCATTAACCACATGTCCTAGGAATTGTACTTCACGTAACCAGAAATCACACTTTGAGAACTTAGCATACAACTGCTCCCGTCTCAAAAGTTCCAAGACTAACTGTAAGTGTTCCTCATGATCCGTCTCGTTCTTAGAATAAACCAAAATATCGTCAATAAACACGATGACGAATTTATCAAGATAGGGCTTGCAAACGCGGTTCATCAAGTCCATGAAAACAGCAGGTGCATTTGTGAGACCGAAGGGCATGACCAGGAACTCGAAGTGGCCATAACGTGTACGAAAGGCGGTCTTTGGAATGTCAGCTTCTTGCACCCGCAATTGATGATATCCAGACCTCAGATCTATCTTGGAATAAAAACTGGAGCCTTGGAGCTGATCGAATAAATCATCAATACGAGGAAGTGGGTAACGATTCTTGATGGTTACCTTGTTCAGTTCCCGGTAGTCAATGCACATACGAAGGCTCCCATCTTTCTTTTTGACAAATAGGATAGGAGCTCCCCACGGGGATGAACTAGGTCGAATGAATCCTTTTTCCAACAACTCCTGCAGTTGATTAGATAATTCTTGCATCTCGGGAGGTGCAAGGCGGTAAGGAGCTCGGGCAATAGGTGCAGCACCGGGCGCAAGGTCAATGTTAAATTCAACCTGACAGTGAGGTGGAAGACCAGGCAAATCGTCGGGAAATACGTCGGGAAAATCATGAATAACAGGAATGTCCTCGATCCTCTTCTCATTGTCAGATGAAACCGAAACAAGAGCTAAGATAGCAGAGTACCCTTTACGTAAATACATATGCACTTTCATACACGAAATGATGCTCAAAGGAACCCCACTTTTCTCGCCATGAACCAAAAGAATCTCTCCATCCGGGAGAAGAAGGCGAATGATTTTATCAAAGCAAACGATTTCCGCACGATACAAAGACAACCAATCCATACCCACTACAACATCGAAACTACCCAATGACACCGGCATGAGATCAATAGGAGAAGATAACCTAGAAAGTTCCAACTGGCATCCCTTAAGAATATGAGTTGCCTCAATATTCTTACCATCAGCCAATTCAATTAAGTACTTAACCTCTAAAGGCGTCGGTACTATGTCTAACAGTCGGCTAAACTCAATAGATATAAAACTCTTGTCGGCACCTGAATCAAATAAAACAGAGGCATAACGATCACAAAGAAGAAACGTACCAGTAACAGTATCCGGATCCTGACGGGCCTCGCCCGACCCAATGACGAAGGCGCGCGCGTTCCTGCCGCCACCCCCGTTACCCCTGTCATTCCTCCCAGCATTCCCCTGCTTCAGTTTGGGGCAGTCTTTCTTAAAGTGCCCTGTCTCCCCACAGTTGAAGCATCCCTGATTACCCCTAGGTGCAGCAGTGGTAGTAGTAGTAGTAGGGGCAACCACCTGTTGCTGAGTCTGAAGATTCACCCTACATGTCTGGGCCTGATGCCCGCTCTTCTTACAACGGGTACAATAACTACAATTCCCCACATGATGATACCCACAATGATCACACTTAGGCAGCCTACCAGTATACCCACCCTGCCTCTGTCCAGAAGACGAACCTGTAGTCTCAAACTTCCTCTGCTGCTGCTGAGGCTGAACTGTACCCTTACCCGTGCTCTCCCATTTCCTCTTGTTGCCATCAGAGGTCTTCGCCACAGTACCCTTAGGAGGCAAAACACCCTCCTGAACCTTCTGCTTAGTCAGTCTATGAGCCAACCGTATGGTATCCCAAAGTGTAGTAGCATCATTCGCGGTCACCAACCCGCGAACCTCAGGCACCAACCCACTCATGTAGAACTCAATAGCCTTATATTCAGGCGTCACAGAATCCGGGCACAAAAGTGCCAACTCATGGTAGCGAGTGGTATACTCCTCGATCTCAGATCCTACCATCTGATGATTCCACAGCTCGTGCTCCAAACTCTTAATCTCATCCCTGGGACAATACTCCATCTTCAAACGAAACACAAACTCGGTCCATGGCAACGCATGGGCATCCAGTAAACCAATAGTCTGCATAGTCGAATTCCACCAAGTCAAGGCACGTCCCTCAAATGTCCCCGAAGCATACTTCACACGAAACTCCTCTGGGCAGTTACACATGGAGAAAGCAGACTCGACCTTCTCCAACCAACGAAGCAGTCCCACAGCTCCCTTAGTCCCACTGAAGTTATGGGGCTTGCAGTCCTGGAACATCTTGTAAGTACAGTGGACTGGAGGAGGTGAAGGTGGTGGAGGATGAAAAGCACCCCCTGTTATAACAAGCAACACGGGTCTGAAAACGAACATCACACGACAAAAGATAAGGAATGTGGGTAGGGGTAATTAAATTACCACCATGGCCCTGCTGGGCGGCATGCTGCGCAGCAATAGCAGCTGCCACGTGCTCCTGGATCAGGTTATTCAGCTCCGCCTGGGTCATGCTGATGTTACCACGACCCCCATTACGTCCACCGCCATTCCGGCCACCAACGCGACCACCAACGCGACCACCACGACGTCCTGCCATCTTCTGTCAAGGTCAAAGACAAGACATCAGATTCCAGAACAGATAACAAGAAATCATAAGTAACAAGGTTAACCAGAGAACTGGATTCCATCATGATCATCAGATCAAACACAGAGTCCACCAGGATTTCCATGCATTTCAACTTATTATTTCGTGTGCACCCGAAATGATAAGTCGCTCTACATGGTCCCCGAGGCGTGCTCCTAGCTTGACTTTCAAACCACAAGGCACCCACGTTCAAGAATAGATATGAACTTCTACGTGATAAAACGTCCAAGATATAAAACAGCAAGTACAAGTGTGCGATAATGTGTGCGAGCAAGTGTGTCCATTGAAGTATAGAAAGGGAAGATGTCCGAATCTTGGACAAATCTCCGAAGGATGCCGAAGCCACTCCAATGTACGCCACTGCCGTGCAAGGATAGTAAGCCTCCTCGTCTTCAGCACGAAGATGAAGAACAGGATAAGAAATAAGAGTAATAGATAGATGATGTAAGCATAAATGATAACAATGAATGTAATACTAACACCCCGGCAAATCCCCATATGGCATGACTTATATGAATGTGACCGTCTAGTGTGTGCAACTCGGCTATAGACTTGACTCAACATGCAGTCCTAGTTCACTATAACCATTGGCTCTGATACCAATCTGTCACACCCTCAAATTCCACGTGCGGGGTTTTACCGCGAGGCGCGTGACAAACCAGGATCTAAGTCAACGGTCACAATAAACGACACTATATGATACGTAAAAATGACATAAACAACCCATCAAGTTTTCATAAATCCATCACTGCGGAAGCGTAAACTTTATTACAAACCCAAAATGCAAAAGTACGTAAGTCTGAAAAAGCTAAGTAAAATGCATATGAATCCTAGACGCCGTGGGACTCCGTGCGCCTATGATAAGCTGCTACCTCAACGACCTGAGACAAACATGCTAAAAACGTCAGCAAATAATGTCGGTGAGTTCACAGGTTTTATATTAAACGTTTAAGTAATAAAAGCCATCATGTTATCACTATGTTAGAAATGATAGCATTAGCTAGACGCATGAATAATACTGCTACGACCGGAAACCATTACAGACAACGATATATGATTTTGCCCGAAACGATTAAGCTTATGACCGAGACAATATGCACCCGCCCGGTTCCCAGCCGACGGGTGGGGTCTGTCAGTCCCAATAGATCTATCCACATTTCCCCCGTTATGCTATCCAGCATATTCATGGTTTCCCGGGGACTTTACGTATCGTATAGCACAAATGAATTTAACACTAGTATAACATGATAATTTATGAAATATGTATAAGCATGTGTCTCCCCCAAAATGTAAAACGTAAAGTGGGGCCGTGAAACTCACCTGATGCTGCTCCTCACACTAAGATAAGTAACCCTGCTCAATAGACGGCACCAAATACCGGTGACCTATCATGACGAGCGTATAAGGTGTTAGACTAACAACCCGTAGGTTGATTAGTCCCTAGCAGTCCAGACCATAACCGTGTACATATGAAATGATGTTTAAACGTTTAACCGACCACACCAGACAAGACCCGACATCCCATTGGTGACCCGATGGCTCGACTCGATGGCTCGACTCAGGCTTGTGTATGTGTAATTAATATATAGATGAAACTAATATATTTTGGCTCCAAACCCAATTCTAAAATTCAAAATTTGAAAATTCCGCTCATACTACCTATCTACCCCATCTTTTCATAATAAGTAAACCATAACTTAGAAAAATAAAAAATAATATACATGATTATGTGTAATTTTATTGTTTATTATTTAATAAATATTTGTAAAAAAAATAAAAAAAATATAACGAGCTGGCTCGAGCCAGCTCGAGCTCGGCTCGAACATTTACGAACCGAGCTCGAGCTCGACTTTTCAGCTCGACCAGAAAAACGAGCCGAGCCGAGCTGGCTCGGTTTAAGTTCGAGCTCGAGCTCGAGCTGGGCCTGGCTCGACTCGACTCGGCTCGTGTACAGCCCTAACCCGACATCTCACGTGTTAGCCACATACAAGATATCATGCAACTTATGCAATTAAACACTTAGCATGCGCAAACATTCACCCTATCTAGCATAACGCCCAATTAACGCATAAACAAGTCCGAACACGTGTTACTAAGTCATTAGACATGTTACGGGGTTCCTAACATGTTCTTAGGTGTCAATTCATGTTTCGGGATGTTAAAATATACATATGGCAACATTACACGCGATTAGGAATCAAACATGTGATTAGAAAAAGTCAACTGGTGATTAGGATAGTCAAACTAGTGAATAGAATTGTAATCACTAGTAAAGTGGTGAATAGAATTGTAATCACTTGTAAAGTGGTGAATAGAATTGTAATCACTAGTAAAGTGGTGAATAGAATTGTAATCACTAGTAAAATGGTGAATAGAATTGTAATCACTAGTAAAGTGGTGAATAGAATTGTAATCACCAGTAAAGTGGTGAATAGAATTGTAATCACTAGTAAAATGGTGAATAGGGTTGTAATCACTAGTAAAGTGGCAAATAGGGCTCATAATCGCCTATAGTTCAGGCGATTAGGAGCTAATCGCCTATAATAATGGCGATTAGAACTCCTATTCGCTAGTTCTGATCTGTTCCGTCCTTTTTGCGCGTTTAACCCTCCAAATCAGATCTGAAACATGTGTAAACACCCAATATCCAACCCAAAACATTAACCCAACTATTTCAAGCAAAAACCCCTAATTTATCATCACCCTAGCCGTCCCGAATGCATGCGGTTTCCCAAAATAGCATAACTTGCATGTAAGTATCACATCAATCATGCAAAACTTACCCTAATTAGCAAATATTCAGATTTCATCACATAATGACGTTATCCGACATTATCCTACTGTTCTAGCATCATCCTAGAGTAAACCCTAACCTCAAACAATCAACAAAACACAACATATCATCATCAATCCACCATAATCACTCAAACGGGTCAAAACGCCTAATATCAATATTACACATCTATGAACCTTCAAACTCCTAGGTTATCATCATATTAACTTATTTAGATCAGAAACATAATAATAACACAAGAACAATCATGTTTAAACGATAAAAATCCTATCTTGCATGAATACATCACCTATAACAAGTATAGATGTTTGGGTTTGTTTTGAAACCGATTTTAATGAGTTTTCAAAGACACAAATGCTTCTAAATCAGGTTTGGACCTTTAGGGATCAAAACAATATCATTATAAAGGTTTAGGATGAAGAACACACCTTGAAATGGTGAGATTATGGGGTGTAAGGCTTGGAAATATGATTTCTTGCTAAAAAACGTGTTGCAGAGGTCGGATAAGGTGTGGGGTGGCTTTGGGATGTATTCGGGTTTCACAAATAATGTTTTGAAACATAAGGGTGGTATTTATAGGTGTTTTTAGTCGTCACCTACAGTTCAGGCGAGTACGGGGATCTTGCAGGCGATTAGGGCTCTATTCGCTAGTACTACTAGCGAATAGGCCTCTATTCGCCCCTAACATCTTTCTATTCGCTAGTTATACTGGCGATTAGGCTTCCCCATGTGGCCTAATCGCCTATAGCAGCTATGTCCGGGTTTTTGGTGCGTTAAACCCTATTTTAACATATATAAACACGTTTTCACATACCGACAAGTTGTATAATGATTATAAGTATGTAATGCACGATAACTAACACGTTCCCACCCGATCACCAATTCCCAGGACTCAAGACTTGCGTGTGTGCAATAAGCCCGGCGATTCTACAAATCGCCAATCCTTGTACACATGGTTATGGACCGACACCCAATGATCTCTCGGGTCATTGCAACGACTCCCGATGATTCCCGAATCATCGACACGACTCAACCGACCCGGTCAAGTATATATTAAGTAGTTGTTTTCAATGTTTTCGTTGAGGTAGACTCGTATGTATGCAAAGTATGAAACGTGTGTATGTAAAGTACGTAACGTATGTATGTAAAGTATGAAAAGTATTAACCTGAATATGCCGGGTGTCACATTAACAAATTTCAAATTCATCTTTATTCGCTTCTTGTATGTTACTCCTACCAATTTGTGACGAGGCGTTATTATAATTAATCCTAAGCAATTTAGAAACTCATTTAACTAAGATCTTAATATATATTTATTTTAAATAAAACATATATATATATAATATATAGTTTTAATAATACAAAAAAAAGGGATCGTCATTTTGTTCCTTGACTTTTGCAAGATACAAAAAAAATGACCACATGATCATGAACTTAATATTTTAGTCTTGAACGTTCTTTTTTTTTTGTTTTATTGACTCGGGCAACAACAGTACACAACACCTATGACATAATCAAACTTAACCCCACATAAATCACTCCTAACCACCCTAATTAATGCATTAATCACCCAACTAACTTACCCCACCTATAAATACACCTCCTCTCCACTCCTTAATCCTTTGCTCATCTCTAAAACTCTCTCTAAAACTCTCTAGTCTTTAAGTTTTCAAGCCAAACTTCCTGTTTTGCATCAGTAAGTTTCTTGGCTTAAAACTTCAACTTTCATTCTATTTTTCTTCTTCTTTTTCATCTAAAACTTCTTGGAGAAACCTCTAGGATCTTCCCCATATTTATCCACAGAAGTGTGATTAGGGTAGAGCACCTAAAAGAGGTTCCAAAGGTGGTTGTTTTCTGAATTATACTATATAATAATATAAACATATACTTTCAAGTTTCTATCTTACTAGCTTATTATTAATCTTTGGAAGGTTTGTGGTTACACCCTACCTTACCAACTCTCTTGACCCTTTTTGTGCTACAGATTTATCCACACTAGAAAGGGGAAATCTCGTGTCCAAAACCCACGTTTATTCCATAAGCGAAGTGGTTATGACATGAACCTATCAAATGGATTCACATTCCTAACTTTATACCATCCGAATCATCTATGATGGTTTTGTGCTTGGTCTAACTTAATCTCATGACCATCCGGATTGCCCAAAACACAATTTATGCTTGGTTTGCCTAAAAGGCTTGCATGACTCTTGTGAATCTATAATCTAAACTCGAACCTAAGACCCTTAGGGATTGTTTGGTAGCCTCTAAATGGTCATTAAGAGGCAACATCTGAATAGTTCATAGTCTCTTTATGGTTAAGATATAATCTTAAGTATGAATGGTTAAGAGATAACATCTTAATGGTTGCCTCTTAACCATTCAGACTTAAGGTTACCTCTTAACCATTCAGAGGTTATGGACCATTAAGAGGTAACCTCTGAATAGTTATTAAGAGGCTACCAAACAGCCCCTTATTCTTTAATTATAGTTATTCAAGGCTAAAGCTTAATCTTCCAAGACACTCTTTTGGAACCTTACTAAACGCACCCAAAGGTGAGTTCATACTTGTCCCCTTTTTACTCTTTATCACTTTTGGGGTGTAAACATGTATCATATGCAAAACACACTAATGTTTTCATAAACACACATGCTCAATCTATTAAACATACTTATATGCTACTTGCCATGCTTATGATTCTTAGATACTTAGACATAAATCATTAACTATTATTAGCCCACTTAACATGTATAGCGCTATAGGACTAGCACACCGCCCCCTTTATGGGTCATTGTTAAGATTTAAACGGCCTAGCATGAATATGTTAGGTATACGCTGTGGTACTCACGGGTTTGAGTTATGTCTTTTGTATGATAGGTATGTGCAATGCTATAGTATGAGATTTGAGTAAACCATTCTAAAATACTATGTATGTAAACTAAAACTAGTATGCTCACCAATGCTTTATGTGTTGACGGATATTTTATACATGTTGCAGGAAATGTTTAATGCAGGTTTATTCAAGAAATCTACTTAGGATTGGACTAGAAACACACGCTAGTTTAAATTCTATATTTTGATGTTGTACTTCTCCTTTATGAAACAATTTGTATTTCGGTTATCTTTTAGACAATATTTATGCTATGAATGAAATTTTATCTTTAAATTATATTGTCACGAATTCTAGTGTCATGAAGTCTTTGAACAATCTACCACAAGTCTCGCCCCGATGTATTCCGCCATCGGTTGGGGTGTGACAGCACGTCTCATAACACTAGCAAATACCCACTGAATGTCAATGAGCTCCATATCCTCCTTATCAATTTGAGCATAGTCTTCACTGGTTAGGTTGTTGTTACCAATCTGACTAGCTACCAAACCATTATACGAAGCAACCATAGCAGATACCAAAGCTACATGTTGTTGAGCAACTTCAACAGTGACATTGTTCAAATTAGATGTCTCCAACACAATTGGGCTTTGACTTGGTTGACTTGGGTTAATTTGAGGAATGTATGGTTGTTGTTGGGTTTGGTTAAAGCTAGCTGAATAGCATGCAACTTGTTGAATTGGTGAAAACGGTGGGATGTAAGTGGTAGGATATGATGGTGGTGTGTAAGATGAGGTTTGAGCTAGATAGTTTATTGGGATTTTGGTTGGTTCAATAACGCTTGAAACACAAGCAATGTGTGGAGCAACAGAACTACTAGAACTTGAACTATTCAGAGAAGAAGATGTACCACCATGATATAACTCCGGGTTCTGAGGAACTTGTGCTCTTTTTGCTTTCCTCTTTTCTTCCATCTCTTTGTTCTCCAATTTCTGAATGAATTCATTGATGGTCCAATACTGGTATGCATCTTTCTCCTTTAGGACCTCAATGTGTTGATTCCAGTATGGTGGTAATGCATCAGCGAACTTATCCACCAACTCAGACATAGGTATTTTGATCTCATAACTTGACAACTCAGTCAACAAATGGCAATACCTAGGAATCAACTCCTTCAACGTCTCATTTCCCATATAACTAAAATTCTCAAACTCTTTTCTTAACTCCTCCATTCTTAACTTCCTTGTTTTCTCGTTCCCATCATGACGATTCTTCAACATATCCTACAGCTGCTTTGAAGTTGTGCACGAGCCAAACTGATGTAAAAGATCAGTGTTAATAGCCTGAGATAGTTGTGAGAACGCCTTCTTCTCCACCGCAAACTTTTTCTTCTCATCCTCAGCTAAGCTTTCCAATGGAATTGGTTCACCAGTGTTCTCCAAAACTGGTGCTACATAACCCTTAGCTATCATTTGCCAAGCCTCAATGCCTTCTATTCCCATTCCCTCCAAATGAATCTTGAACTTGGTCTTCCATTGATTGTAATCCACCATCTCCATCAGCTTTGGTGGACGACTCCCGCTACCTAAAGATAAATAGTTTGAGAGTGTACCGCAGCTGCTGCAACTCCCCAATAATCAGTCATGGTTTGTTGTGGTGGTAGTGCAACTTGTTGTGGCATCGAAGTAGTCATTGCTAAGTAGTTGATCGGTTGAGATGATTGACTAGTTGTCTTTTGAGCAGCCACAGACCAAGGACCCATTGTCATTTGCTGTTGTGGTGTAGTACTAGGCCTTGGTGTTGTTGGAAAGTTCCACATATCGTCTACAAAGTATGAAACACGAAACGATTAGAAAAATTTTCAAATAGAATCTACTTTCGACCGTTTACAAATGATCGTGGGTTCGAAGGTGGAATTTTGTCCAGGTTCGACCCTTTCTAAAGACTCGAAGGTAGAATATAACAAACTCTCTCACTTTCGACCAAAGTAAAATCACTTTCGACCTCGCGATAGGTCGAATGTACACCAATTGGTCGAATGAACAACAACACACTAAAAACTTCTAGATTCGACCGTAATAAAGACCACGTTCGACCTAAAATCTCCTGATTCGACCTAAAACACACACTCTCGACCGTTTCTCCCTAGGTTCGACCCTTGCATTTTGAAAAACGGTTATTCTTTGAAAATCAGTTATTTTGATCCAAATTTTTCAAAAGTTGATGAATTTTGATGATGTTTTGCAGGTTTTGCTTCGGAATTGATTTGGAACAAGTTTAATGAAGAGAATTTTAGATTTTATCCATGAAAACTAGTCCGAATCAATCAATGTTCATCAAAATCAATTATTCTTTGAAAACAAAAATTTTTTTGACCAAAATTGAGTCCAAATCAGCTCAAATATTATGATTTCGTAGTTGTTTGATCCTTATGGCTCTGATACCACTTTGTATGAGGATCGAATTGTCAAAAACAAACACGTTGATCAAACAAGTATATCAATTCAGGTGCAGAATCTCTTAATCAATTATGAAATGATAATAATAACAGCAGAACACACAAATCACTTTAAACTTTCCATTTCATTCATAAACAAGCTTGATTAATCTTACAAAGTAGTGTTTATAATGAAATAAACTAATTTCAGACTCAACAAAACTCTAGGGAGAAAACACACTCGAAGGAGGGAAACAAAATGACAACTACTTAACTTTAAAATGATTTCAGCCCTTATATAGACCTGCACATTCGACCTTATGAAGGGGCGAATGTGCAGGTTCGACCAAACATATGGGCGAATCAACACAGTCTTCTACAAAACTTCTACTTCGACCATTTTCTATCTCCTTCGACCCTGTCAAAACCCACATTCGACCTCCCGAATATGGAAAAACAAAATTGTATTAGCAATCCAATAGCACTAGTCGCATAATGTGTATCAACAGTTTTTATACGATTCAAGTATTTCATATCTGCACATTGTCATCATTTACATATATATTTAACTAGCAGGGTGCCCTCGTGATGCAGCGGGGAACACAAACACTTATAAGGGTGTGTATGGTTCGATTCAGCGCCTCAATCAAAACTAAAACCAAAGTCATCAGTTAATCGATCTTATTAAACAATTGATTATTTGGTTCGATCTATATGGTTAGATTATCGGTTTTTAGTCTGGTTTATTTAATTTTGGTTAACAACAAAAACCAAACTTTGGTTAATTTTTTTGCCTATATTTATATCTTTTATACATCCATTTCATGTATTTTTATATCTCCATTTCATGTACTTCTAAGCAAAAATTTTAATCAAAGTTTGGTTTTGGTTACTAACCAAAATTAACTAAAAACAATAATCTAACCAAATTGACTAACCTAAGTCCAAGCTTGAAAAATTAGTAATACATCATCAATAACCTAAGTCCAAGCTTGAAAAATTACATACAAACTAAATTCTGGACAAATCTACTCAGCTCGTTTGCATCACATGTTTCCATATAGGCCTGTAAACGAACCGAACGAACACGAACACAGGCGTGTTCGTGTTTGTTCATTTAACTTTAACCGAACACGAACACATAATCGAACACATTTTTGTGTTCGTGTTCGTTCATTAAGAAATTTGTCGTGTCCGTGTCCGTTTATGTTTGTTCATTTAAAACCTAAACGAACAGTTCATGAACATAAACGAACATAAATGAACAAAAACAAAAACAAGTTTAATAATGATTCATCACAATTCAACCAAGTTTAATACATCACAATGCAACCAAAACAAAATCTAAATTAGTAGGGTTGTGGAGTGTGGAGAATAATGGAGGTGAGGCTGTGAAGTGTGGAGAGCGACTAATATGTTTAGAATGTTAGGGTTAGGATCAAATTTTAGAACATATCAAATATATTATATATAATATAATATAAATTAAGGTTACTTAACCAAAGGGAAATAAATAATAAAAATAAAGTAAAGTTTAATTAAACGAACATAAACGAACATAAATGAACGTTAATGAACATAAATGAACGAACAAAACATATGTTCATGTTCGTTCGTTTAAATAAACGAACAAAAAATTGTGTTCGTGTTCGTGTTCGTTCATTTATCTAAATAAATGAACATAAACGAAATTTCCGCCAAACATTTCACGAACAATTCATAAATGTTGAGTTCGTTTACATGTCTATTTCCATACAACCAAAATAATTTGTAAATACCAACAAAAAACAAAAAACATAAAAGAAAATAAAATATGTAAACGGTCTATACATCTGAGCCGTCCATTTCTAAAAACGCACGTCAGCCATCAGATCAAACTCCTCCACCTCTATATAACAATCCACCTCACTGTCACAAACCACATCTTCAAATTAGGGTTTACGTTTCATCAGCTTCCAATTTCCGCCGTTGAAGGTAACAATTAATATTAACATTATGCTTTCATATCAAACCATTCGATCTATTTGCATTATTATTATTATTAACAAGGCTTCGCTTATCTGGTCGGCATGAATTTATTCAGTTTCTGTCTGACTCGTTCCCTAGAAGCAACATGAGTCGTGCTGTTTGTACATTTCTTTTTTCTTCTTTCCATATTTCATTGAAGAATATATCAAACAGCTACATATTAGTCTCATTTTGCGCTACTAGTTAACATTTGAATTAAACGTTTATAGATTTGGGTGAATAATAAATCGACTGTGATGAGCCAATACAGACCTGTAATGATTTGCGAGCATGATCGCAACTTATGAACATCTAAGGGACTGAGTCGAATTCGTTTCTTTCATTTTTTAAAATCATTTTACTAACTATTAGGTATTGTTTGTTTTTAGATTTGTTTAATCTTTTTTTTATCTTTAAATGAACACTTGTACAGTTAATAATCGCACATTGCCGTACTGATCCAGCATTATTGATGATAATTTGCATTGATTTGGGTTGCTAATCGACTATGATGAGCCAATACAGACCTGTAATGACTTGCGAGCATGATCGCAATTTATGAACATCTAAGGGACTGAGTCGAATTCGCTACTTTTTATGTTTATCATCATTTTAGCAGTGCCTGTGTAGTTGAATATATTTGTAATAATTAATATTATCTAATATTAAATATTAATTATAAGTATTAATATTTATTTTTTATATAGTTATTTCTTAATTTTATAAATAATATTTATTATTATTATTATTATTATTATTATTATACATTTAATAATATTTATTAAAAATTTATGAAAATAGTGGGTTTGTTTAGGCTCACGAGATGCCTTTGGCTCACGCACGTTTACTAAAAACGCTTGTTTTTAGGTTCGTACTCAGGCTTGTTTTGAGCTTTTTCTTGAGCCAAGGTTGAGTAATTTGTGAGTACCATGGCTTTATTACATAGTGTATTTGACACATTTTGTGTTTGTGGCTTCATAATCGTTGAATGTGATTTGCTGAAACTAATTAGTATCGGCAAATTTTGATCGATTGGAGCCTAGAAATATTGTTCCCCTCGCTATCCAGTGTGTCTATTGATGGTGCATTTGGACGTTGGGGAACTACATTATGTGTAATATTTGGATTTGTTTTTGTGTACAAATTGTTAGATTTGTCATTTTTGTGGTCTGTTGATTGTTTGTGAACAGCGCCTCTTCTTTCAGCTACAAGTGTTGAGATCTAATGATCGATTTCTTGATGGCTTTGTTCTGGGGGCGTATAATGAACGCTGAAAACAGGGTTAATATTTTTCGAGGTTCTGTATTTTTATCAAATCTTGGTGCCCTATTTTCGGTAAAATTATAGTCACATAATGGTTTAAAATTATAACACATGTATTGATATGAACTAAATGTGAGATTTTTTTTTGCTGTTTTTATTACCTGCACTTAAAATTTTGATTAAATCTTTTAGATTAGAGGACTTTCAATTGCCTTAAGCCATGTGTAGTGGGGGTGCCAATTGAGGCATTTATCCAAATTTAGTGCCCCAAACACCACTATGGGGGCGCTAAGGGGTGCTAAAAATCCTAAAATGAGTGTTCAGCGCTAAGATGATAACACCATTTCTTCTTTGATTGTTGAGCCAACTTCTTGCAGCCAATCATATTGAAGGAGGGGGTGCTAAAGTGGATTCCCACTACGAAAGTTCCCGTTCAGAATTAAAAATACTAAATGATCAGCAATCTTTCCTCAACCACTTGACTGCTTCCTTGGCAGACTTGTGATTGCAGATGAACACATAAATAGCTTGGATTTTTTAACCTTGAATATATATAAACCATGATGAATAGACCAAGCTCTGAGTAGATTAACGAAACAACCATAGTTATCAAAAGCCATCGTCTTGACCGCTTAGGCGACCAATTTCCTAGAAGCCAGCAGATCCCGTTTTTCCCTTCTAGATAAAAAAAAGCCACGATCTGATTTTTATAAACCTAATCTTCTGACAAATACTTCCCAGTTGTAGACTTATAGCGATATATATAAATCTCAATCAAATCTTTTTCTATTTTAAATATATTTGATTTTTAAGACAGTTATAAATCTGCATATCGATCCTTGTCTTTCAATATATACACACTTTAACTAATTGATTTACTACCAACTTATTTTATCTGCCACATCAAAGGCGTGTTAATTCTTTTAGCTGTAAGGCTAAATCAATTATAATATATTTATATTATATATTAGTTATAAGATGATTGTTAATTTTAATGATTTGGAGATTTTTTAATTTTTTTATTTGTGCTTTTTTTTCTTCTTACGTCTGTGCCTTTTTTAATTTTTTTATTTGTGCTTTTTGATAACTATGGAAACAACATTTATGGAAACTTAGGATGCGTTTGGTTTGAGGAATTGTTTGGAATTGGAATAAATTGGATTTGTAATTCAAACATTCCAATAGGAATTGGAAATTGCTGGAATTGTATTCTCAAATCCTATATTATTGTATTCGGTTGGTTAATAAATTGGAATCTATCACCCTTGCCCAGATGACCTGTATCGTTGTGATCCGTACCAGCCCGTACCGTTTCGACCATTACCGTTTTGACCCGAACTGTTGATACCTCTATCATTTCGATCTGTATTGTTTCGATGTGCACCGTTTCGACCTGTACCGGTCGAAACTGGTCGGTACCCGGTCGAAACTGGTGCGGTCCAAAACAGTTCGGTCCGAAACGTTACGTGCAAAACGGTACACGTCGAAACTGGTACGGTTCGAAATAGTTCGGTTCGAAACGTTACGGGCAAAACGGTACGGGTCGAAACGATATCAGTCGAAACGGTATCGGTTGAAACTGGTCCGAAACAGTTCGGTCCAAAACGGTACCGGTCGAAACTGGTACGGTCCGAAACGATACCGGTCGAAAATGGTACGGTACGAAACAATTCGGTCCGAAACGTTACGGGCGAAACGGTACAGGTCGAAACGATACCGATCGAAATGGTATTGGTCAAAACTGGTTCGAAACGGTACCAATCGAAACTGGTACGGTCTGAAACTGGTACGGTCCGAAACCGTTCGGTCCGAAACGATACCGGTCGTAAATGGTACGGTACCCAACATGTTATCCTTGTAATCAAATAGAGTTAATTACAAGAATAACTAGTTATAATAGCTAGGGCATTATAGCCATTTTTATCAAAACTTAATTGGAAAAGTAACAGAGTTGGTCTTAATACCTGTAAGACCCTAACCCGTAATCACGCGATTATTGCCTAATCTTGCGGGTTTTGACCTTAACTAAAAACCACTCCCGATTAAAACTTTGAAATTTTCTTTATAAGTCAACCCATTAAGATTAAATACATGTTTGATTCACACAAATTTTTACTTTTTAATAGTTGAAACATATTTTAAGATGTTGCGTTTTAACGGGAGTTCCTTAGATTCTAGTGCGGAAGCTTGATGAGTGTTTGGGCGTGTTCGGCTCTTCTCGCGACTTGATCCTTGCTCCGGGACTTCCTTCACTTGTTTACCTAGCACCATTTCACAAAAATGGTTAGTGGGTTGTCAATGATACATTTAAACTAGTACGGTATTCGTTACACGTTGATACGGAACGAACCAGGCCAAACGGCCCTTTATCGGGAGAACAAACTGCTGCAACTTATGCGCAGCAGCTGTTCGGATCGCTTTTACCCCTTCTAAACCCCAAAATCTGACTTCGACTTTCAAATGAGAACTGTTCTACGCTCCGAGAGCTTTCCAGGCATATAAAGAACACCTCCTAACGATTTTTCTACGATTTTATACGCAATTTTAAAGTTCGTGCTGACGTGCAGGTCAAATCGCGCGGCCGCTCGGCCTCTGTGAGCGGCCGCTCGAAGCTTCTGAGGTGAATTTGGTGATTTTTAAGCATGGGAATCATGTCGCAACCGCATTTGATGATTCCCGAAGCCTAAGTAATGACTTGCCGACTAAATAAACCTTTGTTTGACTGAAATTATGGTCCGGTTTATGTCGCCATGATCCGGTTCTTAGTTATGAATGTTTATGGCGACTTTTACCCAATTTGACCCATTAAGGCCTTAATTCAAGCAAGGCACTTTTGACCACTTAAATTGCATACCGTTTGAGTTGTCAAGTCATTAGACACTTGATCAACAAAAGCGTTTATCCGATTTGTTTCATTATGACTTTGTTATTAGATTTATCCTTTAGTAAATCTTTTTAAATTCCCAAAATGCCCCTCCTAGCCAAATCTTTCGATTTAGCCATTCATGGCGACTCTTCTTGATTCAAACCCATTGTTTTGGACTCAATGACTTGTTTAAAAACTTCTAAGTCCATACGGACTTAGATTTTCAACATTTCTCAAGATTGTTCTAATGTGGTCGATTCTAAGCGCCTTAGCGCGCATTAGACATAGTTATGGAAATAACTTACTTGATTTGCACCCACACTTCATGTGGGTACTTTATCACCTATGTTGCTTCGCCCGAAGGCGTTTATTTGACTACGGACTTACCGGGTGGCCTTGACCCACATCCATACCTTGTGTTTATCCTCCATGATTCTTAACATCAAGAATGCACGCGCAATTGCATCTACCTGTATGCTTTCTAAATAGACAACGTTAATTTCTCGGAACTCAAATGGCAATAACTTGCCATTTGACCCGTTTAACTCTATGAATCTTAATGCTTGAAATACAAGCATCAAGTGTTGGACTTAAATGATGACGAATTCACCATATGACCCGTTTAGACCCATAGTTCATGATACTATGTTACCCAAGTTTTTATTATGGTTCAAGTGACACCAACTTGACCCATTTAACACCATTCTTAACGGCTTCATTCAAATGCTTTCATTTAGATTAAAACATCATTTTTCCCATATCTTTATTTATTGACCCGTTTGATGGATTTCACCATTTGGTCATAACACATTATCTTGATTAAGGTCATAAACCACGTTTTGTATTGAGTGCACATAAGGTGACCCATTAATAGCTTCTACCCCTTGGGGTTTATCTTTATCACGCATTCGAGATTTAAGACTAATATCTACAAGAATTAAGCTATGTTATAGTACATAGGTGTAAGTAAAACTTACCTCATATCCGTTCTTGCTTCCATACGCATTGCTTGCATCCGTTTAACCCGTTTGCATCCCTAGTTCTTGTACCTACTTAGGGATATGTCAAACTTGATTATTAGAATACATAACATGGATTTAATTCACTATCCATAAATCATGTATTCATTACCCATTTATAGCTAAATCCATAGCCATTTTCTTATATAGAATATCCGATTAACTTGGCTTATTACAAACCAATATCACATACGATTTATAGCTCTTACATGATTCTAACTTCATAGTTTCACTAGTGTTCACCAATTTGGCATTTAATCGAACATTTGGTGTGCACCCACCAATTTGTTTAGTTTTAAAGCTCAAGATTAGCCAAAACATAACCATTTGTCTAATCATCATCATAATACATTATTTAGACTATTTTGCCTAAATTTCTCATACAACAACTTCTAAGAGTCACAAAAGGTTACTAGATATGAGTGGATTCAACCTAGAGGTTAAACCCCAAATTCTACACATGAACATAATCATATGATCAAAACCAAATACACATATTAAGTGTGATTTGTAACTAAATTAGGTATGTTTGAGGTTCCCCAAGACTAGAGCAACCTCTTTTAACCATAAATTTCACGTTTTATCAAAACCCTAGTTTTTGACCAAATCAAAAACGGGTATTAACATCAAATTATATCAAATAGAAGGTACCTTGATGTTCATTAGGCCTTAGATGACTTGTTTCTTGCTAGGGAATCGATTTCCCCTTTGATTTAGCTTTGATTTGAGCAAGAGTTGATGTTTAGGGTTTGGTTAAGGAAGGAGAAATGATCTCCTGATCATTATACACGACACACACACTTCATGTGTGTGTTTTGGTGTGTTTTATTCTTATTAATAATACCCACTTTACCATTTTGGCAACTATGGTCCCTCAAGTTTTCCCACTGTCATTTTCGTATAAAAACTAACTCATAAGCTAGTTTCAAACACCTTTTATTAATTTATAAACATAATATTATTAACTAGGTTATTTCCATGTTAGAATATAACCCATATTATTATCCTCTAAGTCTCGTGTTATTATATTGCTAATCACGCCTAATGGCGTAGTTAGGCGAACGAATGGTTTTGGGGTGTTACAAGTCTACCCCCCTTAAAGAGGTTTCGTCCTCGAAACCTTTCTTGTGTTGTTGCTTTGGTCGCAGCCAAGAACCTTAGTGTCTCTAATCAATTTTGTGCATCGCTCAATCCCTTGACATTCTATAGTCTAACGAGTAGTACTATATACTTATTGCTTGTATCCCTTTACTCGGCTTTCTAACTTTCATTATATGGAAGCCTTAGCTTTCATAATATGACTTGAGTCATCCTATTATTTCGGTTAACTAGGGGCAATATCTACATACTTACCCCCTACCCGACATTTTAGCTACCTATGTTCTTCATAGGTCTTCCCTAGATCCGTAGACTATCCCGTCTACTATTATCCCGAATGATGTAATGTTTTAAGGGGCCATTCTATCATGCACCTTAGAGCATCTACTGTAATACTCGATTGTAGCATGCATACACATACATGTCTATGCTTCTATTACTAACAAGTAATTTGTCTTGGTTTCCAAGACTAACCCGACTTTTTAACATAGCCGTTTTCTAGCTTCTTGGATTCACCCCCGAATCCAATCCTTGTTTCTTTTTGGTTTGCTATAATATTATAACAAACCTTGCTTTACACTAACATTTTCCTTTCTTTGGCTAATCCTTACTTTAAGAATTTGCCATTTATTTGGTTTACCCAAGTTCCCGTTTTGCTAACTCGATTGGTGGTCACTGCCCCAACCGACCCGTTTAAAGACTTTTGAGTTTTAGACTTCAAATCGTTTATATATATAGAACGCTTAGTTTCTAAAAGTCCTTTTGATGATTACCGATCTCACTATAAATTGAGGTCGGTTTTCTTTTCATAAACACGGTGTAGATCGGTCATTACAACTCATTGTATCGACTAATCTCCTGTTATCACGGTGTGCATCGGATTGTAATAACTACGCAATCCGACTGTTATCATAATTTGCTTTAAATCGTACCAACGATACAATCAAATGTTATTGTAGTTTACACCCTTTTTCATCCTTAACCCGAGGGTTGAAAGAATTACTGATTTATCACGGCCCAATCCCGCTGTTTATGTTATAATCCGGAGATTCACGACTTACCCGAATATGATTATGACTCAACCCTTGATTAAGGTTCAAGTC
Source organism: Ambrosia trifida (assembly GCA_028751855.1). Classification (NCBI taxonomy): domain Eukaryota; kingdom Viridiplantae; phylum Streptophyta; class Magnoliopsida; order Asterales; family Asteraceae; genus Ambrosia; species Ambrosia trifida. Next base: position 73,705,598 of record CM054128.1, on the reverse strand, counting down.
CCTCTTTACGAATTTAACCTTCTATAAAAGTCCGAGTTTAATTATGACTTAACCTTGATTAAGGTTCAAGTCTGTTTTCAAGCTAAATCTGTTTATGACTCAACCCTGATTAAGGTTCAAGTCTATTTCCAAACTGAATCTCTTTATGACTAAACCTTGATTAAGGTTCAAGTCAATCTTTGTATTAACCCAGGATAACTTGTATCGTATATTGCCTGTTTTGCTAGCCCAGCGTATAAGTTGGTGCCTCGCTCAAGGTCTTGCATGGTTCGCATCCCTGCCGTGTTAGACAGTGGACTACATCCAAACGTTCCAGTTTGTTGTCCTCTTTGCTAGCCCAGCGTATTAGCTGGTGCCTCGCTCAAGGTCTTGCATGGTTCGCATCCCTGCCGTGTTAGACAGTGGATTACGTCCAAAATCCCCCGGCACCTCACACTTACTAAGCCTTTGTCACATAGGTTGTACATGTATTAATCATAAGAAACCCATGGTATCATATGTTTAACACTTACCTGGCCAGGGTAAGTAATTCGCATATGGTACGCACAGACTTATTATAATTAAGGCATCACACCCTATGCAAGCAAATTTTCAGCTCATGCTTGTGCCCCCTATTTTATTTGGTAAAACCCTTCCTTGATAAATTATTCAACGTTAGGTTTTTACCTTTATTCATTAAGAAAAAGCGATGTGTTTTCAATTTAATAAGCTTTGTGTGATCACACTCATTGGTATGATCACAACGCCTTTCTAAACATTAGTTTGGGATGATTACCCCCAACCCGGTCTCGATGTTCAAGTTAAGTTTGTGCATTGATCGTTCATTATCGTGAACTATGCACCTTTCACATTTTTCCTATTGCTTGCATATGCAATTACCACTCTTCAGGTGATAATTGCATACTAATGCACCTACTATGGTTTCGAGCATGTACCTGTTTGATACTTGCTTGCTCCCGTGTTCCCTTTCGTTACTGATCCATTAGCCCAAGTCGTTACTTGACTTGGTCCTTAGTGAGCATGCGATCAGCCGTGCTCCCGAAACCTCTACAACCTCGTTTGGTGAATCATCCGATCCTCTCTCGATCGAATAAGATGTTATCATCCCTGTCACATTTATAATTTCAATTAATTAGTAACATGACATTTCATTATTAGTATGCATCACTGCAATAGTGATGTTAGAGTTCTTGTTATGCAAGAATGTCGTTGTCCGAGTTAAACTTTGGATAGGCCCTATGTCACCTAACCATTTCCTTACCAAGCTTTTGAGATGTCGTGTGTATACACCATATCCTAATTGGTTACATATAACAATCTCTGATCAAACCGGATTGTTATTGCAGATATTACTTACCGGATTCCTCGATCAAGTCTCGAACCGAACACCCTTCAACACTTTGAGCGCACGGTTTGAGTCCAAGTATCCTTCACGACACTCGGATCCCTCAAACCTATGGCTCTGATACCACTTGTAAGACCCTAACCCGTAATCACGCGATTATTGCCTAATCTTGCGGGTTTTGACCTTAACTAAAAACCACTCCCGATTAAAACTTTGAAATTTTCTTTATAAGTCAACCCATTAAGATCAAATACATGTTTGATTCACACAAATTTTTACTTTTTAATAGTTGAAACATATTTTAAGATGTTGCGTTTTAACGGGAGTTCCTTAGATTCTAGTGCGGAAGCTTGATGAGTGTTCGGGCGTGTTCGGCTCTTCTCGCGACTTGATCCTTGCTCCGGGACTTCCTTCACTTGTTTACCTAGCACCATTTCACAAAAATGGTTAGTGGGTTGTCAATGATACATTTAAACTAGTACGGTATTCGTTACACGTTGATACGGAACGAACCAGGCCAAACGGCCCTTTATCGGGAGAACAAACTGCTGCAACTTATGCGCAGCAGCTGTTCGGATCGCTTTTACCCCTTCTAAACCCCAAAATCTGACTTCGACTTTCAAATGAGAACTGTTCTACGCTCCGAGAGCTTTCCAGGCATATAAAGAACACCTCCTAACGATTTTTCTACGATTTTATACGCAATTTTAAAGTTCGTGCTGACGTGCAGGTCAAATCGCGCGGCCGCTCGGCCTCTGTGAGCGGCCGCTCGAAGCTTCTGAGGTGAATTTGGTGATTTTTAAGCATGGGAATCATGTCGCAACCGCATTTGATGATTCCCGAAGCCTAAGTAATGACTTGCCGACTAAATAAACCTTTGTTTGACTGAAATTATGGTCCGGTTTATGTCGCCATGATCCGGTTCTTAGTTATGAATGTTTATGGCGACTTTTACCCAATTTGACCCATTAAGGCCTTAATTCAAACAAGGCACTTTTGACCACTTAAATTGCATACCGTTTGAGTTGTCAAGTCATTAGACACTTGATCAACAAAAGCGTTTATCCGATTTGTTTCATTATGACTTTGTTATTAGATTTATCCTTTAGTAAATCTTTATAAATTCCCAAAATGCCCCTCCTAGCCAAATCTTTCGATTTAGCCATTCATGGCGACTCTTCTTGATTCAAACCCATTGTTTTGGACTCAATGACTTGTTTAAAAACTTCTAAGTCCATACGGACTTAGATTTTCAACATTTCTCAAGATTGTTCTAATGTGGTCGATTCTAAGCGCCTTAGCGCGCATTAGACATAGTTATGGAAATAACTTACTTGATTTGCACCCACACTTCATGTGGGTACTTTATCACCTATGTTGCTTCGCCCGAAGGCGTTTATTTGACTACGGACTTACCGGGTGGCCTTGACCCACATCCATACCTTGTGTTTATCCTCCATGATTCTTAACATCAAGAATGCACGCGCAATTGCATCTACCTGTATGCTTTCTAAATAGACAACGTTAATTTCTCGGAACTCAAATGGCAATAACTTGCCATTTGACCCGTTTAACTCTATGAATCTTAATGCTTGAAATACAAGCATCAAGTGTTGGACTTAAATGATGACGAATTCACCATATGACCCGTTTAGACCCATAGTTCATGATACTATGTTACCCAAGTTTTTATTATGGTTCAAGTGACACCAACTTGACCCATTTAACACCATTCTTAACGGCTTCATTCAAATGCTTTCATTTAGATTAAAACATCATTTTTCCCATATCTTTATTTATTGACCCGTTTGATGGATTTCACCATTTGATCATAACACATTATCTTGATTAAGGTCATAAACCACGTTTTGTATTGAGTGCACATAAGGTGACCCATTAATAGCTTCTACCCCTTGGGGTTTATCTTTATCACGCATTCAAGATTTAAGACTAATATCTACAAGAATTAAGCTATGTTATAGTACATAGGTGTAAGTAAAACTTACCTCATATCCGTTCTTGCTTCCATACGCATTGCTTGCATCCGTTTGACCCGTTTGCATCCCTAGTTCTTGTACCTACTTAGGGATATGTCAAACTTGATTATTAGAATACATAACATGGATTTAATTCACTATCCATAAATCATGTATTCATTACCCATTTATAGCTAAATCCATAGCCATTTTCTTATATAGAATATCCGATTAACTTGGCTTATTACAAACCAATATCACATACGATTTATAGCTCTTACATGATTCTAACTTCATAGTTTCACTAGTGTTCACCAATTTGGCATTTAATCGAACATTTGGTGTGCACCCACCAATTTGTTTAGTTTTAAAGCTCAAGATTAGCCAAAACATAACCATTTGTCTAATCATCATCATAATACATTATTTAGACTATTTTGCCTAAATTTCTCATACAACAACTTCTAAGAGTCACAAAAGGTTACTAGATATGAGTGGATTCAACCTAGAGGTTAAACCCCAAATTCTACACATGAACATAATCATATGATCAAAACCAAATACACATATTAAGTGTGATTTGTAACTAAATTAGGTATGTTTGAGGTTCCCCAAGACTAGAGCAACCTCTTTTAACCATAAATTTCACGTTTTATCAAAACCCTAGTTTTTGACCAAATCAAAAACGGGTATTAACATCAAATTATATCAAATAGAAGGTACCTTGATGTTCATTAGGCCTTAGATGACTTGTTTCTTGCTAGGGAATCGATTTCCCCTTTGATTTAGCTTTGATTTGAGCAAGAGTTGATGTTTAGGGTTTGGTTAAGGAAGGAGAAATGATCTCCTGATCATTATACACGACACACACACTTCATGTGTGTGTTTTGGTGTGTTTTATTCTTATTAATAATACCCACTTTACCATTTTGGCAACTATGGTCCCTCAAGTTTTCCCACTGTCATTTTCGTATAAAAACTAACTCATAAGCTAGTTTCAAACACCTTTTATTAATTTATAAACATAATATTATTAACTAGGTTATTTCCATGTTAGAATATAACCCATATTATTATCCTCTAAGTCTCGTGTTATTATATTGCTAACCACGCCTAATGGCGTAGTTAGGCGAACGAATGGTTTTGGGGTGTTACAATACCCCAACATATTACAAAACTAAAACTATAAACCCTTAACATGTTAAAAAATAAAGTTAGTACCTTAAGATATTACGTTCCATCAATCAGAAGGACTATCCATATAGTTTTTTCCTACTATTATTTTCAGAATATAAAACGTTTCATTTAGATTGATACAATTTTGACTCCTAACCCTAGAAACACGCATCTCAAAATTTCTTTTTGCCAAGTCATATCCTTGATTATAAATTTAATAATAATGTAAAACAAAATACATAGATACAAAATAGCAAACTTCCTTTGTAGTTTCCTCAAGATTCATACCCCTTAAGTAACTGCCACCTGTCTCTAACCTTTTCCCACTACTAAAAATAATAATATAATAAAACATGACAAACATAAAACAATAAAAATATTGTTAAGTTGGAGGCTGGTATCTGCAAGCTGTTAGCTGCAAGCTATAAGCTGGAAGCTTTTTAAATATATTTTGGTGTTTGGTAGAATAGCTGAAGCTTTTAATAAAATGTATAAAATGACTAAAATTGACATATTTAAAAACTTGTAAAGAATGTTTTTATTTTATTTTTAAAATAGAATAGGTATTTATGTCATTTAGGGTATGTTTGGCAAAACTAGCTGGAGGCTGGTAGCTGGAAGCTTTTTAAATATATTTTGGTGTTTGACAGAGTAGCTGGAACTTTTAATAAAATGTATAAAATGACCAAAATGATCATAATTAAAAGATTGTAAAGAAGGTTTTTATTTTATTTTTAAAATAGAATGGGTATTTGTGTCATTTACTAACTAAAAGCTTGTAGCTAGTAGAGTTTTTTTTTTTTTTTAAAAGCTACTTAGCTTTTCACCGTAGAGCTTTTTCTCTAACCTAAAAGCTTTCAGCCCCTTCAACCAAACAAGACTTTTTATTAGGTAGGAGTTTTTTCTTAAAAGCTTGAAGTTTGAAGCTCTTAAAAGCTCTTAAAAGCTCCTTGCCAAACATACCCTTACTAACTAAAAGCTTGTAGCTAGTAGAACTTTTTCTTAAAAGCTAGTAGCTTTTCACTATATAGCTTTTTCTCTAACCTAAAAGCTTCCAGCTCCTTCAACCAAACAAAGCTTTTTATTGAGTATGAACTTTTTTTTAAAAGCTTGAAGCTTAAAGCTCCTAAAAGCTCTTTAAAGTTCCGTGCCAAACATACCCAAAGTGTGTTTTGCCGTTAAAAAAATAAAATAAAAATATTCTTTACTTTCTCAGACCAAAATCCATCAGATTAATATATGGTATTTAGGATTCATACACCATTTATTTAGGAATTATACACCATGACCCACATCACACACCAATAAGAGGCTGTCACATACCTCAGAATGTAATGTTACACCTCAGAAAGTGACGTTACAGTGTGTATGAATCCCATAACCCTTAATATATACGTACAACCAACGACATCACATACAAGCTGTTAAAAGACATTAAAGTCGGTTTAGTTTTGATTGGTCAGTTGAGAAGGTAACAGGAAGAGTGTAACGAGTCGCAAACACACAATATTCATATTATATTATTATTATTTAGGCCATAATACAAATTACAAATAACGTGTTTGACCTTTCCACAATATATAGAACACATACTGTACTTGTGATTCAGGGATTTGACATTTTTGCCCTTCTCCCAAAGTAACTAGACGAATTACTATATATATTAAAAGCTATCGGTCGGTACAATAGTACCATGGCAAACTGGTAATTTTAAATGTGGATGGGGCAAAACAGGCAAAACGGAAGTTCTGCCTTCACCTCCTAGTTATATACACATCTTAAAAACCATGGTCGGTGATCATGTTTTAGAAACCACCCTTCAACTTTACTAAAATGGCAACATTCATCCTTTAAGTTTATCTTTAACAAAATTAACTTTTTGCATTCACAAATTGACCCCTTTACTTTCTAACTTGACAAAAAAAGACGCTCTTAATTTTTAACTTCTTTTTACCCCTCAAACTTTTATGTGTAACCCATTATATCACCAAACTTTTTTATAAACGATACTTTTCGACATAGGGTTTTTTCCCTTCTGAAACGAGTCTGGTCAAATATAAAACGTTTTATTTATTTTAACGTATAATATCGGTTGACAAACTATTCTGACGCAAATTTTGTTCGGAAACGAGTCGGTTCAAATATAAAATGTTTTATTTTCACAGTAAATATTCGAGTTACCTACGTTTCTTACGTAAACTATGTTCGGAAACAAGCGAGTCGGCTGAAATATAAAATGTTTTCATTCAATGGTATAAATCAACTTATTGTACATTTTCATACAGTTAACACGTCACATGGCGTGCCGCCACCAATAAACAACTTAGGCGTTGCCGACGCAATGCACGACCTATCGCAAGTATAAATACACGTTTCGACATAGGGTTTTTTTTCTGTAACGAGTCTGACCAAATGTAAAACGTTTTCATTCTTAGTTTTATGCATGATATCGGTTGGTCTATGAATCTTATGTAAATTTTGTTCGGAAATTAATTAGATTATATATAAATCTTTTAATTCGACAGTAAAAATCTGAGTTACCTACGTTTCTGACTTAAACTGTGTTCGGCTCAAATATAATTTGCTTTAATTCGATGGTGTAAAATTGAGTCATTGTACATTTTCATACGGTTAACGCATCACAGGACATGTCGCCGCCGCAACGCGCGGCCTACGGGAAGTATCTAGTTTATATTAATTATCATCAAACTAATCTTTGGGGGGACGGGGCGCCACCCGAATTGGCCACAGGTACCAACAACCATCACGATATCACCGCCGCCATACACGCTGGTAGTGGTCCCGTGGACCGTTTTGCTGGTGCTCTTTACCGTGCTGGTACCGTTGATTTATTTTATTTTTGACTTTTTTATATACCTTATTTTGTGATTTATTTTATTTTTACCATTTGTTTTATGTATATCTATACCTTTTTTAAACGGTTTGTTTAATAGGAACATTAAAGATAAATAAACATAAAAAACTAAAATTCATAACTATTAAACATAAAAAACTAAAAATAAAATACATTAAAAGAAATAAAAAAACCTAGAGTTGGCGCAACAGTTGCCATGCCTCGACATGGTCAAAGCTGCTGTCGTATCGACACGCATAATCCACATGCGTGAGCTCGATAGCCAACTCCGGGTCAATACCCGGCTCCTCCCTCAACGTGTTCTGGTACATGTTGTTCCACCGATCACACTTATTGGTGAGATCGGTCCACTTCCGCTGCAGGCTGACGGTTGTGCGGTCATCAGTGCCAACTAGGCGGTTAAAATCGGCCAGTACACGTACCCAAAAAACCTGCGAACGACGTTGTTGAAGTGCCGGGTCGTTCGAGGCGTCTTGGTAGCATATCACCAATGCAATCTCCTCTTCGATGGTCCAACGAGTCATTTTCGTGTGTGTTTCTTTGTATAAACGGTGGTAAAAGTGTGTTTTAACCCAACCGTATGCTAAGTTTATATATAAAAAAATTTGAACGGTTTGGTGGAACGGTATCAATGCCATTCAATTCGATTGAACGGTTTCCATACTTATTTCTGACCGTGAGGTTGGGACGGTTGAAATAGTAAGGTAATTAATTTTAAACCATGTGAAATAATAATAATAAATAAAAGGTTTAATGAAATTATAAAAAAAAAATAAAAGAATCAGTGGAGTGTTGCCTACAAAAAGGTGTTTCAGTGAAGTAAATCAGTGAAGTGGTGTGGCAAAGCAGGATTGGTTAAAATCAGTGAAAGGAGAAAATATTTCTAGTAGCACCCCTTAAGGCCTTACACAATGAGTATTGTTCGAAGATGTGAAGTGTATATTGATGATATGAAATCAGGTATCGCAATACAGATTTGTTTCCACACTCCTCATTGCTTGCCCAGTTATGATCCCATTATCTCTCAAACCAGCCAAATGAGACACCCCTGTGAGTTCCACGTAAGCGTGTTCCCCCGTCCAGCACATCTGCTAGCCCCAGAGTGATTCTCCCTTTTGCGAGGTCTATAAGGAAGTTTACGGAGGGGGGGGGGGGGGGCTTCTTTGTTGGCTGAAATCCCATCCCATCTTAAGATGTCCCATAACACGTCCCGGACACAGTCATGCTGGTACATAAACCCAGGTAGCTCTTTGCAGTGCACTGCGTGCTCCCCACATTTATCCAGGCATGCCTTACGACAAAACAGACAGGTTTCATCCTCAAGATACATGGGAACCATCAAGCGGTATTTAAGGATATCCCAGTATTCCACCGCCTACATGCTTCGTCCCAATCCATCAATCGGAATAACAGTGAGGAAGTCTTGTGCATGAGGACCCTGCAAGAATTCAATAACAACTTTCTGGCAGGTGGACAAATCGAAAACTTCTCCCATACTCTGAGCGATTTTGCAAAACAGGGCAGTCGCCAAAGTTTTCCGAGGCTTAGGTGGGGCGGTGTCCTTATTGCAAAAACCGTCAATATCAAAGCCTTAGAGAGAGTCTTTTAGGTGTCCGAGAACGTGTGTGTATTCCGGGTCCAAACTGACAACCCCACTATTCCTCAAGATGTGGTCCTACAGTTCCCAAACACAAACAAGAAAAATTCCGTTCGTTTAGCTAAACAACCGAGCATGAACAAATTCCGTTTGGTAACGTGCTCATTTATGTTCGATTGTTCAATAGGTTCTTTAACTTTTATTTTTAATTTGTGTCCGTGAACGTTCATTTGTGTTTGTATGTGTTCATGAACTTTGTATTTATTCACCCTCACTTTTATCTGGTACCAAAAATGCAGGGATAGGGAGCCTAATCCACGCGGACGCGACATCCCTATCCCGCTACATAAAGATCCGCGGAAACATCCGCGCGGGATGTACTCCACGGAGAAGGGATGAGCCACAAAATAGCCTCATTTACTTCACTTGGGAAAAGCAGATGCGCCCCAGGTACGAGGTACGTAAGATCAAGGATCAGGAAGATCCATCTGCAGAGGATCACTGACACCACCAAGCGGAAGGCGACACGTATCCGCAGTAGCCCAACAACTACTGACGTTCAACAGTGATGTGACTAGTTCCATGCTTCCACCATGCTGCCTCTACTGTACTGACCGGGCATGCTTACCTGCTGTCAGGGGTCACATCAGACACCAGCAGGTAAGTCAACCATGCTGGGTCAGAACGACATACCGCCGGCGGCCAGTCACAAGCTGCCACGTGTCCGCCTGGCGAGTCATCCTCAACCACCGGTGACGTCAGCTACAGTGCCGTCCTTTTCCCCGCCATTTCCAGGGACCAAAAGCAAGTGGGCCAAGGCTAGGACCAAGGAATACAAGACTCTTCGTGGGCTTCCTACCAAGCCCACGACTTCCACTATAAATAGAAGACATCAACTCATTTCCAAAGGATCCGAAAAATACTCACTTGTAACATAGAGCTAGTTTTACTTGTAATACTTTGTGCTCTCCAAAGTAATAAGATCACTGGCTCTTCACAGTGGACGTAGGTCATGCTTGACCGAACCACTTACATCTTTGTGTTCTTACTTTTACCACACACATATTCACTTATATTTACACTCTCGGGTTAAACCAAATGTTTGGGTAAAGGAACGTACTTATAGCAACGTAATTATATACCACTCGGTGATTAGTGATAATCTCCGAGATACTTATTGTTTCTTTAAAAAATTAACAAATTAATAAACATAAACGAACAGAAACACAAAGACGTCCATTATAGAGATTACAATGCGAATCTATAACTTATTATAAAATAATTGAGTTTGTATGAGGTGACATTCAATGGAGGCCTCAACCCCTCATTAAATGTGCCATGTGGCATCATGTGAAGCTTTCTTTTAAATTTATTTATTTTGTATTTTTAAATAAAATCTATATCTATATTATCTTAAAATTTCAAATATGTTAATTAATATCTTTTCCTTATTTTTCTCTCACATTTTTTAAATGTTAATGAACTATTAATTATTTTAAAATTTCAAATATGTTAATTAATATTTTTATCTTTATTTTTTTCTTTTTTTCCGCTCACAATTTTTAAACGTTAGTAACTTTTATGTATGACATTTTTTTGAAAAAAAATTATACCCGATCGCTTTATTATCATTCCAACGAGCATCATATATAGTGCTATACAAAAACGAAAAACATGTTTTTTTAGTGAGTTTTTTTTTTTGAAAAAAAATTACACCAAATTAATGATCGCTTTATTATCTTTCCAACGAGCACCATATATTGCGCTATACAAAAACAAAAAAAATGTTTTTTTAGTGAGTTTTTGTTCATGCAGAAAAAAACACAATGTATTTAGGTAATTTCTTAATCATTCATATATAGGCAAGTCACTAATCATGTTATGATAGTATATATGTTTTTGAACCTACTATTACATATATGAATTGCCCATGTTCATGTGCTATAACGATATGCTTAGCATTAAAAGAGGTTGGGATTTTTTAATCTGCTGGGAACGTAGCATGAGAACCACTTTTGATAGTATAAATATTAGAACAACTTTCTTTTAACATTAAAAGAGGTTGAGACTCTTTACTTCTTTTATCCTTATTTATTAAGTAATATTAGATTTTTCAACCCCGGGACACTCCCGGGTAATCAGCTAGTTCTCTAATATATTAGTTATGTACACATTTTAAATTGTTGTATATGATTTACCAAGTAAACTAATTATCAAATATCGGGGTTGGTGACCCAATAATAACAGCAAAGCTTCTAGAAACACCTAAGGAAGGGATCATAGGTTCAAGTCTCACAAGAAAAATAAATTTGCCGTTAAAAAAAATTATCAAATTCGTTTGACTAAAGAAACACTTTGAGGGCAATTCCGTCCACACAAAATAATAAACAAACACAACATTAACACGGAGAAGAAGAATAATGGCCCCACTTTGACCATCTTCTCTTTCATCCCCATATAAATTCCACAAAATTTATCGAACGTTGAACATATCAAAACACCAAACAAAACATGTGTACCGTTGCAATCTTAAACTCGCCAGTATTCTCGCCGGAATCATGTTCCTCTTCGCCGTCATTCAAGTTCCGGCTACAGAAACCACCGGCTCCGGTCACTGGACTTTTTAGAGCTTCAAACGACGACGTATCCAATTGTTTATCTAATTCTCCTACGCAGTTGAAAAGAAAGAGACCCACTAGATTAAATATTCCGATTGCGCCTTTGACCTTTTCGGCTGACCGATTAATGACGGTGGAGACCGCGGTGGAGGACCAGTGGAAGGAGGTCGAGGTTGAGGAGGAGGAGTATTCGGTTTATTGTAAGAGGGGGAGGAGAGAGAAAATGGAAGATCGGTTTAAAGCTGACGTGGATTTTAGTGGAAAAAATAAAGTGGTAATTTACGATGACTTTTTTTTGTTAGTGAAATTTTACTAGATATGTTTGTTTTTCTTTTTTACTTTGTAATGGAAAAGCTAATTGTGGTATCGTTTTCCATGACGTTTTAGGCGTTCTTTGGTGTTTTTGACGGCCATGGTGGGTCAAAAGCTGCGGAATATGCGTCAGAGAATCTTCAAAAAAATATTCGAGATGAGGTGGAAAAGAGAGGTGAAATAGAGATAGCGGAAGCAATCAAACAAGGTTACTTAAATACGGATTCCGAGTTTTTAAAAGAAGACCAACGCGGTGGAGCGTGTTGTGTGACCGCGATCATAAGCTCGGGTAATCTTGTTGTATCAAACGCGGGTGATTGTCGCGCTGTTGTCAGTCGAGGGGGAGACGCTGAGGCGCTTACTTCTGATCATCGCCCATCAAGATCGGATGAAAAGGAGCGAATCGAATCACTGGTGAGAATTTCCTTAAAAGGTTCATATTATTAACTTAATTTATTTTTGTAAAAATTGATTACTAAATCTTTTTGGGTATTTTTCAGGGTGGTTATGTCGATTGTAGCCGAGGCGTTTCTCGAGTTCTTGGATCGCTAGCCGTTTCAAGAGGAATTGGTGACCGTAGCCTCAAACAATGGATTACTGCTGAACCCGAATCCAAAATGTTCAAAATCATACCCGAGTTCGAGTTTTTGATCATGGCATCAGATGGTTTATGGGAAAAAGTTACTAATCAAGAAGCGGTCGATTTAGCACGACCGCTTTGTGCATCCGGCGATAAATTAGAGACAATATCTGCTTGCAAAAAGCTTGTCGAACTTTCAACTTCGCGAGGATCAATTGATGATACTAGTGTGATGATCGTTCAATTGGGCCGTTTTTGTTCTTAGAGATCATCAAGAAAAGTCTTATATTTGGTTTTTGATGATCCCATTGTTTGTTTTGATATTAGTATTCGTAGTTTGACACATTGTAACAATTTAACAACTTACTTCATTCGTTCATTCTTTTTTTAACTTGTTAACTGGTTTTCTAATTTCTAGTAATTATATCGATATTTCTTTCTTTTGGTCTAAAATTCTTGATTCAAGATTGCTATATGTACAAGTTATGCTGTATGATGTACAATGTATTAGAAGAGTATATGAGCCGTTGAAGTCAATGGTGGATCAGTCAAGTTATGTTGGCTAAATTATTGAGATATTTTAGTTTTATAATGAACTAGATATTTGCCCGCGTTGACACGCAGTTCAACAACGTACGATTATTTGGAGTAGTATAACGTATAAGAAAAATAAAGTAGAAACATTTTATTAAAATTTAAAAGCAACGAATACACATTTATTCAAATATCGCTGAAAATTTCCTTATAAACCACATTTTTTGTTTTAGTCATCACTTTCCCACCAGCATCAAGTATTAGTCATCACTTTCCCACCAGCATCAAGTATAAGTAACTTCACGCCTGCCCTGCTTTTAACTCTTGACAATGCGACATAAAGCTGGCCATGTGAGAATACAGGGTTTCTTAAATACAATCCAACCTGAATAAGGCGACTTAAATGATATATGTTAAAAATAGACTTATGGCATATTCAACAATAAGAAAGTAATAAAAATGAAAATAAGAAACTAACTACCACCTAAATTTCACAATTTAATTTGACACGTCTGAGAAGATGAGCATTACCCATATCGACCCGCTAAAAAAGCTTCGAGCATATTTTATTCTATTTGACACATTTGAAAAGGCAAACATTACCCAAATCGACCCGTTAAGAAAAGGGAAGATTGCCCCAATTCACCTATGGCCTATGTATAACTAAAAGGAACATCAATCTAATCAAAACACCATAAACACACTGTTGGCGACTTTTACCCTATTTGACCCATTGGAAAAGTTGAACATTACCCAAATCGACCGATTTATAAGTAAACAAACATGAATACACCACTAAAACAACATTTTAACCGACTATTACCTTATTTGACCCGTTTATAGGAAGGAACATTATCTAAAGTGACCCATGTATAAGTAAAAGGAGCATTACTCAATAATTTTAACCGACTATTACCTTATAGATGCTATTTATACACTAAAAATAGTAATGTGACAAATCAAATAATTCAGCATTTATTTTGTGTTTAAATGTCATTAATTTTAAAAACTGGATTTTTTTTTTAAATTTTGATTTTGAATGTTTAAAAATAAATTTATAAATGTATTTATATATGATTAATAATTTTATGTTTAAAGGTTATTAATTAAATGGTAATCATAATTATTAACATTAGATGTTTCCAATATTGTGTAACTCACGATAAATGCTAATTATACGCTCCATATTTGCGAAATCGTTGCTAACCCCACATTGTGTAAATCTTCTTCCACATTTTGCTTCCCGGACTACTCCACAGCCCGGTGTTTAATAACTTTCCTAAACACTATAATCCATAATTTTTAATTTTTTTAAAATAAAAACATTTAATAACTATTCTATTTATAAAATTCAAAAAAAAGTCATTAATGTTTTTATAAATGTTTTTTATTTTTTAAAAATCGAAATCATTCATTAATGTTTGGGTCAACGTGTTTAATAACTTTCCTAATCACTGTAATCTAGATTTTTAATTTTCTTAAAATAAAAAAAAATTTAATGACTATTCTATTTTTAAAATTCAAAAAAGAGTCATTAATGTTTTTATAAAATTTTTTATTTTACATCAACGAAAATTATTCATTAATGTTTCGGTCAAAGTGTTTAATAACTTTCCTAAACACTATAATCCAGATTTTTAATTTTTTTTTAAATAAATAACATTTAATGACTATTCTATTTTTAAAATTCAAAAAAGAGTCATGTTTTTATAAAAGAATTTATTTTTTAAAAATCGAAAATCATTCATTAATGTTTCGGTCAACGTGTTTAATAACTTTCCTAAACAATATAATCCACATTTTTTGTTTTTTTTTAAAATAAAAAACATTTAATAACTATTCTATTTTTAAAATTCAAAAAAAGAGTTATTAATGTTTTTATAAAAAAATTTATTTTTTAAAAATCGAAATCATTCATTAATGTTTGGGTCAACGTGTTTAATAACTTTCCTAAACACTGTAATCCATATTTTTAATTTTCTTAAAATAAAAAACATTTAATGACTATTCTATTTTTAAAATTCAAAAAAGAGTCATTGATGTTTTTATAAAATTTTTTATTTTTTAATAATCGAAAATTATTCATTAATGTTTCGGTCAAAGTGTTTAATAACTTTCCTAAACACTATAATCCAGATTTTAATTTTTTTTTAAAATAAAAAACATTTAATGACTATTCTATTTTTAAAATTCAAAAAAGAGTCATGCTTTTATAAAAGAATTTATTTTTTAAAAATCGAAAATCATTTATTAATGTTTCGGTTAACGTGTTTAATAACTTTCCTAAACACTATAATCCAAATTTTTACTTTTTTTAAAATAAAAAACATTTAATGACTATTCTATTTTTAAAAGTAAAAAAAGAGTCATTAATGTTTTTATAAAAATAAATATTTTTTAAAATAAAAAATCATTCATTAATGTTTCGGTCAAAGTGTGTAATAACTTTCCTAAACACTATAATCCAGATTTTTAATTTTTTTAAAATAAAAAACATTTAATGACTATTCTATTTTTAAAATTCAAAAAATAGTCATTAATGTTTTTATAAAAAAATAATTTTTTAAAAATCGAAAATCATTCATCAATGTTTCGGTCAAAGTGTTTAATAACTTGCCTAACATTGTAATCCCGATTTTTATTTTTTTTTTTAAATAAAAAACATTTAATGACTATTCTATTTTTAAAATTCAAAAAAGAAGAAAGAAAAATCTAACCTCGTATGCAAGACGGATGCCTTTGAACACCTCACCAGCTTGTGAATCCTTGTTAACATTAAATCCACAGTATTAAACGGATTATTATGAAATCATGAAAGAGAAAAATCTTATAAACAATCGGAAAAATCTGAAAATAATTATAACGAAACAACAATATATAACAGGAATCGTATGAAAAAGCAAGAAACAATCGTTACCTTGAAGGAGAGAGACGAAGAACATGAAACCTAAACCCCCAAATCTGCAAAATTATTTAAAAGCAATCAACAATACAAAAAAATAGGTTAATATCAACAATCGATTATCCCTGAAAATCATTAAATATGGAAATCATTATAAGAAACAAACAATCGCCTAAATATGAAAATCATTATAACAAACAAACAATATATAACAGGAATCGTATTAAAAAAATTGAAACAATGGTTACCTTGAATGAGTGACACGAAGAAGATGAATGATCGGAGCCGACGAACACACACAAAACAAACAGACTGATAATAAGTATAACAAAGAACAATATGTAACAGGAATATTATGAAAAAGAAAGAAAGAATCGTTACCAATGATCGGAGATAGAAGCATTGGTTTGATGAAGAAGAAACGATCGCAATCTTCTTCTTCAAATGAGAGAGAGCGAATCAGAGAGAATGAGGGAAGAAAGAGAAACGCGTGTGTTTTTATTAGGGTATTAATTGGGTAGGTTAATGATTTTAGGAAACTATTAACTCACAAATTTTGACCATATTTATGTATTTTTAATCTAATTTTAATTTAAAAAAAAGGAAAATTTTATAAATTACAAGAGTAGGACACGTGGCACAATATGGGAAGAGAGAGGAATTGAGGTGAAATGAGGGAGTGCCAAGTGTCCTCATGAACTTTGTTTTATTAGATGTATAGATGGTTGACTTGATTCCTTTACTTAGCATTGTTCAATTTATTTTGAAAGGTTTCACAGTATTTCAACTTTGATTTTCTTGTAAAATTATAAGAAACTAGTGGGAAATCCGTGCGTTACTGCGGGACGGTTATATTAAATATATTTTTTTTTGAACAATGCACAAGCGTAGCCGTGTTAGCCCACCAAGCTGTAGGAAAAGTGTAAAAACGTAATTGTCTTTGAATGCGAAATGATGTATATGAAATTAATCCATTTCTCTTCATTGTTTAAACTTTGAAAAGAAACTATATTTTTTTATATCCAACATATACGTTCTTATAACTTTTCATGACACACTATGTAAATTGTCCAACCATATGTCCTTAACTTCCAACATCTAAGAGATGATGTGTACACAGGACACCCAAGTATAAAAAAAGATTTCACTATATATGAAAATGAACTTCTTTGATCATCAAAATTCAGTCATTAGCCTTGTTCTCAAAATCATTTATGAGCATAGATAATTTTTATTCCCAAATATTTCTATATAATTTTTCACAAATTTAGACCAAACCACCATATGGATACGTATTGTCAAGCATGAACTCAAAACCAAATATGAGCATAGAAACCAAAACAGAGTAGATAAACCAAAACACAACCATTCGATATCAGTATTAACAAGTAAACAGAGAAGTAAAGAAGTATCAACAAGACATTTATTTTAATAAACAAATAAAGTTTAACCTGGAAGATGAACTTGCAGATACAATCCACTTTCGGATTGTGTCAACGTTTTGCCAGATTCGTTACAACATGATTACTCTTTTCAGCGTCCTTGGTTGCACCTTGTCCTTTTTATTAAATAATTAAAATAAAAAAACCTTATCAACAGAAAATCAAAACGTACCGTACTACTTGGTGTTGTGTGTGCGTCACTTCGTACCACCATTAACTCTCTGCAAAGATAAAGTAATTTGTTTCAGCAATTCTCATGATGAACGGCACTGTATATTTATATAAACATATGCAATTTTAAAGAAAGAAAGAAAATGTAAAATTAATATTTGTTGAATATAATTATTTGAAGCTTGTGGTAAACCTTTATTTATCTTTACTACATGGTACAAGTATCTTAATGCATTGAAGGGTAATTTGGGGAAGATTTATATGACATTTGAGGGTTGAAGCACATGACTTTTCATATCCCATCTTAACTTTATCAAGTTGGACATGTTTGCCCATTGCTCACTCTTTATAATGTAGTAGAGATAAAACAAGTCATTTATATTTCCTTTTCAAACAGTCACTATTTAATATTTACAGGAATTACATTTTGTTTTGTTTTCTATGCCCCACTTACAGTGTGCGCATATAATGTATATATGTTTGACCATTTGGGGGCAAAAGTAAAGTTGCACTAGTTTTAACGTTATTTTACTAATTTCGTGAAAATAACGTTAAAAACGACGAACGGTTACTCATGCATCATGTGGTGGCGTGGATGGCCAAAAGAGAAAGGGGTACATGCACCGAACGGGTTTGTCCCGATTGCTAAGTGTTTTGTGCCTTTTGTCCAAAAGCTTGATACCAAACCACATCGAGCCGGGGGTCTCACTGGAAGCAGCCTCTATATTCTTAAGGGTAGAAGTAAGGCTGTCTACATCTTACCCTCCTCAGACCCTACCTTAGCTTTGCTATAGGTGGGATTAACTGAGTATGATGATGATGACGACGTTTTGTTTTGTTTTCGTTTCATGCACTATTCACATATTAGCACATTGGGCCGGCTATAATCTTCTATTAAAACTTGGGGTGTAGTTCGGCAAAGATCATTGGTGGGGTAACGTGGGGGTCTCTCCCTAGGGGAAACCCCCCTGATTTCGGCAAGAACGGGGATAATCCCCCGATATCACCGATCATTGTTTCAAGATAATATTATATATATATATATATATATATATATATATATATATATAGGTAGAGGATCCGGTAGGAAAATTGTTTTGTGTAGGAAGTGTATGAAGTGTTTTCAACCGTTGGATTAAATCTAATTAAAACTTGAGATGATGGGCATTTTAAACTTTTTAACCATTTTATTAATTCTATCAATCCCACTTTTTTAGCAACTTCCTCTTGTGATTATGGAGATTTATTATCCTTAAATAACTAATTATTCTTTCTTTTCAACTTGATTCATAACATCTTCTTAATTCCTACATGATCTCAGTATCTTTTATAATAATCAGATTTAATCTTCATCTTCTTATAATAATCGAATTATTAAACAGACGCAAATCAGTAGTGTTTTTAAACAGACGCAAATCAGTAGTGTTTTTAAACAGATGTGAATCAATAGTGTTTTTAAACAGATGCGAATCAATAGTGTTTTAAACGCGGTGCAAAACAGTAGTGTTTTTAAACAGACGCAAATCAGTAGTGTTTTTAAACAGATGCGAATCAGTAGTGTTTTTAAACAGATGCGAATTAGTAGTGTTTTATAACACTGCTAATTGGAGGTTTAAAACACGTGTAGAAGTTGGATTGAAGATGACTATAAAATATGAATACAAATTGGCGCGTAAGATATTGTGGGTGTTATTGCGTTTTCTTTTGGAAGATGAATTGAGTTTGAATGTAGGAGAGAGAGAGAGAGAGAGAGAGAGAGAGAGAGAAAGAGAGAGAGAGAGAGAGAGAGAGAGAGAGAGAGAGAGCAATGAATATTAATTATCTATAACAATATTTAGATGAGAGAGATAGTCATTAATGTAGGAGCATTAAAACAGTTTCCAAAACACTTTGATACAAATGACTTTGATACCCTCAATTAAAACACATATTGACGATCTTACCCTTAATTCCTATAATATATTAATTAGATTTTAAACACATCCCATCTTTTAATCTCCACCATCCATTTTTAAATCTAATGGTTGAAAACACTTCCTACAAAAACCATTTTCTTACAGGAACCCTACCATATATATATATATATATATATATATATATATATATTTGTCTTTTTCTGTTTAAAAAACTTATTATAAAAAGGAAAGGGAAGGGGGAAGAAGGAGAACCATTTCCCTTGTTTGGGGGAGGGGAATGAGGAAAATGACGTGACACTGATGTGGACAAGGAGGAGGAAAGAGGGAAAGTTTCCACACCCCATAGCCTTATAATAATTGAAAGCAATAAATCCCACATGACACTCAAATAGACCAACATCTCTCTTGAGTGTGTCATGTGGTATGTCATGTGGCATTTGATAATTTTAGAAAAAAAAAATTAAAATCAAAATTAGATTTTTATCTCTAATGTTTCCTTCCATAATTTTTAAACGTTAATATCTTTTATATTCGAGATTTTTTAAAGAAAAAAAATTACACCAAATTAACGAGCGTTTTATTATCTTTCCAACGAGTACCATAATGCAATATAAAAAATGGAGAAAAAAATGACTATTTTTTGTGAGGTTTTGTTCATACAGGAAAAAAGCACCACGTGTTCAAGTAATTTATTAATCATGTATAGATAAATCACTCATTTTCAAAAAATAGTCACATCTTCAAGATCACTGCTTCAATCACACCTTGTAATAGTTTGTAGATGCATTTATGCGACTAATGCTTTGGATTTACAATGACAAGTGTATTAGTTGTAAAAAGGGTAAGCAACACAAACAGACCCATAGACCAAAGAAAGTCAATTCCGTTGAACTACCGCTTGAGCGTTTGCACATGGATTTATTTGGTCCAGTCAAGCGTAAAAGTCATGCTGGGGAATTGTACTGTCTTGTGGTGACTGACGATTACTCAAGATTCTCATGGGTTATGTGCTTACACCAGAAAAGCGACACGTTTGACAACCTGAAAGTTCTGTTCACTCGTCTGGAGAATATCTATGGTCTAAAGATCAAAAGAATCAGGAGTGATAATGGGACGGAGTTCAAGAATGCTCATATGGATGATCTTTGTGAAAACAAGGGAATTCATCACGAATACAACGCTCCGTATACACCCCAGCAGAACGGTGTCGCAGAACGTAAAAACAGGACTCTAATCGAAACGGCGAGAACAATGCTTGCGGACTCAAATCTTCCAGTTATGTTCTGGAACGAAGCAATTTACGCAACATGTTACACTCTAAATCGTGTTTTAACAGTGAAGAAGTTTGGCAAAACTTCTTATGAGCTGTTGAACCGACGAAAGCCGAATCTAGAGTATCTAGAACCGTTTGGAGCCCCGTGTACAATGCTTAATCCTTCGGAGAAGTTCGCACCAAAGGCTGAAGAAGGCTATTTTGTTGGATATGCAACCCCACTCAAACGGGTATTCAACAAAAGAACTAGAAAAGTCGAGGAGTGGGCTAACGTCGAAGTACAAAGATATACTCAGAATGTACAGGGAGGAGGTCCAGACTGGATGTTTGATTACAAAGACTTCTTTGAATCATTCAATCTAGATAGCATGGTTGAAGAAGCTGTACTCCGTTTATATTACGAGGTCGAAAACGCAGTGACTTCACCGTTAGTGCGTCCGATCACGGTAAATCCTCAAGCGGCTTCTAATGATACCACTGCTCCTGTGATGGAAGAAGAAGTGTTCCAAGAAGCTTCAACAACGCTTAATTCATCGGAATCAGAAGATGAAGACGATGATGCTACAAGTGAAGCTATTCTGGACAATGCTACAGTGACACCACCAGTGAACCCAACTACAAATGATGCTTCAACATCAAATGTGGGTAATGATCTGGTTTCTACAGAGAATTTGACGACTCAAATGGGAGTGCAAGTACCTGATTATCCGGAATCTCGGATACATCGAATACACCCGCTTGAACAGGTTATTGGTGATCCTGGTAGCAGCGTTATGACAAGAGGGCAATTGAGGAATGCTCAAGCACCGGAGAATACTAGCAATCTTGCTTTATATGCCAAAATAAAAAAAATCTGGTTTTCAAAATGACTGGTCTTTCGCTTGTTATGTTTCGCAGGTCGAGCCGCGAACGTACAAGGAAGCTCTTTTGGATGATGCTTGGGTGGAAGCGATGCAAGAAGAATTGTTACAATTTCAGAAACTTGGAGTTTGGACGCTGACAGATTTGCCCCCGGGAAGAAAGAAGATCGGAACCAAATAGGTTTTTAAGTGTAAAAAGGATGATAGAGGAGTTATAGTGAGAAACAAAGCTCGTTTGGTTGTTCAAGGTTTTCATCAAGTTGAGGGAATCGACTATAATGAAATCTATGCACCTGTTGCACGCTTGGAAGCTATACGAATGTTTCTGGCGTTTGCATCCTGGAAGAAATTCAAGGTGTATCAGATGGACGTAAAGAGCGCATTTCTTTACGGTGTGGTCAAAGAGGAAGTTTACGTAGGTCAACCACCAGGCTTTGAGGACCCTATTCACCGGGATAAGGTCTATGTCTTAAACAAAGCTCTCTACGGGTTGCACCAAGCTCTGAGACAATGGTATGAGGAGCTGAGCACGTATCTTCTCTCGAAAGGATTCAAACGCGGATTGGTAGATTGCACACTGTTTACGAAACGAGCAGGAGATGACTTGCTTCTGGTGCAAATTTATGTTGATGATATTATTTTCGGGTCTACTAACGAACTTCTGTGTAGGGAATTTGAAAAAGTTATGCAGGAAAAGTTCGAAATGAGCGCAATGGGAGAAATGCAGTTTTTCCTAGGCTTGCAGGTGGAGCAAAGACCAATGGGGATCTTTATTCACCAAACCAAATACGTTTCTAAAGTCTTGAGCCGATTCCAGATGGATGATTCGAAGCCGATGGATACCCCGATACAACCTAATCATGGGATTAGATTTGACGCTAAGGGGGAGTTGACTGATCCATTTACATACAGAGCAATCGTCGGATCTCTGATGTATCTCATCGCGTCTAGACCGGATATAATGTTTGCAACATGTCTTTGTGCACGATATCAGTCAAAGCCGAAACAAAGTCATCTTGCAGCTGTCAAGCGTATCCTTAGATATCTGAAGGGTTGTCCATCGAAAGGACTTTGGTACCCTCATGATGATAATTTTGACCTAATCGCTTTTAGTGATGTAGATTGGGGCGGCTGTGACAAAGACAACAAATCCACAACGGCTGGATGTCAGTTTATGGGGAGCAGGCTCATGACCTGGCAATGCAAGAAACAGACCGCAGTTTCACTATCCACATGTGAAGCAGAATACGTTTTAGCATCGAGCTGCTGCTCACAGGTTCTTTGGATCCAACAACAGATGGTGGATTACGGTTTGCAATTTCTTAAAACCCCTATTTACTGTGATAATGAAGCCGCAATCGCATTAACAAAAGACTTAGTAAATCACTCAAAGGCTAAGGATATCCGGATTAAATATCATTTTATCCGCGATTGTTATGCTAAAGAGTTAATCGATATGGTCAAAATCCACACTGATTACCAACGCGCAGATCTTTTTACCAAAGCTTTTGATAAATCAAGATTTGAATATCTTTTGAAAGCTAATGGTATTAAAGAAAAACAAGACTGATCACCACCTCAGTCTATCAATATCGTCGCCTAGTAACATGTTACGATAGGTGCAAGTGTAAGAAGGCATGTGTGTGCTAGAATCAACAAATCAACCCCTCCTTCTTCAGTCCAGAAGAAGAAGAAGACAAGAGTAGGTAAGAACCCAAATAAAAGCGGATGATGTAACAGAGAAGTATGATGATGATGTAAGGACACCCCGACAACGTTAGTACGTATCCCACTGATAGACTCAAACTATGTGACCGTCTAGTGTGTGCGACTCGGCTATAGACCCGACTCTACATGCAGTCCTAGTTCACTATAACCATCGGCTCTGATACCAATCTGTCACACCCTCAAATTACCACTTGCGGAGTTTTACCGCGAGGCGCATGACAAACCAGGATCCAAGTCAACGATCACAATAAACAACTCTATAGGAAGATTTATGACATTCAAAAAAACATAGTTTTCATAAACTTAAAACCAATAGCGGAAGCATTAATCAAGTTACAGACCATAGACCAAAAGTACCAAGTATTATTACAAAACATGAACTAAGCCTAGACGCCAATGCATACTCGTGCGCCTAGTTCCATTCGTTGCTACCTTAGCGACCTGAGAAAAACATGCCAAAAAGACGTCAACATATAATGCTGGTGAGTTCACAGGTTTGTTCAATGTATTACCAGGTGTCACCAAAATGTTACCATGTCCATACTATATCAGTGTTACCAAGTACGCTAGCTAGGCGTATGTTTTGTTACTACTACGATTGGAAAACCATTACAAGACTGTTAACATGTGTTCAGCCTGATGTGTTGTAGCCACATTACGAGTGTTACCAGTTCGAGACAATATGCACCCGCCCGGCCCTCCAAGCCGTCAAGTGGGGTTTGTCAAGCCCAATAGATCTATCCACATTTCCCCCGTTGTGCATCCCCGCACATTCATGGTTTTCCCCGGGACTTTAAAAGATCGCATAGTACACAAGTTTAAACCATAGTATGACACATGTTACCAAAATAGTTTAGCGCATGTTTTCTCCCCCAAAAGTTTAAGCAGTAAAAGTGGGGCAGTGAACTCACCTTAAGTAGCGTTCTTCGATTACAAGTAAAAATGCTAAGCCCTTGATAATCCCTCTACTGGAGATCTATCAAAATGTTCACATAAGTGTTCCGACTAATAACCATAAGGTTATCTAGTCCCCGATTGTCCAGATCGTAACCAACTATGTTTTAAAACGTGTTCAAATGTTTAACCGACACACTAGACCGACCCGACATCCCGTTGGTGACCCATTACCCTAACTAATCAAGTACACATAGATTACACACAAGGTTCAAGCATAAAACACTTAGTTTGTATTAAAAATCTCATTTCTGCATCAGAACGGTAGAACCAGTCAGATTAATTCTCCTTCGCCCGCTTTAAGTCTCCTTCGCCCGTTTTAAGTCTCCTTCGCCCGTTTTATGTTTCGTTCGACCGTTTGATGCCTCCTTCGCCCGTTTTACCACGTTCGCCCAAACATAACCCAGGTTCGACCTTGGATTCTCTCCTTCGCACCTTCGATCGGTCGAAGGAGTCCAGGTTCGCCCCTGTTGTGAATTTTTCCTAAAAACGCTTCAAACACATTCAAAACAACTCGAAACATCATCAAACACAGCAGTCAAGCATGAATAACTTATCCCTACAAAACCCCATCGATTTCTCCCGATAATACGTCCATTTCAGCCCTTTCCCAAAATGGTAAGAATTATGGAAACGTCACTATCATGCATGGATTATTTACCCAATTTGGAAACTTTTGAAATCGATCCATGTTCAACTTAAAATGCTCAGTTTGTCGAGTGTTCGATCTTTCCATATTAGTTCTGTTGATCATAAATATCATGCATTAAGTCTAGATTCGTTAAAACCCCCAAATACCCATAACATCACCATCTATCCCTAAACAACAATAAACTAGCATTAATAACAATCCTATATCATGTTTCTATCATAGATATAGCAGCAAATCATTGAACAACACATAGCACCACATAATACACAATTCACATATGTTTATCATCATGAAGACCTATGTTTAAATGATAGGGTTTTGATTTAGAAAGATGTTTAAAAGGTTTTTAATCATGAAAACACCCTTAGAACAGATCCGGACAATTAGGGTTAGATGAAAACGAATTAAAATGCTTTAAAAAGGTTTAGGATCAAGAACACACCTTGGATTCTAGTTTAGATGTTGTAGATAGGTTAGATTATGAAAAAGAAGAGCAAAAACTCCTTCCTTACTGATTAAAATCGTTTGAGAGTGTTTTGAGACGGTTAGGGTTTGTGAAATAATGAAAAATGACAAAGTTTGGTATTTATACTAATCCTCCTTCGCCCCTGCAAGTGGTCGAAGGTGGCCTCCTTCGACCCTTCCACATGGTTGAATGAGCCCTGTCCTGGTCGAAGGGAATTCTTTCAATTCCACATCCCAGGTTCGCCCATCTACAAAGGGTCGAACCAACACAAAAGTTCTCCTTCGACCACTCGATGTGTTCGAACCAGAATTCATGTTTGTCTAGTTTTCCAGTTTGTCGTATTTAACGCATTCTAACATACCTTAACATATGAGCGTGCAACCTTAGTCTATGTTTAACATATTTAAGCACGGATAATCATCTACACATCATTTAAACACATCTATGTATATAATCCACCACACGACCCATAATCTACACGTATACTTAATTAGTTCATGTAATGTCACCAACAACGGAACCCGGTACTAGTATATTCCCAAAATGACTCCCAATGATCCTCCAGATCATTGAACCCTGGACAATCCTAACTTGAACCCACTCAACTAACCCAGTTAAGTTTGTTTATAAACGTTTCCCGCTAAGGTAGACTTAGATGTTACTAAAATGTTTAAGCCAAATATGCCGGGTGTCACATCATCCCCACGTTGAAAGAATTTTTGTCCCGAAAATTGCGCAAAGCCCCATATGAGAGAAACGAAAAGAATGAAACGAAAAGGAAAATTACCGGTTGTCACATCATCCCCACGTTGAAAGGAATCTCGACCCGAGATTCATTCCGCTTTAGCAGTAACATGCCTCGATTCAAACGCGCGTTTCGGAAAAAGATGAGGATACTTAGCTTTCATCTGATCCTCCCGTTCCCACGTGAACTCCGGTCCACGATTCGAGTTCCAACGGACTTTGACGATGCGGATTTTACTCCGACGAAGGCTACGAATCTTGTAGTCGAGAATCTCGACAGGTTCCTCCACAATGCGAAGACGATCATCAACCTTGATCTCCTCCAGTGGTACAATGAGAGATTCATCAGTCAAACACTTCTTCATGTTAGACACATGGAAGACGTTGTGCACACTACCGAGCTCCGCTGGTAAGTCAAGTCTGTATGCCACCGGTCCAATCCGATCCAGGATTGCGAATGGTCCGACATATCGAGGGTTAAGCTTGCCACACTTTCCAAAGAGTATGACGCCCTTCCATGGTGAAACTTTCAGAAGTACCTTGTCCCCAACCTGGAATTCCAAAGGTTTTCGACGGCGATCAGCATAACTCTTCTGACGATCCCGTGCAGCAGCCAAACGATGACGAATCTGTACGATTTTCTCCGAAGTTTCGTACACAAGTTCCGGACCAGTGAGCTAGCTCTCGCCCACCTCGGCCCCACAAAGTGGTGATCGACATTTCCGTCCGTATAGAGCTTCGAACGGAGCTGCCTTGATACTAGAGTGATAGCTGTTGTTGTAGGGAAACTCCACCAACGGTAGGTGAATTTCCCAACTTTTACCAAAATCGATAACACACGCCCGAAGCATGTATTCCAAGGTTTGGATCGTCCGCTCACTCTGTCCATCAGTTTGTGGATGATAAGCCGTACTCATATCCAACTGAGTACCCAAAGCCTTGTGCAGAGCCTTCCAGAAATGCGAAGCAAAACGAGAATCACGATCAGAGATAATAGAGACAGGCACCCCGTGCCGAGCAACCACCTCCTTAAGGTAAAGTCGAGCCAACCACTCGAGTCCGTCGGTTTCCTTAAAAGGTATAAAACTTGCCGATTTTGTCAACCGGTCAACAATCACCCAGATCATATCATAACCCCTAGGTGACCTTGGTAGCTTGGTGACAAAATCCATCGTGATTCGCTCCCACTTCCATTCCGGAACCTCTGGTTGTTGCAGGAGACCAGACGGCCTCTGATACTCCACCTTGACTTTAGCACAAGTTAAACATTTGCTGACATAAGAAGCGATATCAGCTTTCATGTTCGGCCACTAATAAAGTATCTTCAAATCCTGATACATCTTATCGGAGCCAGGGTGAATAGAGTACCGGGATTTGTGAGCTTCATCCAACACAAGCTCGCGCAATCCCCCGAACAATGGGACCCAAACACGTCCCGCAAAATAGTGTAAGCCATCGGTCCTGAGTTCAAGATGCTTGTCAGCACTGTGCATAGTCTCAGCCTTAAGGTTTTCCTCCTTCAAGGCTTCCAACTGTGCAGAACGGATTCGGTCAGGCAACGACGAACGAATGCTGAGCTATAAGGCTCGAACACGGCGAGGATTCGCAGACTCCTTCCTGCTCAAGGCGTCCGCCACAA
The DNA here is from genome assembly GCA_028751855.1 of Ambrosia trifida. NCBI lineage: Eukaryota > Viridiplantae > Streptophyta > Magnoliopsida > Asterales > Asteraceae > Ambrosia > Ambrosia trifida. Next base: position 73,677,838 of record CM054128.1, on the reverse strand, counting down.
CGTTCGCCTTGCCAGGATGGTATTTGATAGCACAGTCATAATCGTTCAGGAGTTCAACCCAGCGATGCTGCCGCATGTTCAACACCTTCTGGTCGAAAATATGCTGAAGACTCTTGTGATCGGTATATACTTCACACTTGGTACCGTACAAGTAATGTCTCAAGATTTTCAACGCAAAGACTACCGCACCCAGTTCCAAGTCATGAGTAGTGTAGTTCTTCTCATGAACTTTGAGTTGACGAGAAGCATAAGCAATAACCTTCCTGCGTTGCATTAACACACAACCGAGACCACGAATAGAAGCGTCACAGTACACAACGAAGTCATCCGTACCATCAGGTAAGGACAAGATAGGTGCAGAACAAAGTTTAAGCTTCAACATCTGAAATGCTGATTCTTGTGGTTCATCCCAGTCGAACTTTCGGTCCTTCTGGGTAAGAGTAGTGAGGGGTTGAGCGATCTTCGAAAATCCCTCAATGAAATGACGATAGTAACCCGCAAGACCTAGGAATTGTCGCACCTCAGATGGCGTCTTTGGTGCTTCCCAGTCTTTAATAGCTTCGATCTTAGCCGGATCGACATGAATTCCCAGTTCATTCACCACATGCCCTAGGAATTGAACTTCACGTAACCAAAAATCACACTTTGAGAACTTAGCATACAACTGCTCCTGTCTCAAAAGTTCCAAGATCAACCGTAGATGTTCCTCATGATCCGCCTTGTTCTTGGAATAAATCAGGATATCGTCAATGAACACGATGACGAACTTATCAAGGTAAGGTTTGCAAACGCGGTTCATTAAGTCCATGAACACCGCCGGTGCGTTAGTGAGGCCAAAAGGCATGACCAAGAACTCAAAATGGCCATAACGAGTGCGAAAGGCAGTCTTCTGAATGTCAGCTTCCCTGACGCGCAACTGGTGATAACCGGATCGTAAATCAATCTTCGAATAGTAGCTGGAGCCCTGGAGCTGGTCAAAGAGATCATCAATGCGAGGAAGAGGATAACGATTCCTGATGGTCACCTTGTTCAGTTCACGATAATCAATACACATGCGAAGACTTCCGTCCTTCTTCTTCACAAACAAAATAGGAGCTCCCCACGGGGAAGAACTCGGTCGGATGAAACCCTTTTCCAAGAGTTCCTGCAACTGGCTGGACAACTCTTGCATCTAGGGAGGTGCAAGACGATACGGATCTCGGGCAATAGGAGCTGCGCCCGGAGTAAGATCAATGCCAAACTCGACCTGACGATGGGGAGGAAGACCAGGCAAATCATCAGGAAACACATCAGGAAAGTCACGAACCACAGGAATATCCTCGATCTTCTTCTCATCGTCAATAGAAACGTTAACAAGTGCCAGAATGGCCGAACAGCCCTTCCGAAGGTACTTACGGGCTTTCATGCTAGAAATGATACTCAGCGGAGCACCGCTTTTCTCGCCATGAACCGAAAGAATCTCTCCATCAGGGAGAGGGATCCGAATAACCTTATCGAAACAAACGATCTCCGCACGATACAACGATAAACAATCCATTCCGACAACGACATCAAAACTACCCAGGGGTACTGGCATAAGGTCAATGGGGAAAGACAAACCCAACAATTCCAAGCGACATTCCCTAAGGGTGCGTGTCGCTTCAATTTTCTTACCATCAGCCAATTCTATTAAGTACTTAGCCTTTAAAGGTGTGGGTACTATATCTAGCAATCGACTAATATCCATAGATACGAAACTCTTATCGGCACCAGAATCAAACAAGACAGAAACATAGCGATCGTTAAGAAGGAACGTACCGGTAACTGTGTCTGGATCATGCCTAGCCTCTGCAGATCCAATGACGAAAGCACGTGCAGTCCTGCCTCCGACGCCGTTGTTCCCATTACCGTTCCCGTTCTTCCCATTGTCGCCCTGTTTCAGCTTGGGACAATCACGCTTAAAATGTCCCGTGTCACCGCAGTTATAACACCCCTGCCTCCCCTGAGTCCCCTGAGCAGCAGGAGCAGGAGCAGGAGTAGAGGTACGAGCCTGGGCCGACGGAAGTGTTGCCCTGCAATCCTTAGCCAGGTGCCCAAGCTGGTTGCACCGATGACAGCGTGCCATATCACAGTTCCCCGAGTTGTGGTAACCACACCGGTTACACTTGGGATGCTTCCCGATATACCCACCTGTCTTCTGCGCCGAAGACGATCCAGACGAATCAAACTTCTTTGTCGGCTGAGACGGCGCCGGTACAACACTCTTCCCCATACCATCCCACTTCCTCTTGCTCCTCTCAGAAACCTTCACAGCCGCACCCTTAGGAGGCAAAACACCTTCTGCCACCTTCAGGTTAGTCATCCGATGAGCTGATCGGACAACTTCAGCAATAGTGGGAAGATTCCCAGCAGCCACCAACCCAGCAATCTCCGGCACTAGCCCAGACGCATAGTGCTCAATCCTCCTGTATTCGGGTGTGTTCAAATCAGGGCACAACACCGCCAGGTCATTCCTCCTCACATTGTACTCTTCAATCTCCGACCCAACCATCTTGTAGCTCCAGACTTCATGTTCCAACTTCTGTACTTCCTCCCTCGGACAGTACTCACCTCTCAACAGCTGCACAAACTCCGCCCAAGGCATAGCAATAGCCTCCCCCAATCCCATGTTCTGAGTAGTAGCATTCCACCATGACAGTGCAGGCCCCTCAAATGTCGCAGTAGCATACTTCACCCGGTCCCCAGCAGGACAGTTACACATAACGAACACAGACTCAACCTTCTCCAGCCATCGGAGCAGTCCCACCGCTCCCTCAGTTCCAGCGAAGTTATGGGGCTGACAGTCCCGAAACTTCTTATAAGAGCACTGAGGTGGAGGTGGATTGGCACCAACACCTGAAACACGGTACACGAGTAAAACACAAACGAAAGGACACGAAACCCAAAAATGAGGCAAGGTCGAAAAAAATCAACTCACCACCCATGGCATTAATCCCAGCCTGGAAATTAGCCATAGCCATGTTCACTTGCTGCTGTAGCAAGTTATTCAACTCAGCTTGGGTCATGTTGATGTTACCGCGACCACCGCCTCCAGCACGACCACCGCCACCACGACGTCCACCACCGCGAGCACCAGACATGATCTAACAAATCAAGAAATCGAGGGATTCAGATTCACTTCTAGTGTCAACCACTAGAAATTTACAAGAGTTAACCTAGGGACAAATCCAGGACTATACATCCAAACTCGAAGTCTATCGGGATTTTCATGCATTCCAGTTTATTATTTCGCGTGCACCCGAAATGATAAACTGCTCTACATGGTCCTCTAGATGTACTCCTAATCCAGACCCCAATCACCGAATATCGTCGCCTAGTAACATGTTACGATAGGTGCAAGTGTAAGAAGGCATGTGTGTGCTAGAATCAACAAATCAACCCCTCCTTCTTCAATCAACCCCTCCTTCTTCAGTCCAGAAGAAGAAGACAAGAGTAGGTAAGAACCCAAATAAAAGCGGATGATGTAACAGAGAAGTATGATGATGATGTAAGGACACCCCGACAACGTTAGTACGTATCCCACTGATAGACTCAAACTATGTGACCGTCTAGTGTGTGCGACTCGGCTATAGACCAGACTCTACATGCAGTCCTAGTTCACTATAACCATCGGCTCTGATACCAATCTGTCACACCCTCAAATTACCACTTGCGGAGTTTTACCGCGAGGCGCATGACAAACCAGGATCCAAGTCAACGATCACAATAAACAACTCTATATGAAGATTTATGACATTCAAAAAAACATAGTTTTCATAAACTTAAAACCAATAGCGGAAGCATTAATCAAGTTACAGACCATAGACCAAAAGTACCAAGTATTATTACAAAACATGAACTAAGCCTAGACGCCAATGCATACTCGTGCGCCTAGTTCCATTCGTTGCTACCTTAGCGACCTAAGAAAAACATGCCAAAAAGACGTCAACATATAATGCTGGTGAGTTCACAGGTTTGTTCAATGTATTACCAGGTGTCACCAAAATGTTACCATGTCCATACTATATCAATGTTACCAAGTACGCTAGCTAGACGTATGTTTTGTTACTACTACGATTGGAAAACCATTACAAGACTGTTACCATGTGTTCAGCCTGATGTGTTGTAGCCACACTACGAGTGTTACCAGTTCGAGACAATATGCACCCGCCCGGCCCTCCAAGCCGTCAAGTGGGGTTTGTCAAGCCCAATAGATCTATCCACATTTCCCCCGTTGTGCATCCCCGCACATTCATGGTTTTCCCCGGGACTTTAAAAGATCGCATAGTACACAAGTTTAAACCATAGTATGACATATGTTACCAAAATAGTTTAGCGCATGTTTTCTCCCCCAAAAGTTTAAGCAGTAAAAGTGGGGCAGTGAACTCACCTTAAGTAGCGTTCTTCGATTACAAGTAAAAATGCTAAGCCCTTGATAATCCCTCTACCGGAGATCTATCAAAATGTTCACATAAGTGTTCCGACTAATAACCATAAGGTTATCTAGTCCCCGATTGTCCAGATCGTAACCAACTATGTTTTAAAACGTGTTCAAATGTTTAATCGACACACTAGACCGACCCGACATCCCGTTGGTGACCCATTACCCTAACTAATCAAGTACACATAGATTACACACAAGGTTCAAGCATAAAACACTTAGTTTGTATTAAAAATCTCATTTCTGCATCAGAACGGTAGAACCAGCAGATTAAGTCTCCTTCGCCCATTTTAAGTCTCCTTCGCCCGTTTTAAGTCTCCTTCGCCCGTTTTATGTTTCATTCGACCGTTTGATGCCTCCTTCGCCCGTTTTACCACGTTCGCCCAAACATAACCCAGGTTCGACCTTGGATTCTCTCCTTCGCACCTTCGATCGGTCGAAGGAGTCCAGGTTCGCCCCTGTTGTGCAATTTTTCCTAAAAACGCTTCAAACACATTCAAAACAACTCGAAACATCATCAAACACAGCAGTCAAGCATGAATAACTTATCCCTACAAAACCCCATCGATTTCTCCCGATAATACGTCCATTTCAGCCCTTTCCCAAAATGGTAAGAATTATGGAAACGTCACTATCATGCATGGATTATTTACCCAATTTGGAAACTTTTGAAATCGATCCATGTTCAACTTAAAATGCTCAGTTTGTCGAGTGTTCGATCTTTCCCTATTAGTTCTATTGATCATAAATATCATGCATTAAGTCTAGATTCGTTAAAACCCCCAAATACCCATAATATCACCATCTATCCCTAAACAACAATAAACTAGCATTAATAACAATCCTATATCATGTTTCTATCATAGATATAGTAGCAAATCATTGAACAACATATAGCACCACATAATACACAATTCACATATGTTTATCTTCATGAAGACCTATGTTTAAATGATAGGGTTTTGATTTAGAAAGATGTTTAAAAGGTTTTTAATCATGAAAACACCCTTAGAACAGATTCGGACAATTAGGGTTAGATGAAAATGAATTAAAATGCATTAAAAAGGTTTAGGATCAAGAACACACCTTGGATTCTTGTTTAGATGTTGTAGATAGGTTAGATTATGAAAAAGAAGAGCAAAAACTCCTTCCTTAGTGATTAAAATCGTTTGAGACGGTTAGGGTTTGTGAAATGATGAAAAATGACAAAGTTTGGTATTTATACTAATCCTCCTTCGCCCCCTGCAAGTGGTCGAAGGTGGCCTCCTTCGACCCTTCCACAGGGTCGAATGAGCCCTGTCCTGGTCGAAGGGAATTCTTTCAATTCCACATCCCAGGTTCGCCCATCTACAAAGGGTCGAACCAACACAAAAGTTCTCCTTCGACCACTCGAAGTGGTCGAACCAGAATTCATGTTTGTCTAGTTTTCCAGTTTGTCGTGTTTAACACATTCTAACATACCTTAAGATATGAGCATGCAACCTTAGTCTATGTTTAACATATTTAAGCATGGATAATCATCTATACATCATTTAAACACATCTATGTATATAATCCACCACACGACCCATAATCTACACGTATACTTAATTAGTTCATGTAATGTCACCAACAACGGAACCCGGTACTAGTATATTCCCAAAATGACTCCCAATGATCCTCCAGATCATTGAACCCTGGACAATCCTAACTTGACCCGACTCAACTAACCCAGTTAAGTTCGTTTATAAACGTTTCCCGCTAAGGTAGACTTAGATGTTACTAAAATGTTTAAGCCAAATATGCCGGGTGTCACATTATAAAACCTAGTCAAAGTCCATAGTCATCACCGGTGCTTCTAGTTAAAAAAAAAGATGGGTCTTGGCGTTTTTGCGTTGACTACCGTGCGTTAAATTCCATCACCATAAAAAGATCGTTTCCCTATTCCAACGGTGGATGAACTGCTGGATGAACTACACGGAGCTGCTGTTTTTTTCTATGATCGATCTAACAGCGGGTGTTATCACCAAATTCGTTTAGCTAGTGAGGACACTCATAAAACAGTGTTCCGAACGATCGACGGCCACTATGAATTCATGGTTATGCCGTTTGGCCTAACAAATGCTCCCTCAATGTTTCAAGCAACAATGAATGACATGTTTCGTGATGTTTTACGGCGGTATGTACTCGTGTTTTTCGATGGTATTCTAATATATAGCCAAACCACAGAGGAGCATTACCATCATTTGTAGCAGGTGTTTGAGACACTATCTCAACACAAATTTTTTTCCAAACCGTCAAAATGTATTTTTGCAGTACCATCCGTTGGGTACCTAGGCCATGTTTTATCTGCTAAAGGTGTGGAAGCAAACACGAAAAAACTAGTCGCCATATAATCGTGGCTGACTCCTTCAAGCATTACTAAGTTACGGGGCTTTTTGGGTCTCACATGATACTATCGCTGGTTCGTACGTAACTATGCTCATATCGCAGCCCCGTTAATGGATATGCTCAAACAACCTTCCTTCAAATGGTCAGAGCAAAGCTCAGATGCTTTCTGGGAACTCAAAACTGCCATGGTCTCATTGGTAACTCTTATGCTTCCTTATTTTTCACAACCATTTGATGTCATGACTGATGCCTCTAATGTTTCCATTGGTTCGGTTTTATCACAAGCCGATCGCCCTATCGCATTTTTTAGTAAGAAAATGAGTCCACGTATGCAAGCGGCTTCGGCTTATGTGAGAGAGCTATTCGCCATAACGGAATCGAAGAGAAAGTGGCGACAATACTTGCTAGGAAGAAAATTCAACATCTTTACGGACCAGCGAAGTTTGAAACATTTATTGTCTCAAGTCATTCAAACACCCGAACAATACAAATGGGCAACCAAGTTGATTGGATTTGATTTCGAAATCTACTACAATCCGGGAAAAGAGAACAGAGTCGCTGATGCTCTAAGTAGAATGCATAGCAACCAACTGTTGGCCATTTCGATGACAACTCCCAAATTGTTGGAAGACTTGAAGCAATTATATGGCTCCACTGAAGGGAAATCTCTTTTGGATAAGATGATGTTAGACACCACTAAGAAGCAATTTACAGTTAAGGAAGGAGTGTTATATTTCAATAACAAAATCTTCATTCCTTTTCTACCACAACTCAGGTCAGTTTTATTACATGAGTTTCATGCATCACATTCTGGGGGTCATTCGGGCATTCGGGTTACTATCAAATGGTTGGCAGTGGCATTTGCTTGGCCAAATCTAAAAGCCGATGTTACTCGTTATGTTCAACAATGCCAAACTTGCCAACAAGTCAAGTACCCCACACACAAACCTTACGGCCTTTTACAACCCTTACCCATTCCTTCCACCGTTTGGCAAGATGTGTTGATGGACTTCATCACCAACTTACCATTATCACAAGGGAAATCAGCTATTTGGGTTGTGGTTGATCGTTTCTCAAAATTCGCGCATTTTGTTGCTCTGCCACCAAAATATGGGGCCGTAATGTTAGCGACCCTATTCCTACAGAACATATATCGTTTGCACGGGATCCCTTGAAGCATTGTCTTAGATCATGACCCAATATTTCTCAGCAACTTCTGGAAAGAACTATTCAAACAACTTGGAACAAAACTCAACTACTCAACGACTTACCACCCACAGTCGGATGGTCATGTTTGCAAAACTTTTTACGTTCTTTTGCAGGTGATGAGCCGAAGTCGTGGAGCAAATATTTATACCTTGAGGAGTATTGGTACAACACATCACACCACACTGCCATCAATATGAGTCCATTTCAAGCTTTATACAGCCAGCTAGCTCCAGACGTTAATAGGTATGAACCGGAAGGTTCAGAAGTACCGTCTATCAGCTTCACTTTCAATGAACTACAACGTCTCCGTTTAGTGGTTAAACAGAATTTGAAACGTGCACAACAACAGATGGCAAAGTTAGCTAATGCACATCAAAAGGATAAAGAATTCAAGGTTGGCTATATGGTTTTCTTACGTTTTCGGGACTATCGGCAAACATCAGTGGAACAAAGGAGTTTGAGGAAGCTTTCAAAAAGATTTTATGGGCCATTCAATGTGCTTGAGTGAATCGGTACGGTTGCTTATCATATACAGTTACCACCGGAAGCGAGGATCCACCCCGTTTTCCATGTCTCCCTCTTACGTGAAGCAAAAGGTAACCTGGGCCCAATACCCATACCTGAATTTCAAGACACGGACAATGCACAACTAGAGCCGAGTCAAGTTACAGATCACCGCTGGATAACTGGGAAGTTGCAAATCTTGGTCATTTGGAAAATGTAACACCCCAACCGATGGCGGAATCATCGAGGTGTCACGTAGTGACGATTGTTCAAAAGCACATTGTACTAAAATGTATATATATTTTTGAATAATTTAAATTGTCTTACATAAATGAAATGGAAAAAAAAAAAATACAAAAGTCTGAACAAAACATGAAATTTGAAATAAATTATTAAAAGCAAGCACTAAAATCAAATGCTATGGAACTAAGATCAAACTGCACCTGAAACATGTACAAAATAAGTTTTGTCAACATATGAAATGTTGGTGAGCATTCCTAGTTTTAATACATATAGTAAGTTGGAAAATGGTATACAATTCAAGTGCAAAGCTACAGTGCAATTATGTAAACCATGTATCATACAAATGAGCAAAATCAATCCTGTGACTGTATAAATGTACTAAAATGAACAGCGGTGTACTTATCCAATAAATGGATAATAACTTAACAATGACCACGGATTCTCCGATGAAAAAGGGGGAGAATCAACCTAGGCGGGTTGTCAATCCAATAGCGCTATCCAATGTTAAGATCGGCTTGTACAATGTTAATGATTTCACTAATGATGACGTGTGTCCTAAAACGACAACGTCTAGACCCCTCGTCAAAAAGATAAGCAAAATAAGTTTGATTAAGAGGTTGCCTGACTTAGTGGAGCTGATATAAGGCAGCTGACCTGCCGCATCGGAGCCTCAGGGCAGAAAGCAAACAGTAAAATGTCTTGGAAATGTAAAAAGGGATTTTGGCTTATTACCTTTGCAAGGGACAAAACATCACACAGCTCCATACCTTGTGTTGGAAAAGGTAAAAGCTGAAAATATCCCAAAAGGGAAAAGTCTCACTGCTGGGAACCAAAAGAGGGTCAAAATACATCCAGGTATGATAAGGAAGCTACCCTGAGGGAGCTCCTGGGCAGAATTCGACTGCCTATATAAGGAGACCCTTGGGTAGATATTCCACACACACTTCTTACTTCTTCTCTCTACTCTTATACTCTCTACTTCATTAATTCCCAACTCCAAATGAATATGTACTTATTCTCACGCCGGAGTCCAAACGCAGGAGGCTCCCTCCTGCGTTAAGGCTAACGGTGTCTGCTACCTTTGTGCAGGTCCCTTCCAGGAGCTTGAAGACCCCCATTCTCAGAACCAGATCCAAAACCTTAACTGAATCCAACCTTAAAACCTAAACCCTAACGTGATATTCCCTTAACCTATAATCCTAAGCATCTCCTAACCTAATACCGGTCATTTTCCTTGTTGTAGCAACAAGTGGCGCCCACCGTGGGGCTGTCGCTACTTTGAACAAACTGTTGAGAGTCTCTACAGTCCCATTTGTTCCTAAGTAACCTCCTTTTGTGATGACTGGTGGAGATAACCGCCTAGGAGGGGGTCTTCCAGAAACACCGGCCACTAGCCACACCTCAGGTGATGTCTCTGGTCATGAAACGCCTGGAACGGACGGACAACAAGTCGAACCGTCTCTAGGGGACATGCTCAACTTCCAAACACCGCCATCCTCAAGAGCTGTTAACTCGTCTCCTAGAGACGACTTGTTGTTTCCAGTTGAACGAATGGATATCACCCCGGAGGGAGTACGAAGAAATTTCTTGCAACTCCGAGACCTCCTGAATGGTTATGTGCGAGAGGAGAGGTCTAGAGGAGTCAGGGTCAGGTTGTCCTATGACGAAGAGCCTGTTGTCACCCTCTCACCTAGCCCTCCGTTACTAGGAACCACCACCTCGCCAGCAACCCAGCGTGACTACACTAACAATCACCCCTACTTGAACAGCCGAGGGGACATTTACTCAGGAGGAGGAGGTCCTAGCAGCTCTGTGCTCTCTCCGGGGACCTCATTACCACTTTCCTATGAAGAAGCTTTAAGATCGTTACCGTTGGCCAGCAGTGCCGTATCCACCTCCCTTGCAGGAGCAGGGAGTCTTGCTGGAGGATTCGTCGTTCCTCCAGGAGCTATGTATCCTAACTACTCACAGTCTCAATACTTCCCTATATGGCCGGGAGGATATCCCTGGCAGTATCCTTCGCCTTTGAACCAAGTACCAGCAACTCCCCCTGTGGGAGGGCAAGGTCCCATGACCTCCCAACCCTTGGTTCAAACTCCTGTAGCTGAAGTTAGAGCAGAAACTACACCTTCTAAGCCGTACCGACCTAAGTCGTTGGAATGCTTTGCTGAACACATCGCTCATTTCGATTTCCCCAACAAGATCAAGATGCCGGCCAATGTGAAAACATACGACGGCACAGAAGACCCGGATGACCACTTAAACGTCTTCTCCGGGGCAGCCACTGTAGAAAAATGGAATGATGCCGAATGTTGTCACATGTTCATGCAGACCCTGGTAGGGCCAGCTCGCCTATGGTTCAGCGGCCTACTGTCTCGGAGCATCTCTTCGTTTGATGATTTAAGGAGAGGTTTCACCTCAAACTTTAACCCCCTCAGGAAGTGTACCAAGGATGCCGCCATATTGCATCAAATCCAACAAGGGGAGCACGAAAACCTCCGTAGTTTCATTGAGAGATACAAGAGGGAAGGTCTGCAGTATAGTGGTGCCACCGAGAAGATCCGGGTGTCGGGATTCATGGGAGCCATCCGTCCCAAGAAGTTACTAAGAAGATTTCATGAAGATGTTCCCCAAACCATGGAGGAAGCTTTCGAAAGAGCAGAAGCCTTCCTCAGGGGAGAGGAAGCACTAACTCGACAGGACACCAGGAAGAGGGATCGAGGAAGTTGGAGAGACAGCTCAACGAGCTCCCGGAGGCCTCACTTTCAACCCTACAACGAAAGACGATCAGGGAGATCCTATGACAATCAAAGGGGGGAAGAAAGACAACGGTCCCCAAGATCAGGAAGGTACCATGACAAAGAAAAACAGGTTTTCACTGTCCTCACTAAGACCCCTCAGGAGATACTCTCCACGGAGGAAGTCAAGTACACCTTCCGACCTCCCAGACCTCTGTCTAAGCCAGCTAGCAAGAGGGATGCCAGTAAACATTGTGCCTTCCACAATGATACGGGGCATCACACGAACGATTGCTACCAGTTGAAGAAACGGATAGAAGAAGCTGTTAAGTCCGGGGAACTCGCTCACCTGATCAAAGACATCAAGGGGAGGAGAGATGAAGGGAAGAAAGATAAAGAGGTCAACATGGTCAATCTTGAAGGAAACCAGCAAGTCAAGAAGGCCCGAACCGAGCCCTGGAACAAACAATACATCTGCCTCCCACCGGCTCCCGATGAACTGATAGTTACACCCGTGATAGTGGAAGCCGAACTTGATGGCCTCCCTGTGGACAGGGTATACATGGACTGTGGAGCCTCATCAGAGGTGATGTATGAACGATGTTTTGAATCCTTGAGCCCGGAGATCAAGTCCAAGCTCAAACCATCCGACGCCTCACTGGTGGGTTTCTCAGGGGAACGAGTACATCCCCTAGGGAAGCTCACACTTAGCGTCTGTTTCCGTGACGGAGACTTATCAAGGACTGAGGAGCTAACATTCTCAGTTATCAGGTACCCTTCTAATAACATTGTCATCTTTTCACTGTCAAGGACAGAAGAGTTGACTTTCTCTGTTATCAGGTACCCTTCAAGCTATAACGTTCTCATTGGAAGAATGGGAATTGCCACTTTCGGTGCAGTCGTGTCAACAACTCATGGCTTAATGAAGCTCCCCACTCCTAACGGGATTGCAACCCTGAAGCCAACGGCAGAGGCTCTTTTGATAGCCTCCGTGGAAGAGAACAGAGGTTCCAAGAGTCCGGAAACACCAAGCAATGGTCCCATCCGGGAGGTTAGCATTAATGCTGCCTGTCAGGAGCAGACCATCAAAGTAAACAACCTGCTTCCCGATAAGGTTATGAGTGAACTAATTAACCTTTTGCAGGATAGTCAAGACGTGTTCGCTTGGTGCCCCGGAGACATGACAGGTGTCCCCAGAGATATGGCTGAACACTCACTCAACATAGCTCCCTCATATAAACCAGTTGTCCAAAAGAAAAGGAGCTTGGCCCCAGCAAGGAGCCAAGCTGCCTGTCAGGAGGTGGCAAAACTGGTAGAAGCAGGCATTCTAAGGGAGGTTCAATATCATTCGTGGGTGGCAAATCCAGTCATGGTTGCCAAGCAAGACGGATCTTGGAGGATGTGTGTCGATTTCAAGGATCTCAACAAAGCCTGCCCTAAGGATTGCTATCCCTTGCCCGAAATTGATTGGAAGGTGGATTCTCTCGCCGGCTTCCAATACAAGTGCTTCTTGGATGCCTACAAGGGATACCACCAGATTCAGATGAAGCAAGAAGATGAAGAAAAGACAGCCTTCCATACCGACAAGGGGATCTTTTGCTATAAGAAGATGCCCTTCGGTCTGAAGAATGCGGGAGCTACCTACCAACGGTTGGTGGACCAAGCTTTCTCGAAACAAATTGGAAGGAATATGGAAGCTTATGTGGATGACCTTGTCATCAAGAGCAAATCCGGGGAAGCCATGATCCAAGACATCCGAGAAACGTTTGACAACCTTCGAAGAATAAACATGAAGCTCAACCCTGTCAAGTGCTCCTTTGGGTTTGAGGAGGGGAAATTTCTAGGCCACATTGTTGGAAAACAAAGCATCAAAGCAAACCCAAGCAAGGTCCAAGCAGTCCTTGACATGAAGTCTCCTACCACAAAGAAAGAAGTACAGAGCCTCAACGGTAAAATTGCTGCCTTAAAACGTTTCTTGCCCAAGTCCGCGGAAAGATCCTTACCTTTCTTTAAAACACTCAAAAACTGTGTCGATAAAAAGGATTTCCGGTGGACAGCTGAGGCAGAGGCTGCCTTCTTGGAGCTCAAAAAACACATAGCTTCCCTGCCTGAAGTGGCAGCCCCTGAGGTAGGGGAAGTAATAACAGTTTATTTGTCTGCAGGAGCGGAGGCTGTGAGCTCAGTCCTCTTGGTTGACCGAGGAAAGGAACAAGTCCCAGTATACTTTGTCAGCAGAGCCCTCAAAGATTCTGAAATTAACTACACTCCCATAGAGAAGCTTGTATTGGCACTTGTGCACACCGCCAAAAGGCTCAGACGGTACTTCCAGGCCCATCCCATGAAGGTCATCACAGATCAGCCCATACGAGCCATCTTAGAAAAACCAGAAGACTCGGGGAGGTTAGCCAAATGGGCCATTGGCCTAGGAGAACACAAAATAGAGTACCTACCGAGAAGGGCTTACAAGGGACAAGTGTTTGCTGATTTCCTTGCCGAGTTACCCTACCTGCAGGCAGATGAAGAAATGAACGAGATTGAGGAGCAACCTGATCTTCAGGGGAAATGGTGCCTTTTCACTGATGGAGCCTCAAGTGTAGAAGGTTCCGGGGCTGGTCTCGTCATCAGGGACCCTCACGGAACCGAATACACTTATGCCCTCCGTCTGGACTTCCCCTGCACCAACAACGCTGCTGAATACGAGGCCCTACTGGCCGGGTTACGATTGGCAAAAACAATGAAGGTACAAGAGCTAAAAGTCTTTGTTGATTCAAATCTTGTGGTCAAGCAGGTGAATGGAGGATACACAGCCAAAGAACCCTCAATGATTAGGTACAAGGACAAGGTCAAAGAACTCATCAAAGAATTCAAAGAGTTCTCACTGGAGCAAGTGTCAAGGACTAAGAACAAGCAGGCAGATGCCCTCAGCAAGCTGGCTTCCTTGACTTTCGCTCACCTTACCAAGAAGGTCCTAGTTGAGGTGCTGAAAGAACCATCCATTGATGACAGAGAGGTACAAGATGTGGTCACCGAAACAGACTCCACATGGATGACACCCATAATGTCCTACTTGAAGGAAGGGAAGCTGCCAGAAGACGAGCTGGAAGCTAAGCGGTTGGTCCTAAAGGCAAGGCAATATGTAATCGAAGATGACAAGCTCTACAAGAAAGGGTACTTGGCACCCCTACTAAGATGCGTGGGCCCTAACCAGAGTAACTACCTCATCAGGGAGGTACACGAGGGCATATGTGGCATGCATTCTGGGCCACGATCCGTGGTATCAAAGCTCATGAACTTGGGCTACTACTGGCCCACCATGCACAAGGATGCCTCCGAAACAATCCGAAGATGTGAAGCCTGTCAGCTACAAACACCGATCAAGACCAACCCCAAGCATGACCTTGTCCCCATTATCTCAGCATGGCCCTTCTACAAATGGGGGATGGACATTGTGGGTCCCTTCCCGCAGGCCGCAGGAAAATTGAAGTTCCTTCTCGTGGCAGTAGACTACTTTACCAAATGGCCAGAGGTTAGACCATTGGCTACCATCTCAGGAAAACATGTGATAACCTTCGTATGGGAGCAAATAGTCTGCAGATACGGCCTACCAGGGGAGATGGTGACAGACAATGGGAAGCAATTTGCCAACAAACCTTTCAGCAGCTGGTGCTCCGAGCTAGGCATCAAGCAGGTCTTCAGCTCAGTAGCTTACCCCCAGTCCAATGGGCAAGTTGAGCGGATGAACAGAAGCATCGTTGAAGGAATTAAAACGAGACTAGGGAGATATGGCAAGAAATGGATTGATGAGCTCCCCAGCGTCCTGTGGGCCATAAGGACCATGGAAAAGACAAGCCATCAAAGGACCCCATATAGCCTCGTCTTTGGAAGCGAAGCTGTCATACCAGCCGAGATAGGGGTAAGCTCAAGAAGAAGTACTCGCCAAGATGCTCACCACAATCAAAGGGAGGTCCTGCTCAATCTGGACCTACTCGAAGAATCAAGAGACCAAGCCTCCATCAGGGAAGCAAGGTACAAAAAGAAACTCGAAGCATACTACAACACAAAGGTGAAGAAAGAGGCCTTCAGGCCAGGAGACCTCGTGTTGAGATGCAATGAAGCCAGTAAGCAGCAGAATGTAGGAAAATTGGGTCCCCGATGGGAGGGTCCCTATGTCGTAAAAGAAGCCCATAAAGGAGGATCCTATAAGCTAGCTGATCCTAATGGCAACATGATTCCAAGGCATTGGAGCGACAAGCATTTAAAACGTTTCTATGTTTGAAAGTTGTAAACATCTCTATTGTACCATCAAAAGTTATGATGAATGAATGAATTATGTTTCAAATTATTAACTTGTCGCTTATCTTATCAAAGGGTGAGCCCCTCCAAACCAGGCTCCATGGGATCCGGCGCTATACCTACCCATGAAACGGGGACGAGCTCCCAGGCCACAACTGCTCAACAGGTAACAAGGCTAAGTAACCTTCCTGTATACAGGGTGAGTCCCTAATACAATCCACGACTCCATGGGACAAGTCCTTAGAAGGAATACCTAAACCCATGAAAGAGGGTGAGCTCCTCACACCAAGACAGCTCCCACATGTTCACACTTAATATAAAACGAACATAACACTAAGAAACCGTTTGAAAAAAGTTTAAAACATAAACGAAAAAAGCTGATAGGATGAGCATTGCATCGGTTCCTTAGCTAAGTATCCTAAGTTGGATGACTGCAGCATCCACCTTTGGGAAAAAAGTTAAAGACATTGCAAACACTATGAACGACAAGTAACAGAGTCAAAACAACGAAGCAACAAACATAGATAAAGCATCACCCCCTAAAGGGGGGAGCATTCCATTAAAAGACAATAATTAAAAGCCCCAAGGGCTGAGTACAGCATAGTTCGGTTACAAAAGACATGCTAAAAACTTGAAAACATAACTAAGGCAAGTCACGGGGTAGCTGGGTCTTCGGCTTCATGGGTGGCAGCATCCTCACCAGGGGGAGCCAAGGCTCGGTTACCAACATCATCATAAAGGCCCTCTGTGTCAAGACCGGCAAAGGGATCATCTTCGCTAGAAGGAGGGAGAGACTCAACCTCCAGAGCCTGTAGGGGGGAAGGACTCTCAAATACCTGCTCTAAATTTGGAACTTTAGAAGAACTAGCAGGTTTCATACGTTTGGAACTGCCCTCCCCACCGTCGGCTCCCTCCAGCATGATCATAAGAGGCCTTTTTGACACATAAGAGCCAAACACCTGGTCGGCCACATCCTTTTTAAGGCCTTCCGGCTCCAAGTCTTGAAGGAAGGAGAGAGGCTGCTCAGAAGCCTTGGCAATAGCAGAGATATAGGGGTAAGTTGCAAGCTCCATTGCCTTCACAGCATTCACAAACTCATCACCGGAAGAAGGCTTAAAGGATGGCAGCTCTTCAATATCCTGACCCTCCCGAGCCGCTTTAAAGCCGGCTTGAATCCCTCCATGGCGACCGAAAGCTATGGCTTTTGCATAAATGTCAGCCAGGGGAGCATTAAATTCTTGGGAGTGCAGGAGGTTGGTGACAAAGCGAGCTACCCCCTTGGAGACTAACCACTCTTTCTCTTCGGTCAAACGGTCCACCTGGACTCGAAGCTCTGTACCCACCCTCTCCACCGAGGCCAACTCCTGCTTAACTGCCTGGCGTGCCCGAGCCAAACCCTCCCTCTCCTCTGCAACTTTAGCCTTCTCATCATGCAGACCCTTGAACATCTTCTCAAATTTTTCCTTCTCTAAACCAAGCTGAGTCTTTGACACAGCCAACTCTTGAACCAAGTCTTTCTCCCGAGCAGCAAGCTTGGTCAACTCCTCCCTCGCCTTCACTAGCTCAGCCTCATGCTCTTCAAAAAACTCTTCCACTTGTTCCCTCCTTGCCATCAACTCACCCCATCTGGCCATACCATCCGGGAACAAAGATAGGAACTGCCCGAAGTGGTAATACATCTTCTTCATCACGTCCCTGTCTGTCCATTCCTTGTGGAGCTCTCTCTCAGCATCTGGAACACAATGGTCTATCAGATCACGGCACACAGAAGCTTTCTTCAACAAATCAGTAGACTTGATATCCCAATCTGGCACAAACACTCCTTCAACAGGCTCCTGCTGGGCAGGAACATCAGAAACATCTTCAACGGCAGCTTTGGAACTTTCACCACCTTCAACTGACAATAACTTTGAACTTGGACTTGGTACAGCAACATCCTTCGGCTTCTTGAAAACAACATCGTCTTTCTTCGGGGAGAATAATGTCAGCTTGCCCTTCCCAGGGGCAGGGGTATACCCCAACGCTGAAGAAATCAGAGAAGAATCTTCATCCTCATCTCCTAGGACCAAGGGCACAGCAGTAGAAGCCCCCTGACCCGAAGAAGCAGTTTGAAGTCGCTTGCTGGAGCGACGGGCAGTAACGGACCTCTCCACAGGAGGCTCTGTAGCAGCAGCAGACGACGTGATCACACTTGTGTACACTCCCTTGAAACGAACATGCTCAGTCTTCACAACAACATTCTGACCCTCAGCAACACTCCGAACCTTGAATTTCACGTCAGCAATATCATCCAAAGCCAGAAAATCCAAAGTGCTCATCTCTGCAAAAAAGACACAAGGGTTAGACAACATAACAAGGATAAGGGTACCAAAGAGGAGACAGGGAGACACCTACCCTTCCCACCATGATATATCACCGGATCAGTCCCAAGATCATGCCAGTTGGCACTCAAACCCACCATCACCAGAAAATCCTCAGGAAAGGTACGAAGACGAGTAGGGAAGCCACGCAGCTTCTCCAACAACACTTGGTCGAGAGTACCAGGTTCAGGCTCCTTCTCATTCAGGGGAGCATCCGAAGACCTCCGAGGAGTTTTAAAAGGTAGGAAGTCAGAGTTCAAGAAAAAGAATTTGTCTTTCCAGGAGGAAACAATCCCGATGACACTAGAAATAAGAGCCGGTTCACATTGAGTCTTCTCAATGGTAAACCAGTTCCCATTTTTAGCCAATCTGAAAAACCGCCGGTACATGGCCAAGGAAGGCTTATGACCAAGGCAGCGACACACTATCTCGAAATGCAAAATCCTTGCAACTCCGGATGGACACAACTGATCAAGGGAGAGTTGATGATATTCTAAAACGTTAAGAAAAAAGGTGGAAAAGGGATACCTAAGGTTACCCTGATCAAACTGACGGGTATACACCGCCACTTTGCCAGTAGGAACGGAGGTCACAGGGGTTTTCCCCTTTGGAACAGTAGGATTAAAAGACAGAGGAATACCGATCTCGGTACAGAATCGTTCAACATCGGACTTAGACAGCCGAGTAAATTGATTTGCGAGATCAGTTTTCGACATAATGAAAGGAAAGGTATGACAAAAGAGAGAAGTTACTTACCAGATTTATAGGGAAGAAAAGAGGATCGCCGGTTGAGAAATAGTCGTGGGAGAGCAAATGCACGTTTGTACTAGAATTGTATTGTAAATGCACATAGTACTAGAATTGTATTGTAAAAATGTGAACTTGTATTTGTAATTTGTATAAATGTACATGTAACACCCCAAAAGTGAATAAAAGCAAAAAGCGGGATAGGAAATACTCACTTTCGCCAAATAACTAGATGACTAAGCGAGCGTGAAAATGCGAGCAATCCAAAGACTCAACAACGAAACTAGTCTAATTTAGAAGAAAAGAAACCAAATAAGAAAAAATATCCAGCTTCCAATTCGCCAATTACAAGAGCTTATAATCAAAGCTTCAAATGTAGAAGTAATATACTATAGAAAAACGGTATGAGGGAGAGTTTAATCGAATTGAAACAATTGATTTAGAGGTGCAAAGTGTAATGGGTCATAGGTGGGTTTTTATACTAGTTTTGGATTCAATTAGGCTTTAAAATTGGTCAACACAATAAAGTAAGGTTTTAAGATGAATTAACTATTTGACTAGGACCTTAACTAGGATTTTGACTGAGACTTTGACTAGTATTTTGACTGAGACTTTGACTAGGACTTTGACGGGGAGTGTCTCAGCGGATCGCGAGAGCTAAAAAATCAAATTTTCTAATTTAATCAATTTTAAGTTCTGGACTTGTTTCCTTCGGTTTCTAAGTTGTTTTAGGACCGAAAATTAAGGGCTTTGAGTATCAAGGTCTGAATAATACGTGCTCGGGTGTAGATGTGAGTATAAAACGTGCATACTTTTACTTATAAAAATTATAAGTTTTATTAAATTGTGAATTTTGGTCATATTAAAATACGAGGGTTAAAAATTAAAATTTTGAAATAGTTGAGAAACCAATTATGCACATTTATGAAAAGTGAAGGGTGCAGGTTGTCACAAAAAAATCAAGACCCAGCCGAGGCCACTTGGGAAGATTATGAGGAGTTTCGCATCAGATTTCCAGATTTTAAAATTGAGCTCGAGGACGAGCTGTTTCTGAAGGGGAAGGCAGCTGATAAGGCCCATGTTGCAGCTGGACTGGTGGGAAGGCCAAAAGAATTATCAAAAAGCCTATATGGCTAAAGGATTGATTCAACAGTGAAGGCCTATTGCATATTATTATTCAAGTCTGCACGTTTAATATTTTGCACATGTTTGTTTGAGTCTTGCACATGTTTTGATTTAGTCTTCATTCTGTTACTTCATTCTAGGAGGTAGTGTGGCATGCATGCATGAAATAAGGTTAGTGGAGTAGTAGTGATCGTGTGTCAATTCTTGCATATTTATATCATTGTACTTTGCATTATGAAATATGAAGAAAATTGTCCCAAAAAGGAATCTCTCTTCTCATCTTTATTGCTTGGAGTGTAGCCTACTCTACAGGCCCCACCAGTGGTGATGAATTTTCTTGACTTTTTTATATATGAAGCCCCTGTATCCTCTTGTTAGGATGACTATGTGTTTCACAAGTGATAGATGAAGGGATAAGATTGATGATCGATATGAACAGTGGCACCTGCCACGTATAATAATGTTTGGTTGGTTATTTTTTAACAAGCAACTTTTAATATTGTTAGGAAAATAATGTCTTTAGTACTAATGATCACATATAAAACACCAATGATCCCTAGTTTTAATATGTTAAAATTAGAAACTTATTAAGTCGTTAGCAAATGTGCATATATCACATTCATGTTCTTAAACACTTAATTCATGTTCCTAAACACTTAGTGTATACTTTAAGTATGGTGGAGTTTTTGAATATTGATAAATGTTGGAATTCAAGCTTTGATCAAGATCATCAACTCATCAGTTGCAACATCCAAGTGCAAGAAATCAAGGTCATCAAGTCATAAATTGTAACATCCATCAAATATAAGATTCATCAAAGTAACATATTTTTTCATAGGTGAAAACCAAGATATGTCAAATCAATAAGTCTTGAAGAATTAAATATCAAGAATGAAAGTTCATCTACAAAGAATTAAAGGTACAAAAAATTGATTAAGAATTTAAGTGCAAATTAATTTAACCAAATGTAAATTATAACAAACTAGTGGGAATGTCTGCGCATTGCCGCGAGTGTTTATTTTTTTCACATTTTAAATTGCCCAAAACTTTATACACCATAATATCATTTATCCAATCCGACCCGTGCTCGATTTTATTTGCAACATTTAGTTACATACATGAACCAAGGGGCCTTTAGCCTACTGGTAACAAAGTATTAAATAAGGCTGAGCCTTTCCTTGTGCTGATAGTTCAAATTTCATTGGTGACAAAAAGTTGAACCATAAAAAAAAAAGTTACACACATGAACTAATCTATTAATTGGTAATGATTCTAGTTAAATTCTGTTAATTGATTCAAGACATGTCAAAGTGGGTGCTAATCCATTATTTGATGAAAGGTTTTAGTAGAATTTGGACAATAAGGTTAAGAAATCCACATGGAAGTTTGATTGATAGCTACCAAACAAGCAATTTGAATAAACCACATAGTTACCTTACAAAAATATTATTAGGAAAAAAAATACAAATATCCATAAGATCACCTCTTCGTCAGGGCCAATAAAGTCAATTCAATATTACTTCAAGAATATGTTCAACTGCGCGTCCTTCTACAATAAGGTTAAAATAAAGTTAGTTGCTAAAAGATAGTTTCTATTCCGCTGTCAACTAAAGTTGGTAGCTAAATAAATAAATAAAAAGTGTAAAGTTTGTTTTCATTTCATGCAGTTTACCCTAGATATAATGTAACATCAAAGCACACTCACAGTCTTTCTCTTTTTTGGTACGTACATGAAGCTCTAGCCAATTGATTCGGGTCACTTCCTCATCAATCCAAGCTAAAGTAGGATCTTCAACCCAAACATGTGAGCCTACAACAATATAAATCAGTGCCGGCTGTAAATATTCAATCATGTCAACATAAATAAACAGAATAAAATGTAAATTCTAAAAGATAAAATGTAGTAAGCTAGGGTCAAATGGGTCAAACAAGTCCAAAGTTACCCAACTTATGTTTTAAGTATTGCCTCTAGAATCATTTTTATGAAAATATATAGATTACTATTGAGAAAGCTGGAAATAATAACCCGATGAAGAAGCCAAAAATGATATCAGATGTAATAGTTGCAAATAAGCCTTGAAAACTCATTCGATTTCCTACAAGTTGCATCCTTCCAAAATCAATAAATAAGAAATAACTTTCACCAACAAACCTAAAAAAAATACAATCATCAAGAACACATACATGAACCCTCCATTAGACTTTTCCTTTAATTTACTTCTTATGATATCCATTCTAACAAAAGCAGATTAAGCTGCAAGAGCAGCTTGGCATCCCTTTAATAAAACCTAAAAATACAAAAACTGTAAAACAAACGCCTCAAGATAACTATGATATAATACTTTAAATAATCAAAACTACAAATTAGAAGCAAAATGGACGTAAACTTGAAATACCCAAAATAACAGAGGAATAATGCTAGATTTAGGGGGTGTTTGTTTTATTGTGAGAAGGGCTTCTAACCACTTATGTTTGCGCCGTGCAGACGCGGGCAGACATAAGGGACACGTAGAGTGTTTGTTTTTTAAAAGACATACCATTTGAAAAGCTCTTCCTCGTGCAGACATAACCCATTGTCTTCACACTTCTTCTCACAAACACTTTAAACAAAAAAACACACTTCTCCACTCCTCCTCCTCAAAACCCTAGCAGATCTCAACCTACTTCATCGATCTACAGCCTCCTCTGAGCTCCTCCTCCCTCCCTCTGGCCTCTCTCCTCCCTCCTCCTCTCTCCCAACGTTGTGATCCCCCACCTCCTACCCAACCCGCCGCACCTCCACTCTCTCTCCGCCTCCCTCCTCCCCAACCTGCCTCCCTCCTCCATTCGGCCCATCCTCGTCTCTTCCTCCTCCAGCCGCCGACGCCGTTCCCGATCTACGAGTATGTTTCTTTTTTTTAATCAGTGTTGTTCATGATCTACATGTATGTTTTTTTAGTTCAGTTTTTTTGTCTTGTAGATGTTTATCAGTGTTTTTCGGTTTGTTTTTTAATTAGTGTTGTTCATGATTTTTGTAGATGATATTTCTTTGTCTTCTGAGTTTTTTTTTATTAATTTGTTGTTGCTCATAATGTTCATATGTTCAGATTTGTTGTTCAAATGTGTTGTTCAGTGTTGTTCATGGGCTTGTTAATTGTTGCTCAGATTGTTGTAGTAGTTCATGTTGTTGCTCATATGTCGATTAATGTTGGCTATTTATGTGTTCATGTTGTAGTTCATAGGTTTGTTAGTTGTTGCTCATATTGTTGTAGTAGTTCATGTTGTTGCTCATATGTCGATTCTTGTTTGTTAATTAATAAAAATGAAAAAGAAACAACAATGGTCAAATGAGCATACAAAATGCTTATTAGAAACTTGCATTGAAGAGATAAACACGGTGGGCAGAAAAGGATTGAGTATGCACAAAGAGTTGTGGAATAAGTTAGGAAGAGTTCTTAAGGAAAGCTTGGGGATTGACTTAACTCAGAAACATATGAAAAATGCGTATGACAATCTCAAAGCCAAATACATAGGACGGGTGTATTAAAAAAATAAAACTGGCAACATATACAACGCTCAAACAAATACTTTTACCTTAACGAACGAGGAATGAGAAGAATTTAAAAAGGTATGTTCGTATGAATATTTTTTCACATCTAACTATAAACAAAATCTATAACTTTTTTTTTACTTTGGTTTTAGGGGCATCCGAAGGCTGGATCATTGAAAACAGTTCCATTTCCTTTTCAAAAACTTTGTGCAGAATTGTTTGATGGTAATGTTGCCACTGGGATGCACAAGTGGACCTTAACCCAAACAACGTCAGTGGTTGGATCATCTTCTTGTCATCATCCCAAACCATTTTTGACTATGGACACTGTTTTGCATGACATAGAAGATGATGCCGGCACTGGTCATCAGACCTTTGAGCCTACTCCTGAGCCTACTTCCAAGCCTACTCATGAGCATACCCCCGAGCCTAATCTAAAGAAAAAGGCAAAAAATTCTAAATCATATATCACTTCGGATGAATTAGCACGTGATATGAAAAAGGCTTTACAATATTTGATTACAGGCAAAGAAGTGCCAACAATTGTTGATTGTTCAGAAAAGCTAAAGTTGGTTGGGTTAAACCCTCTAGATTTTTAGCTGCTTACCATATTTTTGGTGTATCATCAGACATGAGGGCAGCATGGATGGCATTTCCAGAAATTCCAGAAGTATTAAAAGGGTGGATCGCGATGACGACTACAAGTCACCCTCGTCTTTCATCTAATTGACAATAATAGCCTTCAAATATTTTCATAGTCCCTGTAAGTTTTCGTCGTTTTCAAATTAAATTTAGAGCGAACTAAAATTTTATTACTTAGAGTTATTGTGGATCGGGTATAAGTTTTAATCAAACGCGTATCTTGAAACATTATTCGGAATGAATTTTATATATTAAAAAAAAATTCCAAGTTTTATGAAGTTTAAAGCTTTTAAGTTAACTTAAGTTAAGTTAACATAGTTAACTTTTTATAAGAAAAACTTAACCAAAAACCTAATATATCTAACCTAGTCAAAGTTGAGGGACCTAAGTTGCCAAGTTATGAAAGTTAAATCAAACAAATTCTCATTCCCTGTTGCCTCCCGTTTTTTTCGGCGAACAGAATCCGGCCACCGGATTCAGTTTCCGGCCGCGTTAAATCTGTTGGTTTGGAGTCTTAAATTCGTTTTTATTGATTGCTAGTCATTCCTCCATCATTATTGACCAGTTACAACCATTAATATGCGTTGTTTATCGTGTTAATTGAGTGTCAATCGGTTTTTTTTTGTTATGTAACCGACCGGACTATAAAGGTGATTAAAACGAGCGTTTCTAGTTGTTAATGTAATAAATTGACCTTGGCAAATCGTTTCCCAACCTCCGAACATCATAACCCACAAAATTCCTATCATAATCGAGCATTGGAAGCCCCTAAATTGAGGATGTGCGTCGCGACCTTCTTTCCTTTCTTTTCGACTCAAAATGTGACACCCCGCATTTTCAGGTTCCTACTTTAACTGAACTCTAGTTGACTTGCTTGTGCATACATGACTAAACACTTGACTATGATTAGTTAGGAAGGTCTTCCTATATGTTATAGGGTAATAACATATGTCATATGATAATAACATATGTTACATTATAATAAGTAAAGTTATTATCACAATGCACACACGAGTCCTGTATCCCGAATGTTGGTGAATTATCTGGCATACATGATAATGTGCACAATGGAATTATGATGAATGTGAAGTAACATGTTTATGTGGATTACATGTTTATGTGAATTACCGCTTAACTGAAAGTTAGTACGCAAACTATGCAAATTATGTGCACTCTATGATTAATATGTATTGAGATAATAAAAATAATAGTTTTTATGTAGGTTGGGGTGGTTAATATTATCGGGTCTAGTATTGGGTTAAAACATGATTAACAAGTCCGGTTAGCAAACTAAAAAGCCCTAAAACCCAATTACTTGGGCAACAAGCCAAATCCTCTTATAAATATTGATCAAAAGAAAAAAAAAAAGAAACCCTAACCCCCTACCCCTTGTGCCGTAAACACCCCCACCCCTACTCTCTCTCAATTTCAATCAAACAACAAATCCTCTTGATTAATCCAAGTGGTGTTGGGTGGAATCTATAAACCTTGAGGATTTCTTGCATTGAAAGGTATAATTTTTATAAGTTTTATGATAATTGTTAATGTTTTGAAAAGCTTTTAAAAACCCTAGAAACTCTGAGTATGAATCACATGTGTATGTGTTTGTGTAAATTCTTAGATGTTTTACATGGAGGTTTATGAGAATTGATGTATGTGATTATAATTAGGGTTTATGAATGTGAAAAATACAGATTTTAACTTTATTGTATCGGAGGATTTCATGGAATAGGTGATTATGGATGATTAGGGTTTATGAATAACTTGGGGTGCAAGTTTCAGTTTTCTGACAGATTCATTAGGGTGTTTTGTAGGATCGTATCAGATTTTCGGTGTTATAAATTGGGTTAACTTTAAACGGTCATAACTCGAGTTTTACAAAGGGTTAAGTTATTAAATTTGAAAAGTAGGTCAACATTGGAAAAACTTGGCTTTTCCAAGTGGATTCACCTCGTTTGGGTCATACACAATATTTGGGAATTTTTCTACTAAACTGACATGCTGTGGAAATTTTCAGGACATAGCTGTGTTGTACGAATTTTAATAATTTTTGTGTTTGGTTTTGAGACAAAAACAAAATATAGGTTATCAATTGAATCCCAATGAATATTCAGTAAAAATTTGGGAGTTTAATTCGTTTGTTAAGCATTTTAAATAATTCGTTTTTCACAGCGCATAATCTGCCCTAAGAGTGCAGATTGTGTAAGGGATGTTTACGTGACTATTTGGAGTATTATATGGTACGTATTTGACATGAACTTGTATGAATGCTTATATGAGATGTTTGTGAGGTACAAAACTGATAATAATCAATATGATCACCAACGGGATACGTAGGACTTACTTGTGCATGTAGAGTCATTAGGTGTCACTACACAGTTTGAACTTTAGAAGTCTTGGAGAAACGAGTTGCATGGTGTGTTGGTTATGTACATATACTCACCTAGTGACATTTGTAATAGGGAGTCGGTAGCTCATTACTGTTTGAGGAATTTGGATTGTTCACGTGCAACCTAAGGTGAGTTTCACTACTCTTTTCTCAAAAGCATGCGTCTCGGGTTTGAGACAACGTACTTAACTTTTTCTAGTCCGGTTTGGGACTACTTACACATCCCGGGTTGGGATGCTATGGCTCCTTGTGTGGGTCGGGTTTTGCTAGTTCACAAACTTTGTCCTTGATGAACTAAACCAACACTATCAGTGTAAGTCCTTCACATACCAAATGAGTTGTCGGGTTATGGAAAGCGGGTTATTAGTTGATAGCGCTATTAGGTCTGACAAACCTCACACCGGCTCAGGGGAGTGCCGGAGTGAACTATAACTTAACAGATTATCATTGTTGATAGGCAATGATGCAAGGCAAACTGTTCACATTTGTGACAACACGTACATTAGCAGTTCAGTATATCGGTGTTAGTTATCATGAATGGGTTAGCTACCCTTGGCATGCGATGAACTAGTGGTTACACGGTTTTTGGAACCACCTTAATTACTTACGCTTTTACTTGGTTACGTGGTTTTGGAAACCAGCGCATTTACTTACTCACTTTTTTTATTTTGTGAACTCACCAACATTGTTTGTTGACCCACGATATACATGCTTTTGCAGGTAGTTAGCTTCCGGTGCCACGATTAGAAAGCACTGCACACTTCACTGCATTTGGGGTCTTGGGCATACACCCAAATTACATATTATGCTTTTACGTTTTCCTTCATATGGTTTTAATTTGGGCGCGTTGTTTTGCGCATGGTTTTAAAAGGTTTAAATTTGGTTTACGCTTCCGTAGCTTAGCTAAACTTGGTTTTTGAAAACGAACTAAATGGTTTGGGCATTTAGAGTTCGTTCATATGACTTATGGCTATGGGATCCTGGTATGTCATGCGCCTCGCGGTATAAACCCCGTAGTGGAAATTTGAGGGTGTGACAGATTGGTATCAGAGGTGGGGGTGTTTACGGCCCAAGGGGTAGAGGGGTTAGGGTTTCTTATTATTTTTTTTTATCAATATTTATAAGAGGATTTCATGGAATAGGTGATTATGGATGATTAGGGCTTATGAATAACTTGGGGTGCAAGTTTCAGTTTTCTGACAAATTCGTTAGGGTGTTTTGTAGGGTCTGTATTGTGATGTTAAATTGATTGTTTTGATCGATTATTTGAATGAATGGATTGTACATGGTCTTAGATTTTTATAATGGGCAAAATCATCTGATTTGGATGTCGTTTGATATGTTTTTGGAATTTTATTTGATTATAGGTCATATCAGATTTTCGGAGTTATAAATTGGGTAAACTTTAAACGGTCATAACTCGAGTTTTATAAAGGGTTAAGTTATTAAATTTGGACAGTAGGTCAACATTGAAAAAAATTTGCTTTTCCAAATGGATTCCCCTCGTTTGGGTGAATACACAATTTCTGGGAATTTTTCTATTAAACTGACCTGCTGTGGAAATTTTCTGGACATAGCTGTGTTGTACGAATTTTAATAATTTTTGTGTTTGGTTTTGAGACAAAACAAAACTATGGGTTATCAAATGAATCCCAATGAATATTCAGTAAAATTTGGGAGTTTAATTCGTTAGTTAAGTATTTAAATAATTCGTTTTTCACAGCGCACAATCTGCCCTAAAAACGCAGATTGTGTAAGGAATGTTTACGTGACTATTTGGAGTCTTATATGGTATGTATTTAACATGAACTTGTATGAATACTTATATGAGATGTGTATGAGGTATAAAACTGATAATAATCAATATGATCACCAACGGGATTTGCATGACTTACTTGTGCATGTAGATTCATTAGGTGTCACTACACGGTTTGAACTTTAAAAGTCTTGGACAAACGAGTTGTATGGTGTGTTGGTTATGCATATATACTCACCTAGTGACATTTCTAATAGGGATTCGGTAGCTCATTACTGTTTGAGGAATTTGGATTATTCACGTGCAAGCTAAGGTGAGTTTCACTACTTTTTCTCAAAAGCATGCGTCTCGGGTTTGAGATAACGTACTTAACTTTTTCTAGTCCGGTTTGGGACTACTTATGTAACACCCCAACCGATGGCGGAAACATCGGGATGTCACGTATTGATGATTGTTCAGTAGCTCATGGTAAATAATAAGTTTCAATAAATGATTTAAATAAATTACATACAATTGTTCTAAGAATTTGTACATCAAAATGAAAAATACTAGCGACGCATCTTCAAGCAAGCTATAACCTGAAACATGTTAAGTTTGAAAATATTTTGGTTCAACAAAAGTTGGAGAGAATTACATAGGTTTTGCTAATTGAATAAAACTTATACAATTCAAGTGTCATGGCAAGTCTAGTCCATATGTGAAAACATACTATCGGGTAAATCGAGTGCATAATCAAACCTTGTGACTAGAATATTGTGGTCCATTCCATACACTCATGGTTCACTCGATTATGTTATAAATTCGATAACAATCACCCATGCTACCTATGTAGGAGGTACACGTATCCGGGTGGGATTGTCAGTCTAATAGATCTATCAGTGTATACCGTCGGCTGATCAATGTTAATGATTATGCTAGAATATTGTGCTTACCCTAGTCATGTTTAAGACATATTGCAACATAGAATAACACATAGACACTTTATGATTGAATTGTAGATAGAATGTTGTAACATGTTTCACCCCAAAATAGTGAAAGAGAAAAGGGGCTATGTAAAACTCACCTTAGGTGCATAATGAGTTCGTGCGTTTTATTGAGCGTGCAAACACTTAGTAATAATGCCTTGGAAAACTCGAAACTAGCTAGAGGAGATAATGACGGATGAAAACTTTAGTATACGGGAAATGGGATAATAATGTTTTTTTTTTTTTGAATGGTATAAAGAGTTGAATGGTAGGCTAGTGTATTAATAGTGTAAAATTTGGAGTTGTAATTAGGGATTACTTTGACTAGGCTAGAATTTAGGAACAACTTTGACTTGACTAGAAGACCATATTTACTAACACTTTGACTTGACTAGGAGACCATATTTACTAACACTTTGACTTGACTAGGAGACCATATGTACTAACACTTTGACTTGACTTGACTAAGAGACTACGTTTGACTTTTCAGGTTTGACTAAGGGACCTTGAAAGGGTTTAAGTTTAATTGGTTTTAATTAACATCACAAAACACCAAATGGTGTAGTGGTTTGTGTGGTGTGGTTAAGGTTTAGCCCGCCAGGGACTCGGGTTCGAATCCTGGCTCATGCAAACATTTTTTTTAACGTTTTTAAATCAGAATTTTTAATAAAATCCAATTTAATATTGATTATAAGTCATTATTTAAACAAAATTTTTTTAATAAAATGGATGGGAAAGATAATGTAAACATGAATCGGATGAATAAACGAGGGAGTTCTATATATATATATATAATTGTGTGATGTTACAGTCTCCCCTACTTTTAGGAACTTCGTCTCGAAGTTTATTAAAAACACAGGGTTGAGGATGATTAGGTAGAAATTATGTCAACTGGGGTTTGGAAAATTTGGGTTAAGGCACGACATGAATTTGTAGGTAATAGAATAATTTGTTTCGAATAATTTGGATAAAAGGTTTGATATGTGTGAGTTTTAAGGGTTGGATTAGGTTCGTCTGAAATAGCAAGGAGAATAAGAATCTAGCAAAACACTAAACTTAAATGTTAGGAAAGAAATGCATGAGTTGATTGACTATAGAAAGACTAAATGAACTACCAGGTAACTAGAGTTTATAACTGATTATCTACCGAAAACCTTGATAGAATTCCACACTACCTTAACGTACCTGTAAATTCATGATTACGTTCTAGACCGCAATCACCAATTTACCTTACATTAGGGTTTTGTGTCCTTCTATGACTCTAAACACATATATAAGTAATGCAAAATAACATTGTGATTGAATCTTTGTATCAATGAGTCTAATAAATCTTTGTATCAAATTACATGTATGATGTATCCAAAAATGAGTCCAACTGTTGAGGAGGAAAAGACCTCTACCAGTCAGTGAGTAGGAACCTCTACCGATTGTTGAGCAGGTGCGATAGCCTCTACCAGTCATTGAGCAGGTTATTAGAACCTCTACCGACTGTTGAGCAGGCATGAAAACTCGAAACTAGCTAGAGGAGATAATGACAGATGAAAACTTTAGTATGCGGGAGATGGGATAATAATGTGTTTTTTTTTTTTTGAATGGTATAAAGAGTTGAATGGTAGGCTAGCGTATTTATAGTGTAAAATTTGGAGTTGTAATTAGGGACTACTTTGACTAGGCTAGAATTTAGGAACAACTTTGACTTGACTAGAAGACCATACTTACTAACACTTTGACTTGACTAGGAGACCATATTTACTAACACTTTGACTTGACTAGGAGACCATATGTACTAACACTTTGACTTGACTTGACTAAGAGACTACGTTTGACTTTTCAGGTTTGACTAAGGGACCTTGAAAGGGTTTAAGTTTTATTAGTTTTAATTAACATCACAAAACACCAAATGGTGTAGTGGTTTGTGTGGTGTGGTTAAGGTTTAGCCCGCCAGGGACTCGGGTTCGAATCCTGGCTCAGGCAAACATTTTTTTTAACGTTTTTAAATCAGAATTTTTAATAAAATCCAATTTAATATTGATTATAAGTCATTATTTAAACAAAAAAATTTAATAAAATGGATGGGAAAGATAATGTAAACATGAATCGGATGAATAAACGAGGGAGTTCTATATATATATAAAAAAATTGTGTGATGTTGCAACTTACACATCCCGGGTTGGGATGCTATGGCTCCTTGTGTAAGTCGGGCTTTGACTCCTTGTGTGGGTTGGGTTTTGCTAGTTCGCAAACTTTGTCCTTGATGAACTAAACCAACACTATCACTGTAAGTCCTTCACATACCGAATGAGTTGCCGGGTTATGGCAAGCGGGTTATTAGTTGATAGCGCTATTAGGTCTGACAAACCTCACACCCGCTCGGGGAAGTGCGGGAGTGAACTATAACTTAACATATTATCATTGTTGATAGGCAATGATGCAAGGCAAACTGCTCACATTTGTGACAACACGTACATTAGCAGTTCTGTATATCGGTGTTAGTTATCATGAATGGGTTAGCTACCCTTGGCATGCGATGAACTAGTGGTTACACGGTTTTTGGTACCAACTTAATTACTTACGCTTTTACTTGGTTACGTGGTTTTGGAAACTGCACGTTTACTTACCTTCTTTACCTAGTGAACTCACCAACATTGTTTGTTGACCCACGATATACATGCTTTTGCAGGTTGTTAGCTTCCGGTGCCACGATTAGAAAGCACTGCACACTTCACTGCATTTGGGGTCTTGGGTATACACCTAAATTACATATTATGCTTTTACGTTTTCCTTCATAAGGTTTTAATTTGGGCGCGTTGTTTTGCGTATGGTTTTAAAAGGTTTAAATTTGGTTTACGCTTCCGCAGCGTAACTAAACTTGATTTTTGAAAACGAACTAAATGGTTTGGGCATTTAGAGTTCGTTCATATGACTTATGGCTATGGGATCCTGGTATGTCATGCGCCTCACGGTATAAGCCCCGCAGTGGAAATTTGAGGTCTAGGCATGGGATGCCTACTTCTATTATATCTGATCGCGATGCGCGATTCACTTCTCATTTTTGGACTACTCTCCAAAACGCTTTAGGGACTCGCTTAGATATGAGCACAACCTATCACCCACAGACGGATGGACAGAGTGAACGTACCATCCAAACATTGGAAGATCTACTACGGGCATGCGTGGTGGATTTTGACAACAGTTGGGATAAGCACTTGCCTTTGATTAAATTTTCGTATAACAGCAGTTAGCACACTTCGATACAGTGTGCGCCTTTTGAGGCACTTTATGGACGCAAGTGTAGGTCTCCCATCTGCTGGACTGAAGTTGGGGATAGTCAACTAACAGGTCCTGAACTCGTGCACGAAACTTCTGAGAAGATAGTGTAAATTAGAAACCGACTGGCTGCTGCTCGTGATCGACAGAAAAGCTACGCTGATAAGCTGATAAGCGTAGGAAACCTTTGGAGTTCCAGGTTGGGGACAAGGTTCTATTGAAGGTGTCACCTTGGTAGGGGGTGATACGCTCTGGAAAACGGGGAAAGCTGACCCGCGATACATTGGACCATTTGAGATTGTCGAAAGGATTGGTCCGGTAGCTTACAAGTTAAACTCGCTTAATAAACTCGGTGGGGTACACGATGTATCCCACGTATCGCATCGAATATAAAGAAATGCATGTTGGATATAACACTGATGGTGCCACTGGTGGAGATCCAGGTGGACGATAGGCTACGGTTCATGGATGAACCAGTGGAGAT
Source organism: Ambrosia trifida (assembly GCA_028751855.1). Taxonomy (NCBI): domain Eukaryota; kingdom Viridiplantae; phylum Streptophyta; class Magnoliopsida; order Asterales; family Asteraceae; genus Ambrosia; species Ambrosia trifida. Next base: position 73,644,758 of record CM054128.1, on the reverse strand, counting down.
TCTTGAGCGGGGTGTCAAGAAACCAAACAAAACACTATACATATTATTAAGGTATTATGGAGTTCCTGTCTAGGAACGGAATACACGTTGGAACGCAGGGATCAAATGCGGCTTAAATACCCACATCTCTTTAGTGAACCTGAAACTATGCATAAACCAAACACTAAACGTAAAGCAGCTCCTTCAAAGTGAATTTTGGGGCGAAATTCCTTTCAATTTGGGGATGATGTGACATCTAGGAACCAAGCACATTACTAAGACATTACTAAGCTGGCTTTACTGTTTACTTACTGAATTTCGGGATAAAATTCTTTTCAACCTAGGGATGATGTGACACCCCGCATTTTCAGGTTCCTACTTTAACTAAACTCTAGTTAACTTGCTTGTGCATACGTGACTAAACACTTGACTAGGGTTAGTTAGGAAGGTCTTCCTATATGTTATAGGTAATAACATATGTCATGTGATAATAACATATGTTACATTATAATAAGTAAAGTTATCATCACAATGCACACACGAGTCCTGTATCCCGAATGTTGGTGAATTATCTGGCATACATGATAATGTGCACAATGGAATTATGATGAATGTGAAGTAACATGTTTATGTGGATTACATGTTTATGTGAATTACTGCTTAACTGAAAGTTAGTACGCAAACTATGCAAATTATGTGCACTCTATGATTAATATGTATTGAGATAATAAAAATAATAGTTTTTATGTAGATTGGGGTGGTTAATATTATCGGGTCTAGTATTGGGTTAAAACATGATTAACAAGTCCGGTTAGCAAACTAAAAAGCCCTAAAACCCAATTACTTGGGCAACAAGCCAAATCCTCTTATAAATATGGATAAAAAAAGAAACCCTAATCCCCTACCCCTTGCGCCGTAAACACCCCCACCCCCACTCTCTCTCAATTTCAATCAAACAACAAATCCTCTTGATTAATCCAAGTGGTGTTGGGTGGAATATCTAAACCTTGAGGATTTCTTGCATTGAAAGGTATAATTTTTATAAGTTTTATGATAATTGTTAATGTTTTGAAAAGCTTTTAAAAACCCTAGAAACTCTATGAGTATGAATCGCATGTGTATGTGTTTGTGTAAATATGTTTTGCATGGAGGTTTATGAGAACTGATGTATGTTATTATAATTAGGGTTTGGGAATGTGAAAAATACAGATTTTAACTTGATTGTATAGGAGGATTTCATGGAATAGGTGATTATGGATGATTAGGGTTTATGAAAAACTTGGGGTGCAAGTTTTAGTTTTCTGACAGATTCGTTAGGGTGTTTTGTAGGGTCTGTATTGTAATGTTAAATTGATTGTTTTGATCGATTATCTGAAAGAATGGATTGCACATGGTCTTAGATTTTTAGAATGGGCAAAATCATCTGATTTGGATGTCGTTTGATATGTTTTTGGAATTTTATTTGATTAAAGGTCATATCAGATTTTTGGAGTTATAAATTGGTTCAACTTTAAACGGTCATAACTCGAGTTTTACAAAGGGTTAAGTTATGAAATTTGGAAAGCGGGTCAACATTGGAAAAACTTGCCTTTTCCAAGTGGATTCACCTCGTTTGGGTGAATACAAAAGTTTTGGGAATTTTTCTATTAAACTGACCTACTTAAAAGCAGGTGTTTATGGACGTTGAAACGTAAATGAGGAATTTTGGTCGAGCCAAGAACACCTGAGATGCGAGCATGGAGTATACTACTACTACTACTACTACTACTACTACTACTACTACTAATAATAATAATAATAATAATAATAATAATAATAATAATAATAATAATAATAATAATAATAATAATAATATATGACAAAGAAAAAAATAGTTGGAAATGTTGAGAGTTGGGTCTCGTGACCCAAAAGTGAAGGGCCCGAAACAATTAAACCAAAAAGTTATTAATTTTCGATGGAGATTAAAGAGTGACGGCTCCTAATTGTTTTGGAGGGGGATATTATTTACGAATATAGGAGCGCCACAAAGAAAGAAAGAAATGGGACAGGAGGTCACGAAGAACAGCTAAAGGAAAAAGAAAGAAGTGACGGGGAAGAAGGCATGGGATCAAGCTTTACAAGTACTTTGGTTAATATTTTATTACTTCGTGTTCTAAAAATATTATTTCCATGACTTTTATTTTTCTTGAACCTATGTTTTTATTGTTTTCTCGAATTATGTTTCGTTAAAACATTAGTGGTCACCTAGGTTTGACATGACGACTTTTTGATTTTGGTTTATGTTTCGGTTTTGGATTTTATAGTTGGATTTATGTTTTAGTAAGAAACTTGTTTATGATTCTATGATGTGTGTGCGTACTTTTTACTAATTTATGATCTTTTAATGTTCCACGAGTGTCTTAGTGAATGTCTTTCATGTTTGGACACTTGTTAGAATTACTTGCTTTGTGCTTGTAGTTTACTTTATGGTTTTAGGCCTAAATTCCATAGGAACATTGATTGTGAGTTTAGAGGTAATTAGTATTCTTCCTACTCTTGAGACCGAGAGGTGATAGGTAGTCAGATTTGTCTTTGGTGGTAGAGGTTTAGGCTAGAAACGCTGAGAGATCAGGTTTTTCTAGGTTCTCTAGTATTATTTGCTTATCTGTGTCATAGAATGACTTTACAGGTTACTCCTTGCACTTTAGGGTGTATTGTGATTGGAGAGTGAGAAATCTAAACCAGTCTAGCGAGTACTATAGCATAGTTAATGAGACCGAGAGGTGATCTAACCAATCAGTGAGATTAGTAGCCTTTAGGATTCCTTTTCGGTCAGTCTTGGTAAATGATCCCGGAGCCACTAGGATACTAGGGGTGATATTATAAGATCCTGATTGCCAACATAGTTTCCAAAGCCGGGGCAGTTCTAACTTCATTAGTAGGATTCGATACCTAGGTGGTTGCCTTTCCCATCTCTGATTTCCCTCCTTAGTGATCCTCTGCTATATGTTAATTTAAGCCTTTTAATTTATTTACTTTAGTAGGATTCGATACCTAGGTAATTAATTAATATAAAAAATCACAAAAATCCAATTTGCTAGGCTAGGAGTCGATAGAGGTCTAGTATCGAGAGTCGCCACATTGTGTTCACGGATCGATATTCCAGACTTACTTGCTGTGCTACACTGCGACCGGTGCACTTGCCGTTAGTGTGTGGTTCAGCGGGTTTTTCCATTTTTAAAACCTGACCCGAATTTATTTAATACACATTTTCACACATCAAGTTTTTGGCGCCGTTGCCGGGGACACAGTGCGCTTTCGAGGACGACCCGAGTCGGGGATCTAGTCATTTTGTAGATATTTTTATTTATTTTTTTCTTCTCTTTATTTTTATTTATTATATATATATATATATATATTTTTCTATCTGGTGCTCGTGATATGTTTGTTTAGTGTTTGTTTGCAGTAAAAATTTTAGGATGCCAGATGCTAGTGGAAGAAAGATTGTAGCAGACTACATAAGAGAGCGCGACCAGGCTGGTTACAATGAAGAAGGCATCTACATACAAATGAAAAATCACTATATGCCTATCTGGAGGGAGCCCGGTAGTTTTCTTGCCTCTTCAGTACCAAGGATCTTTGTAAATTGGTATGAAGGGGAAAATCCATACTTACAGCCATATGATATCACTATAGAACCGGAGACGATAATGGACGAAGAAGTCCCACCTCCGGTCCAACAAGAACCCATTGAAGATGATTTTTGGAGTGATAGTGAGGTTGAAGAAGACGTCGGGGTGATTGAAGAGGTTAATAAGGAGGATAAGATGGAAGATGAAGAAGAAGACATGCATATACCATCTTGGGAGGACGAGTTTGATAATGAGTTGGATAATTTACCAACTCTTGAAGAAGAAGAATTTGACCCGGTTGGTGATCTTACCTTTTTAGAAACATTACTTATGGGGGAACCAGCCACGGAGTTCAAAGATACACCAAACGAGGAAGAAGAGGAAGAGCTGGTATCAAAGAAGAAGACCAAACTACCTCGTCACAGTCAGGATTGGCGACCCGTGCCACCACCATCACGGGAGAGGGTTCACAGTCACATGGAACATACCCCTCATCATATGCCACATATCAGGTTTGGTCCAGGTAAGTGTAGGAATAGATGCCTTGACCCGTTTGAATTTTTCAAACGTTATTCTAGATTCAGCATTCGTTTTTTGACGAAGAGTGGTGAACGATCTGAATTAAACGGGTTGGATAAAGGGTGGATAAAAGATAAGCCACCTGATTGAACTTAGGTTAAAACCCAAGTGTAGAGTTTTGTATCATCATCCGCCAGGTATATTTTTTTTATTTTTTTTTATTTTCAATTTTATATATTTAATTTTTAGTTTATCGAGTCGTGTGGGATTGCCTTGGCCCTTTTCGCTGTTGGATCTCCCCCGCCCGTACTCAATCTCCATTCGGGTGGGGTCGATCTTAAAATTATTTTTTGTAAACAGGCGTCTCACTTGTCATTGAGTCATTTTACTTTTATTTTCTTTTTAGTTTATTTTAGCAGGATTTCGACTATGGCCGCGAAGGAAATGCTATACGGCTGTAGATGATGGACGAACGGGACACTTTCTGCGAGCCATCGCCACATATTCCAGGGGAGTTCGTTCCATTTATTTATTTTTCTCTGTTGTCATATATTTTTTTTGTTTCTTCTTTATTTTTGCGTTTTTATTTTTAGTTTACATTGTATCCTGGAGCACATTGAGGACACTGTGCCTTTCTAAGTGTGGAGATGGGAAACTTCGTTTTTATTTCGCTTTGTTGTAGGTTGAGTCATAAAAAAAGACAAAAAAAAATTAAAAAATAAATAAATAAAGAAAAAAAAGTTGGTTTGGTGTTAGTCCCGGTCCCTTTTGCGCGTAGTAAACGAGCCTTTTCAATGTAATACGTCGGTTAAAAGCGGGGTCGATTGTCGGGTTTACGGGTCTTAGCATATGTTTCTTTAAGTTGCGGGATAGTAGGCTTGACTGAGTTGTTTTTTTGAAATAAAATGTTTGGGGTACCTGGGACAGCGGATCAAGCTGGATGGTTAACTGGTTTTACACTTGCTAGTATCGGTAACCCTTATTTCCACATGACAGTATGTTTTGAGCCTTTAAAATATTATATATAAATATTCACTATTTCGTTTCATGTGTGATATGCCGACTTTGTTGCATTGTTTTAGAACTTGTGCGTTTTGATGCATTTTGAGACCATTGGCTTGGACTTGACACAAATATGATAGAGGCATTAGGATTACCCATTTTTGTTTAGCCTTTTCGTTTGTTTTTGTTATTTGACCCGTTTCCCCATTTTTACCTTTAGAAACCAATTTGAGCCTAAACCTTTCGTTTGTCACCCATTTTATTTTATACTGATTACCGGGTTGTATATATATTTATGTAATGTGAAAAAAAAAGAAAAAAATATATCAGCATAAAGAGTAGCTGACACACAAAAAAAGAAAAAAAAGATATATGAAAAAGAAAGAGAAAAGAAAGAAAAAAAATAGAATAAAGGTTGTGGGTCGAGAAGACCAAAAAGTTAGAGTTTATATGTTCTATGTTTATCCGGTTTATCTCTTATTTTTCTTTTTAGCCAATTTTCCCCAACAAAATACCTTACCTTTAACCCTTACTACCCTTTCGAAGTCCTCTTGATTTGTGTTAGCGTTAGCAATTTGGTGGAAATTTGATTGACGTACAAGCTTATGATAATTTTGCTTCATAGTTCGGTTTTGAGAGATTCACTCCAAATAAATATATAACCGAGAGATGAGTGGTAATGTGAAGGATGCTTGCTTGTGCATAGTTGGTTGCTTGAAGGTAAGTGAAGCTTGACTAGGTAGGCCTTGTTTTTTTTTTTAAAATGTATCATCTTGACTAGTCAGCCTTTTGAACGATGTAAGTCTTGTGAAACAGCTGTGCTTGTTGATTTCGTAGCCTGCTTTTGACCCTGTTTGATGCTATTGTTTTTGTTAAGTGCTTTGTTGAAAATGTTGTCTGGGATTTTGTATAATTCTTTTTCAGGACGCAAAAGGTTTAAGTGAGGGGATGTTCGATGTGTTGCAAAACACATCTATTTTCCTATGTATTTTGTATATTACTTGGTCATGTTTTTATTTGTTTCGTGTCGTTTTTATTATGTATTTATGTATTTTATTATTTTATAGGTGTTTGGAGAGAATGAGCTCAAAATGTAAGAACTTTAATCGAGACACCAATACTTAAGAGCAGGTGTTTATGGACGTTGAAACGTAAATGAGGAATTTTGGTCGAGCCAAGAACACCCGAGATGCGAGCATGGAGTATACTACTACTACTACTACTACTACTACTAATAATAATAATAATAATAATAATAATAATAATAATAATAATAATAATAATAATAATATATGACAAAGAAAAAAATAGTTGGAAATGTTGAGAGTTGGGTCTCGTGACCCAAAAGTGAAGGGCCCGAAACAATTAAACCAAAAATTTATTAATTTTCGAAGGAGATTAAAAAGTGACGGCTCCTAATTGTTTTGGAGGGGGATATTATTTACGAATATAGGAGCGCCGCAAAGAAAGAAAGAAAAGGGACAGGAGGTCACGAAGAACAGCTCAAGGAAAAAGAAAGAAGTGACGGGGAAGAAGGCATGGGATCAAGCTTTACAAGTACTTTGGTTAATATTTTATTACTTCGTGTTCTAAAAATATTATTTCCATGACTTTTATTTTTCTTGAACCTATGTTTTTATTGTTTTCTCGAATTATGTTTGGCTAAAACATTAGTGGCCACCTAGGTTTGACATGACGACTTTTTGATTTTGGTTTATGTTTCAGTTTTGGATTTTATAATTGGATTTATGTTTTAGTAAAAAACTTGTTTATGATTCTATGATGTGTGTGCGTACTTTTTACTAATTTATGATCTTTTAATGTTTCACGAGTGTCTTAGTGAATGTCTTTTATGTTTGGACACTTGTTAGAATTACTTGCTTTGTGCTTGTAGTTTACTTTATGGGTTTAGGCCTGAATTCCATAGGAACATTGATTGTGAGTTTAGAGGTAATTATTATTCTTCCTACTCTTGAGACCGAGAGGTGATAGGTAGTCAGATTTGTCTTTGGTGCTAGAGGTTTAGGCTAGAAACGCTGAGAGATCAGGTTTTCCTAGGTTCTCTAGTATTTTTTGCTTATCTGTGTCATAGATTGAATTTAAAGGTTACTCCTTGCACTTCAGGGTGTATTGTGATTGGAGAGTGAGAAATCTAAACGAGTCTACCGAGTACATTAGCATAGTTAGTGAGACCGAGAGGTGATCTAACCAATCAGTGAGATTAGTAGCCTTTAGGATTCCTTTTCGGTCAGTCTTGGTAAATGATCCGTGAGCCACTAGGATACTAGGGGTGAATATTATAAGATCCTGATTGCCAACATAGTTTCCAAAGCCGGGGCAGTTCTAACTTCATTAGTAGGATTCAATACCTAGGTGGTTGCCTTTCCCATCTCTGATTTCCCTCCTTAGTGATCCTCTGCTATATGTTAATTTAAGCATTTTTAATTTATTTACTTTAGTAATTAATTAATATAAAAAATCACAAAAATCCAATTTGCTAGGCTAGGAGTCGATAGAGGTCTAGTACCGAGAGTCGCCACATTGTGTCTACGGATCGATATTCCGGACTTACTTGCTCTGCTACACTGCGACCGGTGCACTTGCCGTTAGGCTTAGTCAACTCACTTAAGATTTGATGTAGGGTAATCATGATGTTTAAAGGTGTTCTAGGATGGATAATGTAGGATCTTGTTTAAGATATGTGTTGGATGGCAAATGAGGAAGGTCATCATGGCTTGGTTAAAGTCTAACTTCCATGTTAGTGTAACTAATTGTCAAAGATTATGGAAAGATTAAGTGGAAGATTTGATGGAAGATATGTGGGAATCTTAGATGAAATGATGGATCATTAAGGTGGAAGTGTTCAAATATTGGGAAGCACATACACACATGTATATGTGTGTGTACCGTCGCATATATACACACATGTGTATATTATATATATATTTTTTTGAACATCTAAAACGCATGTCTTGTACAAATGCATATACACATGTTGTAATTAGATGTTAAGTGTGATCTTTGTACAAGTTTAGGTGCCACAAATATATATAATTGTGTTCAATATATATATTTTCAACTAGTTGTATTACTAGTCGCATGTGGGCGTTGTGTTTGGGTGATTCCTTGTATATGGACATTGTTTGATTTTCTCCTTGATTGAATCACCGTTGAAATGTTATGTACCATTGTATGAGTTTCCCAAATTAGGGTTTTTGATATAATCTCTCTTTAGCTCAGATAACTACTCAACAAGTTATGAAATTGCTCCTACTAGTTGACCTAATGCTAGACAGTAAGCATCGAAATTGACTTTCTAAGGCCCTGTATGGCTCAATTGCAGTAAAACATGTAAAATGAAATGTCATGTGCAATGTGTACGTGTAATTAATGTACGGATATGACCTGTGATTTCGACGGGTGTCACATTCTCTATCTGTTAGAGGAATTTCGTCCGCGAAATTTTCGGTGTTGGTCATCTGAACTGTGGGTCTCTTGGAAGAGATGTGGGTACTTGCGTTTCATTTGGTCCTCACGTTCCCAAGTGTACTCGGGTCCGCGTTTGGAGTTCCAATGCGCCTTGACTAATTTGACCAGACTACGATGAAGTTTCTGAATCTTCCAGTCTGTTACCTCTAGTGGCTCCTCTATGAAATGGAGTTGTTTGTCAATGTAGATCTCCTCTGGAGGGATAATCAATGACTCGTCAGCAAGACATTTATTGAGATTCGAAACGTGAAATGTGTCATGCACTCCACTAAGTTCTTCGGGCAGTTTGAGCTTGTATGCAACTGGTCCGATTCGTGCAAGAATCTCAAATGGACCTATGTATCTGGGATTGAGTTTCCCACATTTTCCGAACCTGGGTACTCCTTTCCACAAAGATACTTCAAGCAAGACTCTGTCACCCACTTGGAACTCTAAGGGTTTACGCCCTAGTCTGCGTAGCTTTTCTGCCTGTCCCTAGAAGCTTTCAGTCTGTATCGGATCTGGAAAATCTTGTCAGTCGTGCAGCTTTCCTGAATGAGTTCGGGACCTGTCATCTGCTTGTCCCCTACTTCCGCCCAACACACTGGGGATCGACACTTGCGTCCATACAGCGCTTCGAAAGGTGCTGCTTTGGTACTAGTCTGATAACTATTATTGTAAGAAAATTCGATCAACGGCAAATGCGTATCCCAATTTCCTCCAAAATCAATTACACACGCATGAAGCATATCTTCCGGTGTCTGTATTGTCCTTTCGCTTTGTCTATCGGTCTGAGGATGGTAAGCGGTACTCAAATCCAGTCGGGAACCAAGGGCTTCTTGCAATTATTGCCAGAACCTTGAAGTAAAACGACTATCTCGATCAGCGATTTTGGAAATAGGTACACCGTGTCTGGACACGATTTCATTTATGTATATCTAGGATAATTTCTCCGTCTTGTCTGTTTCCTTGATGGGCAAGAAATGCGCAGACTTTGTCAGATGATCGACAATTACCCAGATTGTATCATGACCACGAGGTGTCTTTGGCAAGTTGGTGACGAAGTCCATGGAAATTTGTTCCCATTTCCACACAGGAATCTCTGGTTGGTGAAGCATACCTGAAGGCTTCTGGTATTCGGCCTTGACCTTTGAACATGTTAAACAATGTTTGACATAGGTCGTAATGCAACCCTTGAGGTTAGGCCACCAAAAGAACTCCTTGAGGTCCTTGTACATCTTATCCACGCCGGGGTGTATTGAGTACTTGGACTTGTGTGCTTCATCCAGAACTATATCACGCAATTCTCGATACAGTGGAACCCATATTCTGTTCAAGAAATATTTTGTCCCATCAGGTCTTGTCTCTAACTGACCAACCTGACTGTATAGAGCTTATTGCCTGATATTACTATCTTTGAAAGCTTCTTGCTGAGCTTGACGAATACGGGCCGTGAGATCGGTATGAATGGACATGCCCAACGCACGGACACACAATGTCTTGGCACGCTCCTTTCGCCTTAATGCGTCTGCCACAACATTTGCCTTCCCTTGATGGTACTTAATCTCACAGTCGTAGTCATTGAGTAGCTCAACCCATCGTCTCTAACGCATGTTCAGATCTTTCTAGTCAAAGATATGTTGCAAGCTCTTATGATCGGTAAAGATAGTACACTTAGTCCCATAGAGGTAATGTCTCCATATCTTGAGCGCGAACACTACTGCACCCAATTCTAAATCATGGGTTGTGTAGTTCCGTTCGTGCACCTTGAGTTGGCGTGAGGCATAGGCAATAACCTTGTTCGTCTGCATTAGGACACAACCGAGACCTTGGTGAGATGCATCGCAATAGACCACAAAATCTTCTGTTCCTTCTGGCAATGAGAGAATTGGTGCGCTGCATAACTTGTGCTTCAAAAGCTGGAAAGCTGATTCTTGCAAATATCCCCATTCGAATTTCTTGTCTTTTTGGGTCAAGACTGTTAGGGACTGGGCTATTTTTGAAAAGTTCTCGATGAATCGACGATAATAGCCAGCTAACCCTAGAAATTGTCGAACTTCGATCGGGGTATCGGGTTTAGCCCAATTTTTGATCGCTTCAATCTAGGCTGGATTAACATGTATACCTTTGTTGTTCACAACATGACCATGGAAGTGAACTTCACGCATCCAAAATTCGCATTTGGATAGTTTGGCATACAATTTCTCGCTCTTGAGGAGAGTGAGAATTTCCCTCAAATGCTGTTCGTGTTCCTCTTGGGTTCGCGAATAGATCAGAATGTCGTCAATGAATAGAATCACGAACTTGTCAAGGTAAGGCTTGCACACCCTGTTCATCAGGTCCATGAACATTGCTGGTGCGTTTGTCAAACCGAACGACATTACTAGGAACTCATAATAACCATACCGCGTCCTGAAAGCAGTCTTGGGAATATCCTCCTCATGGATACGCAACTAATGATATCCTGATCTCAAGTCAAACTTCGAGTAGAAACTCGAACCTTGCAATTGATCAAACAGATCATCGATCCTTGGAAGAGGATAACAGTTCTTCACCGTGAGCTTGTTTAACTCTCTGTAATCGATGCACATGCAAAACGATCCATCATTCTTCTTGACAAATAAGACTGGAGCTCCCCAGGGTGACGAGCCCGGTCGAATGATGTAAGACCCTCAAAACCGACAGGTCAAACAGTTGGCATACAAAGATTAAAACCATGAATTTAATACTCAAGAAGTCTTATTTATTATCAGAAAACACGCAGCGGAAAAATAAATAGTTAAGTCATCCAAACATGAAAGTTCCCATGACGGGTTAAAGCATATTTGTAGAACAAAACAATAAGTTTAGAAAAATTAGTTTTCAAATAAATAGAGTAGACTCTTTATTTCGAAATGTCAACTGCCTCTGAGTAGTCCTGCAGCAAGCCAAGGCATCCCTCTTTATTCTTCAATTTACCTGAAATCAAGCTAATATGCACGCAAAGTCAGACGAGCTGAGTGAATTCAAGTTTTATGAAGTTCTTAAATAATAAGTACATTGTTAAATAAAAATTAACAACATACTTAACCTTAAAGTTACATTAAGCGCAATCCGCCAATATGCTCCCTAAGCAAAATGTAAAGTCTAAAATGAGCGCAATCCACCTACTCAATATAAGACTTTATTTTAAATCTACAATAAGCGCATGTCGCCTATTTATCACAAAACTACATCCAGTGTACATAAGCGCATATCGCCTACTAAGACTCAAACCGTAACTATAAATTAGAGCAGTTATTAATTAACAATCATAGCTCGATTTATAATATTAAGTAACCGTAATACACAGTATATATATATATATATATATATATATATATATATATATATATATATATATAATAAAGCATTAAACCTAATCAAGTATAAATCAAGGCAAATCCCGATCTAACAAGCAAGGTTTCACATACAATTTCAAGACATGCATACTAGCCCAAAAATATCTAGAAAAATAATAACTAAAAGAGTGGGCGCATGAATTTACCTTATTATGCGGGTCGTGTCACGATTAGCTAAGAACTCTAACTAGGACGCGGGCCGTCAATTATCTGGTACATTATACATAGCATTACTCACACCTTATATTTTATGTGGGTAGCCTACTAGAGATATCCTTATAGTAGTGGCATGCTAATGCGAGGTTTTATTATAAACTAGTAAATTACGCGCCGCGCTAAGCGCGGCGTAGAAACATAACCGGCGCCTATTCGTGAAAAGTTACAGATTTTTCCGACGAACTGCGAAGTTACACCCACGGTATTGCGAGGGTCTGCTAATCGGATAACACAACGTAGAGAGTCCTATTGTTCCGTCGGTACGTCGGTGCGCGTTGCACCGAGCAAGGCGCCTAAACCGCTTGAAAAAGAGGATTTACTTATAAAAGTAAAGCGATGGCTTTTCGTAATTACGTCGAAACTAAAGGCGTTTTATTTTGGTTTTAATAATTGAATTACTATGATGACATTTTCGTAATTAATTCGAAACTGAAGGCCTTTTATTTCGCGTTTAGCGAGGTTACTATTCCTAAGGATGGGAAATGTTATATATATAATGAAAGACTTGCATGATCACCCTTATACCATTTAATGAGGGTTCCCACATGAGCCAAACCCATAACTGCATGAGTTTAACCACATGATTATTTTCGTTATCATTTGTATTATTATTATTTTAGAAAAATACAAACACACATTGAGTGCAAAACTCAATCCAATCATGCGCCTCTTATCCTAAACAAAACCATCCCTTTTTTTTCTTTAAGATCCACGGCTATTAACATGAGGCAACAATCGACCAGAAATCGTCCATTTCATAAGCTTATTCAACTTCCTAGCACGCCATATATCCACGAGGAGGTTAATGGAAGCAAGCGAGCGCATGACCGAATACCAAGTCAGGTTTCGAATAGGCCGCTGGTTTGCTACCTCGACCTCCCGGACTCCGTGTACCGTACATGGAATGATTACCAACAAACAAATCGGTAACCCATGCCTTAGCACGATGATAAAGGGTTGACGACATTCGTCGTCGAAAGCGAAGAACTAACCCGGACTCACGAAGATCGGCTATTTGCACTCGTCACGAACCACCGAAAGATCCCGTACCACGACCTGAACAAAACCCGATCTATGAGACGATACATAAACAAATCGGCAAGAGATACAAAAGGACGATATCGATCGAACACCTCCTGGTCGTAAACAAACGAACAAAAAAAAAAGAACGCTACTAGTTCTAATATTGTCGAAGACAAAGGAAAAGGATCAATGCTCGAACCTGAATATACACGGCTGATGAGGCTATGTCCTGCTTCTTGTCGTGGCCTTAAAGGAAAGAAAAAATAACATAATGATCAAAGCTTCTTGCTCTCCTTGTTGTGGCCTTGTAACAACGAAGAAGAAACATTTGTTAAAAGAGTGTAAGGACAAAGTGCAAAGTTTCTGTTGACGAAAACAAGAAGTAAATTTTTAACATGGAATAGGATAAAGACTAATAATCATACCTTGATTCTTGTGTCAAGGAAATGAGAAATTCGGATGAGTATTGTTGTGATGTTGGCCGATATGAGACAAGAGGTGGGTAATAGGGTTTTTCAACTTGCAATATTTTACAATGAAGTCCCTTAATTTTCATTCCATGGTATCTTGTTCCCAAAGCTACTCAAATAGGTTTAGGAAAATGCTAAAGAGCCCCCCTCAGCAAGGCCAAACGGAACTATACAAGTGTACAAACTTTACAAGGTGAAACACAAGTACGGAAATCTACGGGTGTTACAAATGAATCCTTTGTCAAGTAGTTCTTGCAACTGGTTGGATAGTTCTTGCATCGCAGAGGGAGCTAAACGGTACGGCGAACGGGCTACGGGAGCAGCTCCGGGAACGAGATCAATACGAAACTCGACTTGCCTCGGGGGTGGCAATCCTGGAAGATCTTCGGGAAAGACTTTTGAAATTCTCTCACGACAGGGATGTCTTCGATTCTTCTCTTCTCGGGTTTCTTCTCGATAACGTTTGCCAAAAACGCAAAATGGTCTTTCCGCAAACACTTCCGGGCCTTCATGCAAGATATGAGTCGCAACGGAGTCTTCCGGCATTCTCCTTGAATAGACAAAACTTCACCACTTGGCAACGGAATCCGAACTATCCTTGCAAAACAGATGACTTCGGCTCGATGCTTTGACAACCAATCAATCCCAATAATGACATCGAGACTTCCTAACTTAATAGGTAGAAGATCGATACAGAACTCATGACCTCCTAGTTCCAACGTACAGTCCTTCAATACTTCATTGGACTCGATTGTCTTACCGTTGGCCAATTCTATAGAGTAAGGTGTGTGCAACATATGGGACTCTAAACTGAGGGCTTGTTTAAAGTCAGTTGACACAAAACTTAAATCGACACCAATATCGAAAAGTACAGAAGCAGCATGACTGTTTACGAGAAACGTACCCGTGACAACGTTAGGATCCTCACGCGCATCTTCTGCACCCATGACAAAAGCCCTGCCTCGAGCTTGGCCATTCAGCTTGGGCAGTTCCTCTTGAAATGGTCTGTAGCACCACATTCGAAACATCTCGGTTTCCCATCATTGTTCACAACCGCTTTGGATCGGCACTGCACTATGGGATGTCCTATTCGCTTGCACTTCTCGCACATGATGCTGTCACACGTCCCCACGTGATGGTACTTGCATTTACTGCAAAATGGGTGGGGCCCGTTGTACGGCTTGCGAGTTTCGGTAGCGGTGGCAGCAAAAACTTTGATGGTTTCGGGCTTCTTGTGGGAGTTGCCTTCCAAACCTTTCTCCTTCTGGAAATGGAACCACATGCGCTTATTCCCAGTACTTGCACTCTTGTCGGATTCCTTTTAGGTCAAGGAACCCATGCGAACTACTTCATCAGTGAGATTGTGCGCAAGAGTGACAACGTGCTGAATGGAGGTTGGAGCAGTAGTGGTAACTATACTACGGATCTTGGGAGAAAGTCCCCAAATATATCGTTCCACCCCCTTGTACTCAGGAGTAACCATGTGGGGAACCAAACGAGAAAGCTCATGAAATCGGGTGGTATAGGCAGCGATTTCCGCCCCGTTCATGGTCAAATTCCAGAATTTGGTTTCAAGTTTCCGTAGCTCGCTTTGCGGTCAATACTTATCCATCAGCATGGTTATTAGTTCGGTCCATGAGAGATTATAGGCAGCTTAACGACCCAAGGTCTACACTTGTAGGTTCCACCATGACAGTGCTTCATCTTGGAAGGTGCAAGTGATATACTTGATCTTTTGGTCTTCTGAACAACCACTGATATCAAGTACTGACTCAGATTTCTCGATCCAACAGACTATACCAATTGCTCCTTCTGACCCACGAAAATTCCAAGGCTTGCATGCCATGAAAGTTTTGTATGAACAACCACGCACGGTATTCTCTACTTCTGCGGAGTCGGAATGAATGGTTTATCAGTCGATGGAGTCGGCATAAGATAGGATCAAGACTAGGAAGGGATAGGAAATAAAAGAAAAGCTTTACCAGTCTCGGGATCCTGGGTTCTACGTTGGCCCGCTGCGCCCGAACCGCCACTGGAATCGGCGCGGTTCGCTTTGTGTTGCGCGATAGCCTGTGCAATTACCCTGGCTAGATCCGCTGAGGTGGTCGGAAAAGCTTCTTCCTCAGAAGTCGATCGAGTAGTTCTTTTGGGAGGCATGTTCTTCTAATACATAAGATTAAAAGAATGAGACACATATCACTGTATAATATTGTCAACATATGCACCAAACAGAACAACCATACAATCAACACGAATGACAAACACGATTACAAATGCACGACACAACATTACAACAGTATAGGAAACCAAAATATCACACTTTTTCATAGAAAGTTTAACATACTTGATATGATTTTGTTTCTGCATACAAAATAAAATGGCATACTGCCTTTATAAGTTTTTAAACTACTACTACTACCAGTACAATACATGATAACCTAAGGGGATGGGGGTGGGAAAGTAGCAGACAAGGCTGCGACAGCTGCAGTCATCCTCGCCTCGAGATCGTCAACTCTAGCCTCAAGCACGGTGACACGCTCCTCATCTGCGGCGCGTCCCTGATCCACCTCATACACACGTATACCTAAATCCGCTAAACGATAGAGGAGTGGATCTCGGGTATGACCCGTCAGATAGAGATCATCCTAAATCTCCCGAACTCTCCCACGTAGTACCCCAATCTCAGTGTCGTGACGTCCAACCACGTCCCGCACAGAGTAGAGGGCGTGATGCACAGGAGTTGGCTCAAAGCCGGTGGGTAACGGAGTGTCAGAGGGAGGCTGAGACAACTCACCAATCTCAAAGGTGGAGGGAGGCTGAGACGACTCACCAATCTCAAAGGTGGAGGGAGTCTGGTCATCAGTGTCCTCATCGGAGTAGGCCGGGAATCCATCCATGGTCGGTAGGTAAGTCCTCTTACGAGTATGAGATCTCAGACGTAGCTTCTTCTTGGGTAGCTCAGGTGCCTCTGGTGCCGGGGGCTGGGGGTTTGCAGGTGCTGGAGGCTCAGGGTCAGCTTGGGCAGGAGCCTCGGCTGGAGCGATAGGAACCGGTGGAGGAAGTACTCGTTTCCAAAGTGTGTACATCAGACGCACACCACCCGAATACGGGCGTTAAAAACGGAACGATGGCATCCTAGGTTCGGGATGCGGTAGTGGGGCATCCCCCTGCTGTGCCTCTCCAGCTGGCACAACATCCTCGTCATCCAAAACGACGTGATCCACCTGCATGTGGTCCTCCTCGATGTCAGAATCGCTGCAATCGGGCTCATAACCCTGCTGAATGTCGGCGGCGGGAGGGCTGTCGGGTACAACCTCCTCCTCAGAATCAGAGATGATGATAGGGTCCTCGTTGTGTGCCATGATCCTGGAAATCAATGAACACACGTGTGTGTCAGTATGTAGTGTACTTAATATATCTACTAAAGTGTGAAGTATGTAACTGGCAAGGAACTTGCGTAGCGCGTAGGTATACTTGTTGTGTTTCTTTCCTTTGGAAAAACATTTCAAAAATCAATTTTTGTTTGGATTATAGTTTGACTCAAAAGAATCTTAATTCGCTATAACCTTGTGCTCTGATACCACTCTGTCACACCCCGCATAAGGCGGAAACACGGGGTGCTACTGAAATGATTTCCTAGCACAAAAGTCACACAAGCATTATTTAATAAAACAGGAATTACCATTTAAAACATTCAAGTCTTACAAAACATAACGTTAATTGTTTGAATTAGAAACCATTGTTAAAACTGTATAGATCAAAACATCACAACAATAGTTCAAAAGATGGTATCCCTTGAATGCTCGCACGTAACTTTCCCAAGTTCCATGCTCCATGCTAATTTCCTGAAAAGCATGCATGAAAAAAATATGGGTCAACATAAAGTTGGTGAGTTCACAGGTTTTTGTATGTTGGACCTGTAATCCCAAATCCGACTAAACTACTACCTAGCAAGGGCAATAATCAATATGTGATCTGACATGAGCCCATAACCAAACCTTGATATGTTGTGCCTCACCCATTGTACATTCAAGACAATGAATAAATGTGAAATACTAGCACTCTTTTGATATCTGTCATCCGGTCAGAGGAACTGACCAAGAATGGGGGTGTCAACCCAATAGATCTATTCTGGTGTTTCATGGCTAAGCCCATAGCTAATGGTTATGGTTTGATGTATGACACGAGAGCTTAATGGATCCTGAACCTTGATGTCTCATGGTCACATAATAGTCATATATGTAACTGAAAACTGAACTTTGTACGCATGTTTTTCCCTCGGAAAAATGTAAAAACAGTGAAAAAGGGGCACTGAAACTCACCTTATGGTATGTCTTGGAAATAAACTAATGAGTCTGGGCTAGAGAGATTGACCTATGTGTCCTATGTAAAAGAGACATTTTAGGTCTATGTTAGTTGTACTGTCTACAAGTTGTTCTCTTGTTACGCTTGTCTTTGTAACTTATCTCTTTAAGTTAAATGTGTCTTTAATGGAAAGATTTGCCTTCTTTATGTAAGCTAGTGATCTTTGATAAAAAGATAGCTTAGTTTCTTGGAAAAACATTACTCTTATTTGTGAAAAGCAAGTGTTTTATATACTTTGATGTGCTCATGTGTTGAAGGTTTGACACTTTTGTCTTGTCAAGTGTGTAGATCTACCATGTTTAAGTATGTTTAACTTACTATTTTCATACTTGACAACTTTTGTGAAAATAATAATACTTCATGTCAAGTATTACTTTTCTTGAAAACACATGGATCTTTGTAAGCTAACAACTTTAAATACTATGCCTTGTGTTAATGAGTTTAGAAAAACATATACTTTTTTTTTATAAAATTTTCGGCCAATGTATATATATCCATATATATGTTTCGGCCCTATGGGGTGTAAACACATATATTTTACCACTAAAACAATGTATCTTAAAACATGAGTTCATTCATTTGCTTGATTAAGTTACAAGAGTAAACATACTAGTGAACAACTTTATATTTAAAAAACTATGTAAAAATAAAAACATAGGTTTAAGAAAACAATATTATACCTCCTAGTGTCTTAAGAAAAAGAGGGGGTTAGGGGCCTTGTACAACATTGTTATGCTCCTTGTACCTCTAACGATCCCTTGAAAGTTAATGTTTATGTGTAAAGGCTTGGGTGTGGGAGGTGGTTTTGTTGTGGTGGTGGCCGAGTGGTGGTGAGGGTTCGGCGGTGGTGGTGGTGTGCCGAGAGGGAGAGAGTGAAAGGTGAGGGGAGGTGTGATTTCCTTTGGTGCATCTAAGTCTCATTTATATAGTGCAAGAGCCATGCTATTTTGGGTATGTAAACTCTCCTTGGATGTGGATGTAAAGGAATATTTCTATTCTAGTGTAAGTCTTGGATTGTGGGAGATCATGGCGTTGATGTATGCCTGCCTTCCTTGGTATATGGGGGCCGAAAATCTTAAGGTGTTGGGAGGTTTAGGCTTAGTTAACTCACTTACGATTTGATGTAGGGTAATCATGATGTTTAAAGGTCTAGGATGGATAATGTAGGATCTTGCTTAAGATATGTGTTGGATGTCAAATGAGGAAGGTCATCATGGCTTGGTTAAAGTCTAACTTCCATGTTAGTGTAACTAATTGTCAAAGATTATGGAAAGATTAAGTGGAATATTAGATGGAGGTGATGGATGCTCAAAAGGGTAAGCCAACATTGTGTTTTCTTGGTTGTCATAAGAATCTTTCCTCTTTAGTAAAAGTCTAGGAATGTGATGGAAAAGAATATGCATATGTTGGATGAATCTTGGTGGAAGATTGTGTAGGCTAAATAGGGTAAGTCATCATACTTTGATCAAAGTCTCATTTCCATGTTGGTGAAAGTTGTTATCGAGAATCTTAGTGTTTTGTGTAGTGTGTAAGTGTGTATGTGTGTATGTATCGATATGTATGTATGGGTGGAGGTGGATATATGTGGCAAGTCAAAGGTTATGGAATGGATAAGTGACAAAGTGTTTACCAAATATGTCGAATCTTAGATGAAATGATGGATCATTAAGGTGGAAGTGTTCAAATATTGGGAAGCACATACACACATGTATATGTGTGTGCCGTCGCATATATACACACACATGTATATATATTATATATATATATATATATTGAACATTTAAAACTCATGTCTTGTACAAATGCATATACACATGTTGTAATTAGGTGTTAAGTGTGATCTTTGTACAAGTTTAGGTGCCACAAATATATATAATTGTGTTCAATATATATATATATTTTTAACTAGTCGTATTGCTAGTCGCATGTGGGCGTTGTGTTTGGGTGATTCCTTGTATATGGACATTGTTTGATTTTCTCCTTGATTGAATCACCATTGAAATGTTATGTACCATTGTATGAGTTTCCCAAATTAGGGTTTTTGATATAATCTCTCTATAGCTCAAATAACTACCTAACTAGTTATGAAATTGCTCCTACTAGTTGACCTAATGTTAGACTGTAAGCATCGAAATTGACTTGCTAAGGCCCTGTATGGCTCAATTGCAGTAAAACATGTAAAATGAAATGTTATGTGCAATGTGTACGTGTAACTAATGTACGGATATGACCTGTGATTTCGATGGGTGTCACATTCTCCCTCTGTTAGAGGAATTTCGTCCGCGAAGTTTTCGGTGTTGGTCATCTGAACTGTGGGTCTCTTGGAAGAGATGTGGGTACTTGCGTTTCATTTGGTCCTCATGTTCCCAAGTGTACTCGAGTCCGCGTTTGGAGTTCCAACGCACCTTGACTAATTTGACCAGATTGTGACGAAGTTTCTGAATCTTCCAGTCTGTTACCTCTAGTGGCTCCTCTATGAAATGGAGTTGTTTGTCAATGTAGATCTCCTCTGGAGGGATAATCAATGACTCTTCAGCAAGACAATTTTTGAGATTCAAAACGTGAAATGTGTCATGCACTCCACTGAGTTCTTCCGGCAGTTTGAGCTTGTATGCAACTAGTCCGATTCGTGCAAGAATCTCGAATGGACCTATGTATCTGGGATTAAGTTTCCCATGTTTTTCGAACCTGGGTACTCCTTTCCATAGAGATACTTTGAGCAAGACTCTGTCACCCACTTGGAACTCTAAGGGTTTACGCCTCTGGTCTGCGTAGCTTTTCTGCCTGTCCCTGGCAGCTTTCAGTCTGTCTCGGATCTAGAAAATCTTGTCAGTCGTCTCCTGAATGAGTTCGGGACCTGTCATCTACTTGTCCCCTATTTCTGCCCAACACACTGGGGATCGACACTTGCGTCCATACAACGCTTCGAAAGGTGATGCTTTGGTACTAGTGTGATAACTGTTATTGTAAGAAAATTCGATCAACGGCAAATGCGTATCCCAATTTCCTCCAAAATCAATTACACACGCACGAAGCATATCTTCTAGTGTCTGTATTGTCCTTTCGCTTTGTCCATCGGTCTGGGGATGGTAAGCGGTACTCAAATCCAGTCGGGAACCAAGGGCTTCTTGCAATGATTGCTAGAACCTCGAAGTAAAACGACTATCTCGATCAGAGATTATGGAAATAGGTACACCGTGTCTGGACACGATTTCATTGATGTATATCCGGGATAATTTCTCCGTCTTGTCTATTTCCTTGATGGGCAAGAAATGCACATACTTTGTCAGACGATCGACAATTACCCAGATTGTATCATGACCACGAGGTGTCTTTGGCAAGTTGGTGACGAAGTACATGGAAATTTGTTCCAATTTCCACACAGTAATCTCTGGTTGGTGAAGCATACCTGAAGGCTTCTGGTATTCGCCTTGACCTTAGAACATGTTAAACAATGTTTGACATAGGTCGCAATGCAACCCTTGAGGTTAGGCCACCAAAAGAACTCCTTAAGGTCCTTGTACATCTTATCCACGCCGGGGTGTATTGAGTACTTGGACTTGTGTGCTTTATCCAGAACTATATCACGCAATCCTCCATACAATGGAACCTATATTCTGTTCAAGAAATATTTTGTCCCATCAGGTCTTGTCTCTAACTGACCAACCTGACTGTATAGAGCTTCATGCCCGATATTTCTATCCTTGAGAGCTTCTTGCTGAGCTTGACGAATACGGGCTGTGAGATCGGTATGAATGGTCATGCCCAACGCACGGACACGCAATGTCTTGGCACGCTCCTTTCGGCTTAATGCGTCTGCCACAACATTTGCCTTCCCTGGATGGTACTTAATCTCACAGTCATAGTCATTGAGTAGCTCAACCCATCGTCTCTGACGCATGTTCAGATCTTTCTGGTCAAAGATATGTTGCAAGCTCTTATGATCGGTAAAGATTACACTTAGTCCCATTGAGGTAGTGTCTCCAAATCTTGAGCGCGAACACTACTGCACCCAATTCTAAATCATGGGTTGTGTAGTTCTGTTCATGCACCTTGAGTTGGCGTGACGCATAGGCAATAACCTTGTTCCTCTGCATTAGGACATAACCGAGACCTTGGTGAGATGCATCGCAATAGACCACAAAATCTTCCATTCCTTCTGGAAACGAGAGAATTGGTGCGCTGCATAACTTGTGCTTCAAAAGCTGGAAAGCTGATTCTTGCGAATCTCCCCATTTAAATTTCTTGTCTTTTTTGTGTCAAGACTGTTAGGGACTGGGCTGTTTTTTAAAAGATTTCGATGAATCGACGATAATAGCCAGCTAACCCTAGAAATTGTCGAACTTCGGTCGGGGTATCGGGTTTAGCCTAATTTTTGATCGCTTCAATCTTGGTTGGATCGACATGTATACCTTTGTTGTTCACAACATGACCAAGGAAGTGAACTTCACGAATCCAAAATTCGCATTTGGATAGTTTGGCATACAATTTCTTGCTCTTGAGACGCATACAACCATTCCTTAAATAATCTACACAAAAACGCGGATTGAAAACTCAGTTGAATGGGTTCGATCAGAGGTTGACTTCTGTTCGTTGACTTGGTTTAAATAAAGAAGCTGTTAAGTTTGTTTGTGTTGAGATATATTCACCAAAAAACGTGTGGCTTAGCTGGTTGTGGGTTTGTGTTAAAACGTTGGACCGGGTTGGACTCGGGTTCGAGTCCCGGCACCAACACTTATGATTACACAAGATTAAAAATGTTACAAATAATTTTTAAATTATTCAAAACATTGGAAATCCAATGATTTTATTAAATAACTATTTTAAAAACATATATTGTTTAAAACCAACACATTATTTTTATTAATCTAAAATTTAGGGAAACTATGCGATGTTACAAGAATCCTCTTGATTGGCATCTCCAGTTGTTCCCAATGTAATGCAGTTGGATCATCTTCTGTTCTTCTAGTGAGATTGAATATGGAATGTGGGCTCAGTATTCCTATTTCTTCATTTTCTTCTCTGTAGATTTCTCTAAAGTATATTTCAGGAAATATACTATAGAGCGGCCAGTGGAGTCTTGTGTGACAGGAGATTCCCAGCTAAACTTAAGGGGAAATTTTATAGGGTAGCAGTTAGACCTGCTATGCTATATGGTTCAACATTTTGGGCCATCATATAGACACAAGTGTGCAAGATGGAGGTGGTAGAGATGAGGCTGTTGAGGTGGATGTTTGGACACACAATGTTAGATCAGATAAGAAATAAGGTCTTTAAGGAAAGGTTTGGAGTGACTAGTATATCAAATAGGATCCAGGAAAGTAGATTGAGATGGTATGGGCATGTGAAGCGGAGGCAGACATCGGCACTAGTTAGATCAGTTGAAACAATTACCGTGGAGGGGAGGAGAGGTAGAGGGGACCAAAATTGACCTGGGAGGAACGAATTAGGCATGATTTATTAGAGTTGCACCTCTCTGAGGACATGATACAAGATAGGAATTCATGGAGGCGTAGGATTAAGGTTAAGGACTTTTAGGGTGAGTACAATAGAGCTTTAGATTTGTCTCAGGGATGTAGGCTTCTTTACACTGTAGGGGGACTCTACAGGTGATTAAGGTTAAGGACTTTTGCGCATATATGTTGTTTGATGTTGAACGTGTTTTAAGTTATAGTGCTCACTACCCACATCATTGATTATTGTCTCATTTTTATTTTATTTTATTTTATTTTATTTTATTTTATTTATTATTATTTTTTACTATTATTATTATTATTATTATTATTATTATTATTATTATTATTTATTATTAGTACTATTCTTCCTAGCCCAGTTGTTGGTCCTTTGTTTTTTTGGAGCCGGGGTCTCTCTGAAAGCAGCCTCTCTATTCCCAGGGATAGATGTAAGGTTTGCCTACATCTCACCCTCCCTTGACCCTACATGTAGCTTGCTATTTGTGGGATTGACTGGGTATGATTGTTATTGTTATATATTTCAGGAAAAAAAATACATAGTCACTAAGTTTCAGCGTGATCCTATGTCTAGTGATTCCAGGCTCCACTTTCCATTAACATGCTGAAGTTTCCATCATGGCATCTGATACTACGACCTTCATATTCTTTTTGGCCTCATCTGCTATATCAACCCTTAAGGCTTCCATTATCATTTCTGTAAAAGTTCTCTTCTTTGTGGATTCCTGTTTAGGTTGATAAAGTGCCAGAATGTTACCTTCATTAGGCTGTGATGAGACTTTTGTTTGTGGTTATAGTATAGTCTAAGCAACCCTATCAGCTGTTTGGATATCAGGTGAGGTAAACTCTGCTGCTTGAGTTTTTTTCTTGTTTTTCAGTAGGGGGAGGGCCTTCTGGTTGGTTCAGTGAATATCTTTACTACCCATTGCACCATGTTTAAAGTTTGCACTGCTTAGTCAATGGTTGCATCCGCCTTTTGTTTCACCTGTTCCAGATTTTTGTTAATTTCTTCAGCTGTTCTTTAGCATTTTGCTGTTTGCTGATTGATCTGATTCTTGAATAGTTCATGTTCTGCTGCTATTTTCTTCAGTTCCCGTAACAAGTTGTTGATGCTCTCTTGAATCTGTTGGTTGTTGTTGTTGTTGTTTTTGTTTATTTTCTGTTCCTCTACTTGCTCTGGTACTAACTTGAGAATATCTTTGAGTTGTACATTTGTGTTCTTCTCAAGCTCTTCAGTCTGCTGGTGTTCTAGTTCACAGAATCTGACAATTTTTGAATGTCAGAGTTTTGTGACTCCTGATTCTTCAGTATAGTCTCTGGCTTTTCTTTCAGTTCTTTCTCCTTCTCTGCTTCTTTTCTCTCTAAAGCTTCCTGTAAGCTTTTAAAAGAAGCTTGAATAGATTCAGTAAAAATCTGGATTTCTAATTTTGTTGTGGTCAAGACTTGTGGTGGATTTGGAACAACAGATGTTCCAACTAACTGACCAGAAGTAAACAAACCTGCTTCTGTTTTGGATGGAGGGATCACATCATCACTAGATGGGGTGGCAGTCCTTCTATCACTAGAGTTTTGCAACATATGCAAAGTTGGATTTTCCTCACATCCTTGGATAGCCCTAGAGGCATGTCCTCCATGAGTTGTTGAAGAGGGCAACGAATGCCTTCTTCTATAAACCAGGCTTATGGGACTACTTGCATGGTGCCTACCTGTTGTGATTTCTGACTCCTCCTCTGAAACAGATTCAGAACCGAAATTGATGGCGTCTTCAATTGCTGGTATATCAAATGAAACACTTGGTAGTGTGGTATGTGGGTTAGGGAGAGGGATACTTGCTAATCTGTATGAGGAGTCCTCATAATTCCTCACCTCGTTGGTGGTTCTAAAGTACTCTACTAGAGGGGTATTTTGGGAATTTTCTTGAGACTTAGAATTTGAGCCATTAAGGCTATTGGTATCTTGTTTGTTCATAAGTTTCAATTGATTCTTTAAGATTGCGGAATCTTTGGGGTACAAAAGAGATCATACCTTTGGTTAAATGTGGTAGTTGATCCTCTTTATTTCATTTTGCAATCTTTTCTCTCTAGGCCGGCATGGTGGTGGAGTTAAACATAAGCTCATTTACTTCAAATTACGTCTGTGTTTATTCAATTTTTCTTGCAATGAAAAGTCCTAAGAATCAGAGATAGTGAAGATGTTTTTCTGTTTCTGTAAGGACAAAGAGGATTGACGAAACCACTTTTGATACCTTAGTCTAATTCATATTCTGCAATATTATTCTAAGTATAGAAACTGCCGAAGAAGATGACTGAAAGTACTGAAGAAGAAGATATCAAGTGCTGAAGAGTAATGATCAGAAGTTCTGAAGATCAACCAGACAAAGTCTCTGAAGAACTACTAAAGACAAACTACTCATCAGTAGTTTGTCACTCATCAGATGTTTCTTTTGATAGAAGCTTCTTCCCACCACCTTATACTTCAGTAGTTTAGTATTTTATATTATGTTTGTTAAAGTCTTTGTTCAAGTACCAATGTTACAGCCTGTTGTAGTATTTATATTATTATATTGCTTTAATACTTCTCTTGTACGTATACTTTCGTCTATAAATAGATGGGTTCATCCCACTATTTTAGATAGTCCTTGTGTAGTTAATATTTCCATTATATTGAGAATCATTTGAAGCATTTACTATTTTATTCATTAACTTTTTTGATTCTCATTTACTGCTTTAGTTCATACATCAAGGGGGAGTAATAACTCCTGTTAAAAGTGAAACTTTAACTTGAACACTTACATTTATTCCGCTGTGCAATTTACTTTGATAGATCTTAAACAAGTGTTCATAATAAGAACTATTAAACAAGAAACTGATCCAACAGTTTCTTTATCTCCCTTCTTAGGTGTCTTTCAGTCTTGGTTCCTCCTCTTGATCTGGTTCCAGATCAAGTCAGTATAATCCCGTTTGGCTCCTATGACCAGGCCATACAGAATATTTAAAGAATATTGGCTTCCTTGGTCCATTCCTCCTATCTTTGAAGTTAGGCATTTGTTTATTATCATAAACCACAGACTCCAGAAGGGAGAAAATTTTTTTATCTTGAAATCTCCTAACTTGTTGAAGTTAGCTTTGTATCCTATATCCCTTAGAGTTTGACCGATTTTTTCAACATCTGGTAACCCATCATACTCTTTTCAGTTGGTGATCCCAGAACATCTCTTATGTCTTGAAGATGAATCTTCAGTGTCTGATTATCCCAGATATGAGCAACTAGGACATCCTCAATGCCATCCTCTACAACTTCCACCTTCATAGTCTCCCATACTTGTTGCAACACTTTTATTGGTACTGACTTAGAGTTAGTCAGAGCTCTAGCAAGAGGGTAGTGTTTCAAGTATTCAATGATGATATGGTGCCTTTCATCATACTTGGTGTGATCAAGGTCAACAACTATTTTTTTGCCTTCCCATCATTGTAGGCTATCTATCTGTTTCTTGGTACGTAATCTAGGGTGGAACAAAGTTTGAAGGTTCAGGATTTGTATTTGAAGTAGACATGATTGATAGTTGTAGGATTTTGAGAAAGTTGAGAGATTTTTAGCTGAATTTGATTTTTGGTGTTGTGGACTGTTAGTAATTATCAGATGGATTTATATATCTGAAGTTTAATGAAGATGGCAACTTTCCGAATATTTGTGTTTTAATTGGATGTTAATGCCACCTTTGATTGATATAGCCCACTTGATGGTGTAACGGTTACTTTTTCTAATGTCCCATGATGTCTAGGATCTTCCACCTTTCAAGAACAAAAAGTGACTTTTTAATCTTGAATCAATCCTGTGATGACACGTGGATAAATTGATCCCACCTTTTATGCCACTACTCTTCTCAACTAGCAATGAAGTCAACCATAAGTCCATATTTTTGAAAAACAAACTATGAGACTTTAGTAATTAGAACAAATGATCTAAGCAGTTAATGCGGTAAAATATCGGATATCGGTGAAGGACCGATATTTGAGATATAGGTTATCGCGGTGAGATATCGGCGGGATATCGGCAATTTTGATATCATGCAAAATCCATACATGTAGCAATTTAACACTAACAATTCAATATACTCTCCTACCATTAACAAATTAACCTTTTACAACTTGAAAAACACTAACAATTGTAGCAAGTAGGAACTTGTTAAGACTTAAAACACTAATATTTAACACTAATTATTAACAATTAATACTTAAAACAGTAATAACAACTATAAAAAGTAAGAAAAATGGAAGAACGAAGAAGAAAAACACCAATATCGGGAATATCGGTGATATATCGGTCAAATATCGGCCAATATCGGTTGATGACTGTAACACCCCAACCGATGGCGGAATCATCGAGGTGCCACGTAGTGACGATTGTTCAAAAGCTCATGGTACTAAAATGTAAATATTATTGAAAAATCCAAAATTTGTCTTACATGGAAATGGAAATTACATTGTTTAAATGAAATGTAAATATTGAAATAACTGAATTAAAATAAAGCACTAAATGTTCCTTGCTAAAGCACTAGATCAAACTGCACCTGAGACATGTACAAAATAGGTTTGGTCAACATATGAAATGTTGGTGAGCATTCCTAGTTTTGATATATATAGTAGGTTAAAAAGTATACAATTCAAGTGCAAGCTACAGTGCAAATATGTAAACTATGTATCATACAAATGAGCGAAATCAACCCTGTGACTGTATAATGTACTGTATGAACTGTAGTGTACTCAACCAATAAATGGATGATAACTTAACACTGGCCACGGATTCTCCGATGAAAAAGGGGGAGAATCAACCTAGGCGGGTTGTCAATCCAAATAGCGCTATCCAATGTTAAGGTCGGCTTGTACCATGTTAATGATTTCACTAAGTACAAATGTAATCCACATGTATTGTCTAAGCATAAAGCACGTTGTAAGCGATGCACATAGTACTAGAATTGTATTGTAAAAATGTAAATTTGTATTTGAAATTGTAATAGTGTACATGTAACACCCCAAAAATGAATAAAAGCAAAAAGGGGATAGGAAATACTCACAGTTCACGTAGTAGTTTGAGATTTAACTGGACAACGGGATATGAATTGAGATTACTCCCAAATGATCAACCTAAAGTATTCGATAATGCGTAAGGGAAATAACTCTAGGATATATGTATTTCTAGGGCTTCGAATTGGGAATAACGTTTATTTGATTAACAAACAAATTGTTTATTAAATATAGGAAATTTAATAAATAAATAAATAAAAGTCTCTTTGTAAAATCTTAAGTTGAATATAATCATAACATAAGGTTTTGAGTATGAAAATAATTTTTATAAAATTATTTTCTTGAAAATAGAATATTTAATCTAATTATTTCAAATTGTCAAAATATGGCTTTAATATCTAAAAATATTAAAATCAAAGAATTTCTGAATCGAAAATTGTATTTCAGTTCTAGATAGTTAGAAATAATTTATGTAAAATTTTGGTACAAAAATATTGTAAAATGAATTTATTATGAATTATTTATGATTAAAACTAACAAAAATTAATTAAAAATATAAAATAAATGGTTTTTCTGAAATAAAAATATTTTCTGAAATGTTTAAGAATATACAAGTTTAGGATAATTTTTGTGAGATTTAATAATATCGTTTAGATATTTTTATTGAATTTTATAATTTCCAATGAATAAACTTGTAATATTTATAATATATATTAAATAAATTATTTTTGAAAAACTAAAAATTGGATAATGAACTTTATCAGTGGAATAACATAAAATAAATTTTGTAGAATTTATAAAATAGTTTTAGTATTTTAAAACGATTTTTAAAAGAATAAGGATTATAATTATAAAGGTTAAAAAAAAAATAAAAAGATGGTTGTTTGTTGTGGGGTTCGAACCTGGGCCCTTGGCCGGTTCAATACCCTTAGCAAAACACTCCAACCAACTGGTCTGAGCATCAGTTTTGTAATAGATTCAGTTTCTAAAATATTTATTATATACTTGGTTTTGGTCATCTTCCCCAAATAAATATAAGAACCCTAGTTTTTTTAATAATTCAAATGAGCAAGCAATAACCCGATTATACATGGGGTTATTGCTGCTTTATAGCCGATTAGTGAAACCCATAAACAAAATTGGACTTACAATCACGAATTTGTGTAAAATGCTCAGTCAAACGAAAAGTCAACTCGCGAGGAGTAGAATCTTTCAAGAGTGTTTAATCAGAAATTGGAGATGTAGGAAGTGTAATTGGCGAGTTGTGACTGTCTAAGCATGTCTAATTTATAGTGTAATGGTCGGATTAAAGATTTAGCAAGGTTTGACCATGGTTAAATGTATGCGCGTGAAAATTGTTCAATTAGGAAGGATTGGAGCTCGTCAATCGCGATGATTATGCATAGGGTTGACTCGTTTTAAATTTTCGTTCAACATAGTGTAATAATTATAGGTGATTACTGCATGAATTGAGGCCAATCACCTGGCCAAAGTCGCGCACAGCAGTGAAAAGGAAAGGAAGAAAAAGGTGCCAGCGATTTTAAAGGGTTAAATATATTTAGGGTTGGGTTTATTCCAAGAAAGAGCCGTAGCTCGGGTGGTTGCGTGTGTGGGTGTGCTCCTGCCTTGCCCGGGTTCGAGACCTGGGGGAGGCAACCTTTTATTCTTTTTTTTGTTTAAACTGAAAGGGGGAGGAGGGGAAGTGGGCTGGGCTTTGTTGGGCTGATCTAATGGGCTCAGGTTTATAAGGGTGGGTTATGGGTTTGTAGATTAATGGATTTAGGGTAAAGGTTTGGAAGTGGTAGGATATAATGACTAGCCTTTATATTTTTTTTTCATTATTATTATTATTATTATTATTATTATTATTATTATATATAGAAATAAATAAAAAAAAATATGACGGATGTCACAGCATCCCCTACTTTTAGAAACTTCGTCCCGAAGTTAATAGTAACATAGGGTTATGGATGCTAGGGTAAAATTAAGATAACTGTGGTTTGGAAAATTCGAATGCTTTGGATATGGGGTTTGATAGGTGTGAGTTAAGGATTGGATTAAGTTCGTTTCGAAAGGGTAAAGAGAGTAAGAATCTAGTAAATCACTTAAATTGCAAGTTCGGGAATCCTAAAATAAATGTACGAGTTGATTGACCACAGAAAGACTAAATAGATTACCAATAACCAGAGTTTGTTCCTGGTCCGACTTCCAATCTCACTTTCAATGCATCATTAGTGCTTGTATACAGGGTGTACCGCAGCTAACCCACCACACCTTTGATACCTTGAAAACGTACTGGACGCCTTCCCAAAAACTCTAATAGAATTTCACACTACCCTAATGTACCTGTAAATTCATGATTACGTTCCGGACCGGAATCATCAATTTACCTTACATTAAAGTTTTGCGTCCTTCTATGTTCCCACCGATTGTTGAGCAGGTTCGATAGCCTCCGCCAACCGTGGAGTAGGTTGTAGGGCCTCTCCCGACTGTTTGAAAAGGCATAGCGACCTCTACCAATCGTTGAGTATGTTCAATAGCCTCTACCAGTCGTGGAGCAGGTTGTAGGGCCTCTCCCGACTGTTGAAAAAGGCATGATGACTTCTATTAAGCGCAGCAATTATTATTCACATAGATTGCAATTTGATAACATGTTTATGCAAGCAAGTTTGTAAGTACTACAACCATTAAGTGTAAGTGTTATCATGAATAATTAAATGTTTACGAGTATCATGAATAATTAGATGTTCAATGCGTAGTCAAATTAAGGGAAAAATCTAGTTTCATGTAATAATCAATGATGTTTTCTTAGAAAAGCATCTGTAAGATCAAGTATTAAGTCCAAACGTTTCAAATAAATGTAAGGTAGAGTCGTGTATGATTAAAAATAAACGTAATCAATATAATAAATTTCCAAATCTGTGTTCGTACACAATAGTATGCAAGGAAATTTCTAGATGTTGTATGCTAATGAGTGCGACAAAATTGGATACAAAATGAAAATAGAATTATGAAAATGAAAACACAAGTATTGGATTCTCGAGTCTTGGGAAGATTTCATCCATGGCTTAACCAGTGGGATTAACGTCATCCTGATCAGTTGTTTCGTTGGTATTGATATTGAAAGCTCGTCCATGTGCCACCAGGTTTACATTGTTCAATTTGGGACATTGAGGTAGCATGTGATTAGGGTCTCTACAATGATAACATGCCCGACCGTTAGTAATCTGTAGTGGTCCCTGGGCAGCTGTTTGATGATTACTCTGTGTCCCAACCATTACTCGACAAGTGGTAACAAAGTGTCCAAACCTTCCACATCTAGTGCATTGACGGCATTGAAGATTCGCAGGGTGATGGTATTTGCAAGTGTTGCATTGAGGATGGATTCCCGTATAGGCTTTCTTGATAGGAGGCTGAGTCACAGGATCCACAACAGTATGGTTCAGGTTATCACCCATTCGTTTCTTAGAGTTCGAAGCAGTAGTGGCGGCCTTTACAAAAACAGTCTTAGATTGTTCAACAGTATTGGTGGTTTTCTCAGTAGGTGTCTTGGTGCCCTTCCTAACCAAGTTTCCTTTCCTTACGTGTTTGTCTGTTAATGTGGCTGCAAGTTGGATGGCTTCTTCTACCGTAGTGACTTTGCCTCCAGTGACAATGTCTTGAATCAGGTCAGGTAATCCCTCGATATATTTTTCGATTGCTCGAGAGACTGGGGTGACCATGTGTGGAACCAGTATGCTAAGTTCGTGATATCGAGTATTATACGCTAGATTCTCACCACTGTCTTGTTTCAACCCATAGAACTCTTCCTCTAGTTTCCTGATTTCGTTCCTAGGGCAGAATTTGGCGATCATGAGTTCCTTAACTTCAGCCCAAGATAATGATAAAGCAACATCCGCTCCTCGATTGCGTTTTTCGCCATTCCACCAGGTTAGCGCCCCCTTTTGAAGGACACTAGTAGCATAGCGAACGCGGAGTTCATCAGGACATTCACTGTTCACAAAAGTACTCTCCATGCTTTCAAACCATTGGAGGAGGCCAGTAGCACCCTCCTCACCAGTGAATTTTGTGGGGTTACAGGAGTTAAAGTGTTTGAAGGTACACCGAAATTGAGTAGTACTCCCTGTGTTGGCACTGTTACTATTCTGGGTTATCTCACCGACAAGGTTTGGGATCACTGCAGCAATTTGCTCGGCGACTAAAGATGCGAGGCGGCGATCAGAACGTCGTCCAGAAGCACGAACAGGGCGTTGGCTGGCATCACGGAGCATGCGGCGAGCAGACATCTATGAGGTAGTCAATGAATAATCATGAGATTAGAAAATGTGAGTGTATAACTGTACAAATGATTATGAAAGTATGACTTGTAAGAAATATATGATATATAGGATATTGTATATGAAACGAGAGAGTATTATTGGAAAAACTTGTACAAAATGCTTGGAGTGCCCTTGTCTAGCTGTATAGCTCAACAAGGTCGTTGACTTTTCAAAGGAATTGAACCCAATGGTGATCAAAGAAGACATGCTTTAGCCTATAAGTGGACACTCACTCCAGGAATCCCCAGGTAAGCATAACAGGTCCGTAAATGGATTTATGCGCTATGCTTGCCTATGCCAGAAAACCCAGTGTACAGGCGTCCACCCTTCCAGATTGCACGTGTCCTTATCACACTCATTAAAGTTCAATCAACTTTGAAGGAGCAAAATAAGAATAGGCATTATGCCTAAGAGTGTCTTCATGAAAGGTACTGTCTCTGTTCCAGACTGATGTAGACCTTCCACTCCTTGTAGGACACCGTCTCTATGCACCATGATGAAAGATGAGAAGAATGGAGTGAGAGAAGAAGGGATAGATAGAAGAAGGAAAGTAGAGGGAAATGAGGGGTAGGTTAGTTCAGGAAATATTATGCATGCAAGTTGTAGTTCGGTTATAGTCTAGGCCTTTTTATCTAATAACCTAGTTCCCTATAACCATGGCTCTGATACCAATCTGTAACACCCCAACCGATGGCGGAATCATCGAGGTGCCACGTAGTGACGATTGTTCAAAAGCTCATGGTACTAAAATGTAAATATTATTGAAAAATCCAAAATTTGTCTTACATGGAAATGGAAATTACATTGTTTAAATGAAATGTAAATATTGAAATAACTGAATTAAAATAAAGCACTAAATGTTCCTTGCTAAAGCACTAGATCAAACTGCACCTGAGACATGTACAAAATAGGTTTGGTCAACATATGAAATGTTGGTGAGCATTCCTAGTTTTGATATATATAGTAGGTTAAAAAGTATACAATTCAAGTGCAAGCTACAGTGCAAATATGTAAACTATGTATCATACAAATGAGCGAAATCAACCCTGTGACTGTATAATGTACTGTATGAACTGTAGTGTACTCAACCAATAAATGGATGATAACTTAACACTGGCCACGGATTCTCCGATGAAAAAGGGGGAGAATCAACCTAGGCGGGTTGTCAATCCAAATAGCGCTATCCAATGTTAAGGTCGGCTTGTACCATGTTAATGATTTCACTAAGTACAAATGTAATCCACATGTATTGTCTAAGCATAAAGCACGTTGTAAGCGATGCACATAGTACTAGAATTGTATTGTAAAAATGTAAATTTGTATTTAAAATTGTAATAGTGTACATGTAACACCCCAAAAATGAATAAAAGCAAAAAGGGGATAGGAAATACTCACAGTTCACGTAGTAGTTTGAGATTTAACTGGACAACGGGATATGAATTGAGATTACTCCCAAATGATCAACCTAAAGTATTCGATAATGCGTAAGGGAAATAACTCTAGGATATATGTATTTCTAGGGCTTCGAATTGGGAATAACGTTTATTTGATTAACAAACAAATTGTTTATTAAATATAGGAAATTTAATAAATAAATAAATAAAAGTCTCTTTGTAAAATCTTAAGTTGAATATAATCATAACATAAGGTTTTGAGTATGAAAATAATTTTTATAAAATTATTTTCTTGAAAATAGAATATTTAATCTAATTATTTCAAATTGTCAAAATATGGCTTTAATATCTAAAAATATTAAAATCAAAGAATTTCTGAATCGAAAATTGTATTTCAGTTCTAGATAGTTAGAAATAATTTATGTAAAATTTTGGTACAAAAATATTGTAAAATGAATTTATTATGAATTATTTATGATTAAAACTAACAAAAATTAATTAAAAATATAAAATAAATGGTTTTTCTGAAATAAAAATATTTTCTGAAATGTTTAAGAATATACAAGTTTAGGATAATTTTTGTGAGATTTAATAATATCGTTTAGATATTTTTATTGAATTTTATAATTTCCAATGAATAAACTTGTAATATTTATAATATATATTAAATAAATTATTTTTGAAAAACTAAAAATTGGATAATGAACTTTATCAGTGGAATAACATAAAATAAATTTTGTAGAATTTATAAAATAGTTTTAGTATTTTAAAACGATTTTTAAAAGAATAAGGATTATAATTATAAAGGTTAAAAAAAAATAAAAAGATGGTTGTTTGTTGTGGGGTTCGAACCTGGGCCCTTGGCCGGTTCAATACCCTTAGCAAAACACTCCAACCAACTGGTCTGAGCATCAGTTTTGTAATAGATTCAGTTTCTAAAATATTTATTATATACTTGGTTTTGGTCATCTTCCCCAAATAAATATAAGAACCCTAGTTTTTTTAATAATTCAAATGAGCAAGCAATAACCCGATTATACATGGGGTTATTGCTGCTTTATAGCCGATTAGTGAAACCCATAAACAAAATTGGACTTACAATCACGAATTTGTGTAAAATGCTCAGTCAAACGAAAAGTCAACTCGCGAGGAGTAGAATCTTTCAAGAGTGTTTAATCAGAAATTGGAGATGTAGGAAGTGTAATTGGCGAGTTGTGACTGTCTAAGCATGTCTAATTTATAGTGTAATGGTCGGATTAAAGATTTAGCAAGGTTTGACCATGGTTAAATGTATGCGCGTGAAAATTGTTCAATTAGGAAGGATTGGAGCTCGTCAATCGCGATGATTATGCATAGGGTTGACTCGTTTTAAATTTTGGTTCAACATAGTGTAATAATTATAGGTGATTACTGCATGAATTGAGGCCAATCACCTGGCCAAAGTCGCGCACAGCAGTGAAAAGGAAAGGAAGAAAAAGGTGCCAGCGATTTTAAAGGGTTAAATATATTTAGGGTTGGGTTTATTCCAAGAAAGAGCCGTAGCTCGGGTGGTTGCGTGTGTGGGTGTGCTCCTGCCTTGCCCGGGTTCGAGACCTGGGGGAGGCAACCTTTTATTCTTTTTTTTGTTTAAACTGAAAGGGGGAGGAGGGGAAGTGGGCTGGGCTTTGTTGGGCTGATCTAATGGGCTCAGGTTTATAAGGGTGGGTTATGGGTTTGTAGATTAATGGATTTAGGGTAAAGGTTTGGAAGTGGTAGGATATAATGACTAGCCTTTATATATATTTTTTTTTTCATTATTATTATTATTATTATTATTATTATTATTATTATTATTATATATAGAAATAAATAAAAAAAAATATGACGGATGTCACAATGACCGATAACCGAGATATCGGTGATATATCACCGATATATCGGCCGAGTTAACTACTTAGCAAATGAGCCAGATTTCTGGGACTTTGTTTAGAATTTTCTAACTGTTCACTATATTTCTGGAATTTTGTCCTCAACCATTCTTCTGAATATATGTCTATATATTAATGGATAAGAATGAAACTCGAAGTGGCCTTTCATAAAAGTAGCCATGAAAATTAACGTGACACCAAATAATAAATGAGTGTGTCAAGGTTCGAATCTTGCGTTGAAGATGGATCAACCTTTTTACATTCATTATCATTTGTGAGTTTCATTCCATTTTTTTTAAAATAGAGAGAGATTGTGTGATGAGAATCCGGTTAAAAACCGAATCCACGAATCGATTAAGCGAAAATAACTCGGTTCAGACGGAAGATATGAGACGAGACAGAAATTGACGAAAACAATGTCATCACAGATCACTACAACAAAAATAGGTTTTTAGTACGCACAAAAGCGTCCTAAAATGTTATTTTACAGGACCTTTTATTTAATAGGACCAACGGTAAAAGCGTTTCATGTAAGGGGGTCGTAATAAGTCACGAAGCTTAAAAAGCATCCTAATATCTCAAATAAGATTATGAAACCAATTTTATGGTCACATAATATGTCCCAAAAAAATCCTAATAAAACATATTAGGACACTTTTACAAGGTTTTAACATGTGCTTACCTAGTTTTAATCTTTTAATACACATACAAGGGTCCTAAAAAATTAATTTATAGGACCCTTATGATGTAACATTATATAAGAATTAGTTCCAAAAAAGGGGTCATAATATCTCAAATAACATTATGAAACCAACTTTATGGTCGCATATCTCAATAAACAAACAATACAACGTCCTAAGAAAAACATATTTGAACACTTTTACAATGATCTAACAAGTTTAATATAAAACATTCAAAGTCCTAACAAGTCATGTGATACAACGTTTTTTTAAACATACACACACAATTTTATAATATACTGTAAATAACATCAACTAATGAAAGAAAAAAAAAACTTTATTATATTTCAAATAAGCATATTCATAACAAAAACACTAAAGATAAAGTCTTGTAACATTTAACAAAGAAATTAAAAGTAGTGAAAGAAACAAGCAACATAGAATCATGAGTCATCATGCGTCCTCAATCCTCACGGGCTACCTACAAATAAACGATCCATGTATACGCATTAAGTTCCAGATTATTAAAATTATTCATATCACAAGATTAACAAATAAACCATCCATACTACCCACAAATTAACCATCCATGTATAAACATTAAGTTCCAGATTATTAAAATTATTTATATCACAAGTTTAACAAATACATACCGAGATGAAAGGACAAGGCTATGCAATGGATACACCAATACAATATTGAATTATGGAAAATAACCCATATGGTCTCACCAACTTTACATCTATTTTTATTGGTACTTAAACGTTTACCTCACGACAATATGATCTGATCTCTGTACCACCAACTAAAATCGTGTGCTGAGCAAATATGTCATACAGCCATACGACAAGTGCCATTAAAATTCTGAATTTGTGGCATATAAACTAAGTGCTACTAAAAGTGTGTTCTAAGCAAATATGCATACGACAAGTTCCATCAAAGGTCTAAATTAGTATCATAATAGCTAAATGCCATTAAAAATGTGTGCTACTAATTGGCTTTTTATTTGTAGTGAAATGTCATATGAAACGTATATGTACACAAAATCATATATATATTTAACTAAATATGTATGTGTTTTTATCATTTACTATATTTGGTCAAATTACGTTTTTGTTAATGTTATAAGACCCAAGTGTTAGGTGTCATATTAAGTTATGTTATAATAAAACTCTAGTGAATAAACGCCCTATAAAACTGATGTATCATGACTCAAATATCATGTGTCCTATTACGGTGTATTATAATAACATCATAATAATTAAGCGTCCTATAAAGGTTGAAGTTATAATACCCATGTGCCAAGTGTCCTATTAAGTTATGTTCTAATATGACTTCGACTAGAAAGGGTCCTATAACATCGAACATTTATGACTTAACTACAAAGTGTCTTATTAAGTTATGTTATAATAGGACTACCGGTGATCAAGTGTCTTATTATATTACCACATAATGGGACACCAACAACTAAATGTCTTATAAATTACTTTATTAGGATACACATTTTAAGTGTCTTATTAAGCTATATGATAATAGGACTCCAGAGAATCATCCATCCTATTAACAAGTTTTTTAGGACACCGGTTTAGTAGCGTATATTATAAAACGACCCCAAAAGTTCATTCGTCCTAATAAATAGTTTTTTAGGACCCTATTTTACAAGCGTCCCACACAAAAGGTCCTTAAAAGCCCTTTTTGTTGTAGTGGATTCGTATTACATCAGAAACGGTTACAGACACTGTCATCAGTAGGATAAACATCTATCTCGGGGCTGGGGGAGGTTGGGCATGACCTCCCCTTTGAGAGCATTCAAAGCACAAACTCAAAATCTTAAATGAAAAACACACATGAGATTGCTTATATAGGCCCAGCACCTTCGCCCCTTGCAGGAGGTCGAATGTGCTAGTTCGACCTTGACATATGGTCGAATCAACAAGTAATATGTTAGTTCGACCACTTACTTTTAGGTTCGACCTCACGCTGGTTAGAACCAATCAGGTTTACCTTAAACAACTACGTCAGATCCATAAAATGCCCTTATGGATCACTACAATCTCATATATTACAATACAAGACTCAACCCTAGTCTATTCGACAGTGACGTCCACAGAAAGTGCATCAACACATATCAACATAATTTGGACACAATTAAAGAACCTATACATGTTCATTGTTAATATGGATGTTGAATCATAACACCATTTCATGACCAAGTAAAACTCAAAATTGTAAAATTGAATTTGGTTCTAAATATTGTTCCACCCAATAATGAAAAATTCACATCAGTCAAATGCAACGATTCACAATACTAAACATGGCACTCGAAATCTATAGACCAGCTCAGGTGATTCGTAAAACACGATAATATTGTTAAACATTATGGTTCATCTTTCCTTTGGCTGACAAATAATATGTCACACGGTAACAATACTGCAACACAAGTCTGGGCTATAAGAATGCTTTATCACATTTGTTACCGATAGCTTCAAATATATTACTCTGTTTAAATAATAAACATTAGCAGCATTTGCATATGTATATGGGTATGCATGCATATATTAATAAGTATACACATAAATATAATTAACTAAAAGAAATCTTAGTAAACTTTTAAATATAGATAATGAGCAAAAATATATAAAACTTTAAAATAATTAAGTTTAGAAAATGGAAAGATGCATATTAGATATTATTTATAGGTAAATTTCTTTTAAAAACCTTGACTATGTCAATTTAGCAGAAAACACCTTATGTATATTATATATCCATGTGATATTAACATATATTTTAATAACAACAAAACTCTCTAATTTGAAGGGGTTCTTTATTACAAGTTTAAAAAAGAAATAAAAGATAAAAGCATTGAATTTGGTATTCAAGAAAAACAGAATAATTTTTTTACACTTTAGTCAAATTTTAACATATACCAACATACTAAAGTTTATCTTATAAATACATAGTAATGTACACCTATTTCACTTGATAAAATACTTAGATGGATCTAAATCTGAATTCAAAGGTTGAAGCTTCTAAGGTTGGTTCTTTGTTAATTTATGGTTTTCATTCATCCTATTTTACTAATTATACCTTTTTATACATATCTTAGTCATGTAAATGTTAACTTTGTGGTTTTACAGATTCATTTAGATGAAAAACATACGAAAATGAACAAACCAATAACCATACAAGCGCCTAAAGTAACATCTAAGGTTGTATTTTTTTTTTTAACGGCAAATGTTACCCCACTATAATTTACATAAAATACACAATTGCCTATATTTGAACCTAAGACCTCTCGTCTAAGAAGCATAAGGCTATACCAAGTGGGTCTTTTTTTAATATTAACATGGTTGTTATTTTATGTGGTACATTGTATGTGTTTTATTGCAGGATAATGGTGGTAATAGTGTTAAGATTATTTGCTATGATGCAATGTTTAGTCTCTACAAATCTGATCTTCAACGTGAATTTAGTGAAGAGGTTATATCAATATTTATTTCATCTTCTACTAACTTGTATATTAAATAGTTTTTATTTATTTTAAGGATCGAATGCATGAAACTAATAGGAAGAGATCTAAGGGCTCTCTGAATGAAAATGGAGTCAACTTATTGATCTAGACAGTTCTTATGGAAAGGACAAAGAAGACGTATTTGATGATACTGCAGATAGGATAAGATAGAGAAAACTCATCATTACCAAAATATATAATAATCAAACATGAAGACATACAAGATATTCTAGGGATCGCTTTTGATAATGAATGGTTGTCAGACAATATAGATGAGATCAAGCAGTTCTGGAAGACTTTTGACTAGATTGATCTCATGATTCAAGTCGTTCACACACGAGCTTTTAATTTTCAACTTTTATGTAAATTAATATTTATTTTTCCTTAATTATTATTTTATTTTATCAAAGATTTCTTGAAGTACTTTATAATTTAAGTGTTAAATCTTTTTAGTTACTAAACATGTATAACGATTATGATGTATATCCACCGCAATTATGCTATAACAAATACTATACGCATTTGAAATAAGTACCGTAATGCAAAATGTCACTCTCGCCGTATCGCGCGGCTTTCCACTACCATATATATAATATGTTGAATACATTGCTAATTTTAAACAGAAAATTATGAAAACAACATATTGTAGTGTAGGCAATGCTTGAGAGACAACGTAACATATACAGGTAAACCATATAGGATTGGAATATAAAATAAACTTTAATGATTTAATTAGCACAAATATTTTTATGAGTGATCTAATTAGAACACTAGTAAAACTTGATTACTATTCTATAAAATATATACATATGTACGTATATTCACCAACTTAAATATATTTAAAAACGAAGTAGAATATGTATAAAAATTTTACTGATTCAGTAATATGCTTGAAAGCATAGTCATAATTAATTATTAATTATATATATAATAAATATAATATACTTAATATTCAAAAGACTATAATGTAATATGTAAGATGTTTGGTACAAAACATTTATAAGAATGTATAATAATTTTTAAGACTAAAAAAGTAGAAATTCCAAATACACATTTAGTTTTACGGAGGATGATTGTGCACGTCAACATACTTGAATCTAGGCAATCTAGACATTGATAGGTCTAAGGTCACCTGTAGTGGTGTGTGTAGTGAAAGGGTGTGAAAGGGTACATTCGCACCCATTTGACGCCCAGCACACTGCCCCCTCTCTCGTTAAACGGGCGCAAAAGAGGCTCCCATGAAATATTTCACACCAAACCATTCATCCATCCAATCCCATTCATCCACGTGGCACGAGCAACGATAATATATCCGTTGAAGAGTAAAGTAGCTGTTTAAAAAAAATATTATTAACACTTTAAAACCTATATAACACACTCACACCATCACACATTTTATAAAAAAAAACACACAATACACCACTTCATTTTATAAAACAAACACACCACACCAACTTATTTTTATAAAAAAATGAGTTTCCCGACATCCTCATCATCCATCCGAAGTATTATTACAATGAGTTTTTAGACGATACGGGTGATTCAACCACGAGGAGATCGAGCAAGAGGTGGTTACAAGTGCTT
Source organism: Ambrosia trifida (assembly GCA_028751855.1). Classification (NCBI taxonomy): domain Eukaryota; kingdom Viridiplantae; phylum Streptophyta; class Magnoliopsida; order Asterales; family Asteraceae; genus Ambrosia; species Ambrosia trifida. Next base: position 73,602,835 of record CM054128.1, on the reverse strand, counting down.
GTGCGCTGGCAACGAAGTATATGAAACATGTTAGTAATCCTCCACATCCTATTTTGCAAAGAAAATATATGTAACGCGACCGCTTGGAGGCAAACGCTCGTTTAATGAAAGATTACTTTGATGAAGAGCCAACTTATCCGGACCCAAAGATTTTTACGCGTCATTTCTGGATGAGCAAACATTTATTTCTACGCATTTTTGGGAGAATTGAAAAATTCCTTTGATTATTTTAAGCAAAACCTGAATGCGAGAGGGGCGCTTAGATTTACCGCTATTCAAAAGTGTACTTCAGCACTACGCATACTTGCGTACTGAAACACGACCGACATAAACGACGAGTACTTAAAGCTGGCCGAGAAAATAACACGCGACACCTTTGAGCATTTTTGTCAAGGTACAATGCATTTCCTTAAAAATTATATTCAATTGCATTTATTTTTTACTTAGTTTAATGGTATATTTAATTATGTTATTTAAAGGAATAATACATTTGTACGGTGTGTGTTACTTGAGAAGACCAAGCTGGTACGATCTACAAATAATATATGAGGTGCATTCAAATGAACATGGTTTACCAGGAATGCTTGGGAGTATAGATTGTCATCATTGGTCGTAGTATAATTGTCTAACGACATGGCGAAGTCAAGACACACGAGGTGACCAGTGATAACCGACGGTTATTCTTCAGACGATGGCTTCACATGACCTTTGGGTTTGGTCGGCTTACTTTGGTGTTGCGAGATCATGCAATGACATAAACGTTTTTAACCAGTCACCCCTGTTGGAGGATTTCAAGTCTGGTAGAGTACTAAAGGCATCTTTCTATGCTAATGGAAACTACTACCCACACGGATACTTTTTTGCCGATGGAATATATCCCAAGTATTCGATTATCGTGAAGATGTTTAGTAATCCGTGCGATGAAAAAAAAAGCATATTTTAAGAAAGTTCAAGAGTCTTCGTGAAAGGACATTGAGAGATGCTTTGGGGTGCTTCAACAGCGTTGGCATTATTTGATAAATCCTTGTCGTACATGGACAAAATAAAAAATGAGAGATACTATGTATGCGTGTATAATCATGCATAACATGATACTAGAAGATGAAGGAAAGGTGACGAGTTAAAATTATATACCGGATGCCCCAACGGAATTGCCACAAGCGACAATGGCTAAAAGAATCATCAACTCGTATGAGGTGCGTAATGGGGATACACATAACGCTTTAGCGTTGGATTTGGTCCAACATGCATGGTAAGTTCGATATATTCCGCACGAGGGTGAAGAAGAAGAGGAAGACGAGTTCGCCGAAACCGATGAATTGTAGTTTTATTAGTTTTTTGTATTATTTAAATGAAATATTTTTTTAAATGGTTCGTCTTTTTTTAGTATGCTCGTTTTTTTTAAATTATGTTATTTAAATGAAATATTATTTGTTTTATTAAATTTAAAAAAAATATAATAAATATCATGTGGGTCTCACTAGGGCTTGAAACCATTACACCCCATTTTGATTTCAAGCTTATAGTGAGACCCACATGTCACATGTCAAAAAATACCCAAGTGAGGGGCTTGAAATTTTATAACCACTAAAACATATTGCTTTTTTTTTTTTTCGTTCTTTGTCGTCAGTCGCCTTCTCCATGTGTTCTATGCATTCTTTTTTTTTTTTAACGACCAACAAACTGATGTGCCAGCTACCCGGGTTTCTAACATTGTGAAAGCGCCCATACGCTCCTAGGTGAAGACACGTCTCAAGTGTCCGCCCCTAAAATGTGTTGGGTAGCTAACACCCACCAAGCCACCAGTTCCGGAGAAAACTCAACCCTTTACTCGCCCAAAAACACGATGATAAAGGGCCGGTAAAACTCGATGAATCAGGAATCAAACTCCTGCCCATGTGGCCAAGAGTTTTCCATTATTTCCTCGAAATAATTGAGCTATCTCAACTACAACTGTTTTCCTCTTCTATATTTTTTCCTTGCAACATAAATTGGACATTTAATAATTTACGAAGAGAATGCACCAATAATGCAAAACATAATTAAAAAATAAATAGATAGGGTGGTAAATAGAAAAAAATGTTTGACAAATAGTTCGTAAATTGTTTGGCGGGAAATTCATTAATGTTAGTTTGATTAATAAATGAACGAACACGAACAAGAAATTTCGTTCGATTAACTAAAGGAATAATAAACAAACATAAACAAATGTCTCGTTTGTTCGATTGTATTCGTGAACGTTCGACAATGTGTTTGTTTATATTAGTTCGACAATGTGTTTGTTTATATTATCCATTCGTATTAAAATTTTCAATCTCTCTCCTAATACACCTAAAGATTAATTATTTTTCTTCCAAACTTTTATTTCTCTCCTAAACCTTTTTTCGCCTAAACTTTTTCGTCGTTATAAATTAATTATTTAAGTAAACTTTTTAATCATTTTTGCATTTGTGAAAGATCACTCTTTTTTAGTTGGTCGTACTAAACTAAGGGAAACCTCAATATTTTGTTTTGAAATACCAGACAATTAAAGATGTTATTGCATTTTACCTGCATAGTTATTATGCAAGTTTATGTGCCCTTATCTAATTAATATTTGTTTTAAATGTTCTCAACAAGTCAATTATGTATGAATAATTTAGGGAAGTTGGGCATACAAGAATCAAACATTATTTGGGATAATTATGAACTTATGAATTAGAATTATCATGTATTCATGTCTTAAGTAATTTTGGATCATTATATCAAAGTGTAATTTGACTTATTGCATAGTGGATGTAATTTGTCTACTTGTAATGTTAACAATGTTTTTTTAGCTAGTTGCATATTGAATGTTTATTTGTGTTCAAACACTGTGTTCATAAACAGTTCATAAAAAATGAATTTCCTTAATAAACAAACACAAACATATCATTTTGTCTGTTAACGTGTTCATGAACGGTTCGTTTGTTCAATAAACCATAATAAACAAACACTTCGTTTTGTTCATTAAGAGCCCTATAAATAGACTAAACAAAATCAATCATGCATTTCTCATTAACAAATCTTCATGTGTAACATACTAAGGCTGTGTTGTTGATCGGTTGTCGCAGTCCGGTCAAAAATAGTATTTATAAGTCTACCTTATCACCTTTAACTATGCAGTTAGTGGTAATAGGGTGTCGATCCACGAAGAGTTTATGGTTGGTGTTAATGCTTAAAAGTTGATTAAAAATATTTATGAAGATGTCTATTTGTTTATGAAGCTTGCTAATGTTTTCATTTCAGACGCTTTGAAAGAGTTTAGTTGTTTAGTAGAATGTAAAATTGAATTGCAAAAAGAATAATTGATAAAATGGAGTTGTAAATAATATAAAAATGAAAAGGCTGCACCCGACGTCACAAGCAAGACACGGGTCCTATCACAATTAGGTAATGGTTAATGTTGCACAAATCACTAACGAGGTTGTTGTTACAAGACTTAGGCGCCAATAATCGTCAACATCAACAATGGAAAATTACACACTTTATCACTCAAGAACACACAAACCCTATATCATAATTGAGCATATAAACGAATTCATTTCATGATGTTATTAGTGTGAGAGGAAATCAACAATAATGAATTCAAAACAAGATTAAAGCATCAAATTAAATTGTTCAAGTGATTGCGTACAATTGAAAATAGAAAAATACCCAAATTGTTCAAGAACCCTAATTTCTTACAAGTTACATTAGGTGAACCTCTAGGAACTTAGCCTCTCATGGTGATGGATGAAGTAGGCACAATTGAGATAAAGCCATCTTCTTTTCTTCACAATTGATAACTTGAAAACTATGATTTTGTGTGGACTTGGAGTTTTGGTATAGAGAATTCAAGAATATGGAGGATTATGAGATGTGAGAGATTAAGTATGACAGATGCCTATGATTCATGATTTCCTCTTGATAATATAGGCTTCAAGATGTTGTAACTCTCCCAAGAAATCCCCCATTTCACTCCTTTTCATTTAATAATCGACCCGATCAATGATTTCCCCTTTAATTTTCCTTAAAACTTGCACTTTTTAAATTCTCCCAGAGTCGGCCGTCGCCGACGGTGGGCCACCGTCAGCGACGCCAACATTGACGCCCAAACTTGTTTTCTTCATAACTTTTTTCGTTTCAACTACGTTTTTCTCCATTTTTGCGGCCACGCCTTCGTTTTTCAATCCTCTTTCATTTCATACAAAAATATCTTCATTTCCAATTCATATATTTTTTCCAAAACACGTCCAATCTTTGTTCTTTGCTACCGGTTGCTCGTTTCTTGCATCCGCTTCCTCCTAGCTTCACTCCAATGCCTCATTTAACTTCCAAAATGCACTATAAACATAGCGAGTCATGTAAAACATAAATCATATCAAAGTAGATCATTTGGAACTCGAATGCACATAAAAAACTCAAACATAAGCATTATAACTTGAGGCTTTCAACCACGCATCAGTTGTCTAATGGCGTCATTTGGGGCGCCATTGGCGATCGCTAAGGGCCAAGGACACATGCACGACTCCAATGGCGGGCGTGAGTGAGAAGAATGCGGGAATTATGGTGGGGTTCACTCAAATCTAAATCAATCACATTATTTTGCTTTTTTTTTTTTTTAATTTAGTTTTAGTTATTCATAACACATAGTTATTGCCCTAGTTCTTACGTAGGGTGACATGGTAATAATGTGACATCACTTTTTACTAATTAATGGAGTAAATAGTTATGTCACAACACATAGCCTAACACATGGTTAAACCTTTGGGTTAGTAGCCATATGATTCCGGTCTATTACGGGTCTAAAGTTCTAATTTTTGTTTTACTATTTTTTATTGCAACCTTTTGATAATCACTTGCATGTAAGAATCTTCGTTGTGGGGCAACTCCCCGATGAGGCAGTAGTGAAATGGGCGTTGAACATCGCCCTAGGTGGCGTGAAGGTAGGGAATGTTAGCAAGTTAACGGCCATTAAGCGGGAGAAGGTGTCAACCCACCAATTGTCAACCAATAAACTAATTTCTTTCCTTGTTTTTCTTTTTTAATTTATTTCATTTAATTTTTTTTTTTTGAGTAGCTAAAACTTGTGAAGCCATTACCCATTAAAGGTGAAAAGAAAGTGAGTGAGAGCTCATGCCCACGCAACAGTGGTGTGAAAAGTACTTTATGAGGTGATTGTTAAAAATAGTGAAACCATTGTTAGAAATGGGAGAAATGGCTTACAAAACTTAGAAGAAGATGCAGAAAAAGAATGACAGAAAAATAGGCTTGTGTTTGACACAATTCTCTTAAATAAAGATTTGTCGTCTGTTCCCAGGGTACATCGGTTGCTAACAGTGGCAGTGGTGCATTGCTGGATTATCCCACCTGCTTGAAAATAATCAGAAGTCTGGTTGATGTTGCCGTGTATCGTGACTATGTGAGTGCTTTGTGTTTGGTTCTGTGTGTGTTCTGCACAAGAGTATGCATTCTTTTATAGACTTAACACTCTCTGCTTAATTGGCTATTAACTACTATTCACTACAGCAGGAGATCAAGAAGTTAAAACATTCTTCTAGAAGGCTGAAGACCAGACCAAGATACTCGAAACAGTCTTCTAGAAGCATTAATAAAAATAAAATGGGTTACAAAACCTAACATCACATTGGTTCTAGAATTTACTTAAACCAGAACCCATTTTTGCATACCTTTTGCACTCACGAATAGGTGCTCAAGTATAATGTAAATTAACATTTTAATTCTCCCAATTTAGTTTCACCTTATAAACTCCTCCACTTTTCTTCCCTCAACCAATGTGGGACAACTCACATTCACATATACATATAAACTCCAACAACCATAATACAAAGGCGAACAAACTACTATATACATGATCTTGTTAGCTTATAATGTATTGACATGGTTCCATGAGTTTGCTGATAACAACTTATTATAGTGATAATATGCCAAGATATTAACTTTGCATTTGAGTGAATTCATGGAATATAGCACAAATTTGGGATTGTAAATGAATAGCATGTTTAGCAAACCATTCGACAGGAAGTTTATTTACACTCGCTCGTTTAGTAAATGTGTGAATATGAACATGCGGTTCCGTTCAATTTTTTTTGAACGGCCAATTGGAATCACTTACACTCGCTCATTTAGTAAATGTGTGAATATGAACATGCGGTTCCATTCAATTAATTAAACAAATGAATACGATGTCGTGTGCATTCTGTGACACCCGGCATATTTAGCGTAAACATTTTAGTAACATCTAAGTCTACCTTAGCAGGAAACATTTATAAACGGACTTAACTAGGTTAGTTGAGTCGGGTCAATTTAGGATTGTCCAGGGTTCAATGATCTGGAGGATCATTGGGAGTCGTTTTGGGAATACACTAGTACCGGGTCCCGTTGTTGGTGAAATTACATGAACTAATTAAGTGTATGTGTAGATTAATTGTCGTATGGTGGATTATATACATAGATGTGTTTAAACGATGTGTAGATAATTATCCATGCTTAAATATGTTAAACATAGACTAAGGTTGCATGCTCATATGTTAGGATGCGTTAAAATGCGTTAAACACGACAAACTGGAAAACTAGAAAAAACATAAGTCCTGGTTCGAGCACTTCGAGTGGGCGAACCTGGAGATTTGTCTTGGTTCGACCCTTAGCAAAGGGGCGAACCTGGGATATGGAATTGAAAGAATTCCATTCGACCAAGTTAGGGTACATTCGACCCTATGAAAGGGTCGAAGGAGGTTACATTCGACCAGAGACAGGGGTCGAATGTGGCCTAGTATAAATACCAAACTTTGCCATTTTTCACCATTTCACAAACCCTAGCCGTCTCTAAACACTCTCAAACGATTTTTAACACTGAGGAAGGAGTTTTTGCTTTGGTTTTTCATAATCTAACCCATCAACAACATCTAATTAAGAATCCAAGGTGTGTTCTTGATCCTAAACCCTTTTTAAGGCATTTTAATTCGTTTTCATCTAACCCTAAATGTCCAGATCTGTTCTAAGGGTGTTTTCATGATTAAAAACCTTTTAAACATCTTTCTAAACCTAAACCTTATCATTAAACATAGGTTTTCATATCAATAAACATACGTTAATGATGTGTTATGTGATATTATGTGTTGTTTAATGATTTGCTACTGTACCTATGATAGAAACATGATCTAGGGTGGCTATTGATGTTGGTTTATTGTTGTTTAGGGTTACAATTAGATAGATGGTGATATTATGGGTATTTTGAGGATTTTTTATAAATCTAAGGATTGTTACATGTTATTATTATTGATAGAACTATTAGGGGTTTTCATAAATACATTAAACAGAGCATATTGAGATGATTATGAAAGGATTTCAAAAAGTTTCCAAATTGGGTAAGAATTCCATGCATGATGTGACATTCCCATAATTTTGCCATTTTAGGAAAGTGTTAAAACAAACTGGTTTTGGGGCAAAATTGGTGGGGTTTTGTAGGGATAAGTTATTCATGCTTGACTGCTGTGTTTGATGATGTTTCGCGATGTTTCGAATGTGTTTTAAGCGTTTTTGGGGAAACTTATCTGACAGGGTCGAACCTGGGCTCATTTGACCAATCGGATGGTCGAATGTGAGATTCCAGGGTCGAACCTAGGAAAAGTTTGGTCGAATCAGATCAAATGGTCGAACGTGGCATCAAACAGTCGAACGTGACATAAAACGGGCGAACGTGACTTAAAAGGGGGAGAAGGTGGATTTATCTGCCTGGTTCGACCCTTCTGATGTAAAAATGAGATTTTTGATACAAACTAAGTGTTTTATGCTTGAACCTTGTGTGTAATCTATGTGTACTTGATTAGTTAGGGTAATGAGTCACCAACGGGATGTCGGGTCGGTCTAGTGTGTCGGTTAAACATTTAAACACGTTTTAAAACATACTTGGTTACGATCTGGACAATCGGGAACTAGATAACCTTATGGTTATTAGTCGGAACACTTATGTGAACATTTTGATAGATCTCCGGTAGAGGGATTATCAAGGGCTTAGCATTTTACTATTTACCGAGGAACGCAATCTAAGGTGAGTTCACGGCCCCACTTTTATAGCTTTAACTTTTGGGGGAGAAAACATGCGCTAAACTATTCTGGTCACATATGTCATACTATAGTTTAACTTTGCATTGCTATACGATCTTTTAAAGTCCCGGGGAAAACCATGAATGTGCGGGGATGCACAACGGGGGAAGTGTGGATAGATCTATTGGGCGTGACCTGCCCCATTCGTCGGCTTGGAGAGCCGGGCGGGTGCATATTGTCTCAAACTGGTAACATTGGTATCATGCTGAACATTCGGGCTGAACATTGCTAAACATTGCTAAACGTGTCTAGTAATGGTTTTCCAATCGTAGTAGTAATAAAACATACGCTTAGCTAGCGTACTTGGTGACATTGGTATAGTATGGGCATGGTAACGTTTTGGTAACTTTTGGTAACATATTGAACAAACCTGTGAACTCACCAGCATTTTATGTTGACGTCTTTTTGGCATGTTTTTCTCAGGTCGCTAAGGTAGCAACAGTGGACTAGGCACACGAGTCTGCATGGCGTCTAGGCTTAGTTTCATGTTTTTGAATTAAACAGTTGGAACATTGTCGTACATGGTTTTGTGTATGGTTAAATGCTTCCGCTATGGTCCTTATAATATGAGAACTATGTTTTGAGTTTACGTATTTCATATAGTGTTGTTTATTGTGACCGTTGACTTGGATCCTGGTTTGTCATGCGCCTCGCGGTAAAACTCCGCAAGTGGAAATTTGAGGTTGTGACAGATTGGTATCAGAGCCAATGGTTATAGTGAACTAGGACTGCATGTAGAGTCTGGTCTATAGCCGAGTCGCACACACTAGACGGTCACATACTTTGAGTCTATTAGTGGGATACGTACTAACTTTGTTGGGGTGTCCTTACATCATCATCATACTACTTTGTTACATCATCCGCTTTTATTTGTGTTCTTACCTACTCTTGTCTTCTTCTTCGGGATTGAAGAGGAAGAGGCTGATTTGTTTACTCTAGCACACACATGCTTTCTTACACTTGCACCTATCGTAACACGTTACTAGGCGACGATATTCGGTGACCGGAGTCTGGACTAGGAGTACATTTGGAGGACCATGTAGAGCAGTTTATCATTTCGGGTGCACACGAAATAATAAACTGAAATGCATAAAAATCCCGATGGACATTGAGTTTGGATGTATAGTCCTGAATTTGTCCCTAAGTTAACTTTTGTAAATTTCTAGTGGTTGACACTAGAGGTGAATCTGAATCCCTCGATTTCTTGATTTGTTAGATCATGTCTGGTACTCGTGGTGGTGGACGTCGTGGTGGCGGCGGTGGCCGTGCTGGCGGTCGTGGTCGTGCTGGAGGCGGTGGTCGTGGTAACATCAACATGACCCAAGCTGAACTGAATAACTTGTTACAGCAACAAGTGAACATGGCTATGGCTAATTTCCAGGCTGGGATTAATGCCATGGGTGGTGAGTTGATTTCTGTCGACTTTGCCTCATTCTTGGGTGTCATGCTCTTTCGTTTGTGTTTTACTCATATATCGTGTATCAGGTATCGCTGTCAATCCACCTCCACCCCAGTGCTTTTATAAGAAGTTTTGGGACTGTCAGCCCCATAACTTCGCTGGGACTGAGGGAGCAGTGGGACTGCTCCGATGGCTGGAGAAGGTAGAATATGTGTTCGTCATGTGTAATTGTCCCGCTAGGGACCGGGTTAAGTATGCTACTACGACATTCGAGGGGCCTGCATTGTCGTGGTGGAATGCTACTGCCCAGAACATGGGATTGGGGGAGGCTATTGCTATGCCTTGGGCTGATTTTGTGCATTTGTTGAGAAGAGAGTACTGTCCGAGGGAGGAGGTACAGAAGTTGGAACATGAAGTCTGGAGTTATAAGATGGTCGGGTCGAGATTGAAGAGTACACTGTTCGGAGAAATGAGCTGGCGGTGTTGTGCCCTGATTTGCACACACCCGAGTATAGGAGGATCGAGCACTATGTATCCGGGTTAGTGCCGGAGATTGCTGGATTGGTGGCTGCTGGGAATCTTCCCACTCTTGCTGAAGTCGTTTGATCAGCTCATCGGATGACTAACTTGAAGGTGGCAGAGGGTGTTTTGCCTCCTAAGGGTACTACTGTGAAGGTTCCTGAAGGAAACAAGAGGAAGTGGGATAATGTGGGGAAGAGTGTCGTGCCACCGCCATCTCAGCCGGCAAAGAAGTTTGATTCGACTGGGTCTTCTTCGGGGCCAAAAGTCGGGAGGGTATGTTGGGAAGCATCCCAAGTGCAACAAGTGTGGTTATCACCATTCTGGGAATTGTGATCGGGCTCGCTGTCATCGGTGCCATCAGTTGGGGCATCATGCTAAGGATTGCAGGGTGGCACTTACCTCAACTCAGACTCCTGCTGCTACTCCTACTCCTGCTGCTCAGGGGACTCTAGGAAAGCAGGGGTGCTATAACTGTGGTGACACGGGACACTTCAAGCGTGAATGTCCTAAACTGTAGATGCATTTTGCGACTAGTGATTGGATATTAACATGTGTTAGAGTGCTGATGGATAGAAGGTGGAAACTGACTGGTCGAAGGTAGGCTATAGTGGGCGAATGTAGAAGACTACTGGGCGAAGGTAGAATGGAAGCTGATCAAGATACACATTCGTACCTTCTACTGGGCGAATGTGGAAGACTTCCACATTCGACCACAGTAAAGGGGCGAATGTGCAGTGTCTATAAATAGTTTTTGTGTTTTTGTAATGAGAGGAGAGTTATTAGTTGTGTGTGTTTTGAGGTCAGGTTCCAGGTTAGATTGAAAGTGTCTGTTATTGATCTAGATTAACCGAATTGTGATTGTAATCAAGTTTATGCAAAAGTTAATCTATGAAAAGCTTTGAAAATGATATTGATTGTGTTTTGATTTGAGTTTATATCAGTTTGTTCAAAGCTAGGGTTTCCGCACCTGGTTTTGTAACTTGTATGATCAAATAATCCTGTTTTAGTCAAAATCTTTCGCTTACAAAGTGGTATCAGAGCAATACGGATCATACAACAACAAATTTGATAAACTCAGAGCTAATTTGGACATAATTTTGATCAAAATACATCTGTTTTTGCATGAAAATGGTTTTTGAGTGTTTTTGATTGATTTGAAGTTGATTTTGTGGTTAAAATTCAAAATTCCAAGAATTAAAGTTGTTCCAAATCAATTCCGAATCATAACCTGATTAAGATCATTCAAATCCACAAACTTTTGAAAATCAGAGATCAAAATAACCGTTTTTCAAAGTGTAACCGTTTTTCAAAACATGAAATGGGCGAACCTGGAACTAAGTGGTCGAACCTGACTTGTTTTGGGCGAACGTGAGTGGTTTTTGGTCGAATCTGAGTCTTTTCTATGCGAACCTGGAAATTGTTTGTTTGAAGTTTTCACTTTTGGGTCACATTTCCACATCAGATTGATCGGGCGGGCGAACGTAGAATCATACTGGTCGAACCTAGAATTTTCTGGGCGAACGTGGATTTGTGTTAGTGTGTTTTTACTTTCTGGTGAAGTTTTACATTCGGGAAACACTGTTTGGGCGAACCTGCATCAGAAGGGACGAAAGTGAGAACATTTTGGACGAACCTAGGATCAGTTTTTGGAAAATTTTCTAAGTGTTGAATTTTTCGAAGTTCGTGATCATGTGGAATTTTCCGACTACTCCGAGACCAGCAACGACACAACCACAACAGCAAGTGATGGACCCATGGACGGTGGCAGCACAAAAGACGAGCACACAGTCTTCGCAACCGATTAACTACATGGCGATGACGAGCTCGATGCCTCAAAGCATAGCACCTCCAGCACCACAACCTGACTACTGGGGAGTAGCAGCAGCGGTGGTAAACACTCAAACTACAAATGCTATTTCTACATTGATTAATGACTTGTCTTCAGGTAGCGGGAATCGGCCACCGAAGCTTATGGAGATACAAGAATACAATCAGTGGCAGAACAAGTTCAAGATTCACTTGGAAGGCATGGGAGTGGAGGGAGCAGAGGCATGGAGTATGATTGCTAAAGGTTACACAGCACCAGTTTTGGAGAATACCGGTGAACCAGTTCCATTGGAGAGCATGACTGAGGAAGAGAAAAAGAAATTTGTTGTGGAAAAGAAAGCCTTTTCCCAATTGACTCAGGCAATCATAAATGATCTATTGCATCAATTTGGGACGTGTACTACGTCTAAGCAATTGTGGGATGTGCTTAAGAGGAGGCATGATGGGAATGAGAAAACTAGAAGTTTGAGGATGGATGAATTGAGAAAGGAGTTTGAGAATTTTTCTTATATTGGAAATGAAACTTTAAAAGAATTAACTCCTAGATATAGTCATTTGCTAACTGAATTGTCAAGTTATGGTATACAGATTCCTATGAAGAATTTGGTGGATAAGTTTGCAGATGCTCTACCACCTTACTGGGATCAGCATGTGGAAGTTCTCAGGGAAAAGGATGCATACCAATACTGGACTATTCAAGAGTTTATTCAGAAGCTAGAAAACAAGGAAATGGAAGAGAAGAGAAAAGCTAGAAGAGCACAGGTTCCTCAGAATCCTAGCTTATACTTTGGAGGCACTTCAGTTCCTGTGAGTAACTCAAGTTCAGGAGGGATAGTTGCACCACATGTTGCTTGCATTTCCAATGTTATGGAATCACCAAAACCTACCATCAACTACATGGCACAAACTTCATCCTACTCACAACCATCATACACACAACCACCACCACAACAACAATACAACAATTCCTACATTTCACCATTCTCCCCAATGCAACAAGCATCTTTCTATACTGCTAGCCAATCTCAACAACCAATGAACCAAGTTACTCAACCTAATCAACAACAAGTGGTTTTGGAGACTTCTAACTTGGGCAATGTGACTGTGGAAGTTGCTCAGCAACATATTGCACTAGTCTCAGCAATGGTTTCATCTTACAACGGACTAGTTGCTAGTCAAATTGGGAATAACAACTTAACCAATGAAGACTATGCACAGATCGACAAGGAAGAGATGGAACTCATTGATATCCAATGGGCCTTTGCAAGCATCATGAGAAGAGCAACGGAGTTTATTGAAAAGACAGGTAGAACAGATTTGGGAACTTCTCCTAACACAACCTACGGGTTCAACAAGGAGAAAGTTACTTGTTTTAACTGTGGAGAAAAAGGTCACTTTAAACGTGAATGCACCCAGCCACCAAAACAAGGTAATAGAAACCCATTCAATGCAAGCTATCAGAATCGTCAACAACAAAACCAAAACCGAGTTTCTTACCAAAACAACAACAATTACCAAAACCGTCAAAATAACTCTAACAACAACCAAAACAGACAACCTAACACATCAAACCAGATCCAAAACCAATCTCCTAACAATACTAACCGAACAGTTATACCGATCACTACACCGAATGAGACACAACAGAACACGAGTCAGAATCAAGCATTGGTGACTCAACAAGATGAAAGGTTTGATTGGTCGGGATTGCAAATAGGAGTGGAGGAAATTACTACTGGTGGAAATGTGGCTTGCGTTGCTTGCAAGGTTGATATTGAAGAGTCTGTGACGGTGGATGAAAAGAAAGAAACTGAGTATGGAAGTGATGAGTCTGAGGCTGAAATGGATGTGGAGACTGAACCTGTTAAGGTTAAGGTTGAGGAAGCTAATTCTGGAATGGTGATTGATACTGTTTCTGATGTTCCTGAGGAGTGTGAATCGGTTTATTCTGATTCAGACAGTGAATCGGATACGGAAGCAAGTATTACATCACTAGATGATGACATAGATCAGTTGCTAGCAGATGCGGATTTTCTGATGACAAGGAAGTCGTGCATTGCTGATGATGCTTTCACCAAGATTGACTATTCTAAATTCTTTACTCGAAAGGAAGCTCATTTCGCATTGATGGCCATGACTGATCCGCCAAAACCTGTAAGTTCTGAGTGTAGCACTGATATTAAAAGTGATAAATATTGTGGAACATGTGATAGATTGACTGAGGAGAATAAACAACTCCGTGTTCAACGTGATAGTGCTATCATGAACAGTCAATCTACTCGCAAAGAGTTGAATGCTTTCAACAAGGTATTAGATGGCTACAAAAAGGACATTTCCGACTTGAAAAACACTTTATCATTAAAACAATTGGCAATTAACAACTATATCAATGAAATTGAAAATACCAAGTTGGAAATGGCAGCCATAAAATGCTTTGCTGAGAAAGTAAACAAAAAGTTGGAAAGTTATAAGCACATTGCTTACGTGGTAGACCACATCATAGATGATCAAACCACTAATTACAAGTCTGTGCCATCTCCGGTGCTTTTTGAAAATCATAATTGTCACCAAGTTACACCGGAGAGCTCGGTAAAATCAGACTCATCATCGGAAATTGAATCTAATACCTCGAGTATTGGTGATCCTCATTCCGATGTGAGACCGATTTTAGGTTTGAATGATGAGGGTGTTTATGCTGAAAGTGTGGATTCAGACTCAGAGAGTGATGATACTGGTAATGATCAAACTGTTAATGCATGTGAAATTCCAAAAGAAAATCACATCATTACTACTGAACCAGTTTCACCATCTCAACATGTGCATCCGATGGCAAATGCTCATCGTGAGAAAAAGTCTGAAAAGAATGTGATTAAAAAAGACCTTGAGAATAAAGATGTTAAAAATGAACCATGTGACAAACCTGTCAAGGTGTTCTATCGGATGGAAGGATCCGATAAAATCATCTCTGATGAGGAATTTCCAATCAAAAATGCTAACTATGCTAAAATAGAAAAGATTTGGCAAGAAAGCACCATTTGGTTTCCAAAACATGAGAGAACAAATGAGATTCCACCAGCAATTTTAAAGAAATTGTATTTGGATGTTCCTCAAGAACCAAAGGTCCATGTCACAGAGTTCATTCGACCCAACAACAGAGCTAATGGTTTTCATGAGCCTACTTACTCAAAAGGGCCACTCCCTAAGAGTTTGAGGAATCAACAGTACAATGATCAATATCCTGTTAGATCATTTGCTCAACCAAATGCTCAATATGTTTTTGAAGAGTACCGTGCGTGCTTTAAATGTGGAGAACGTGGGCATTTACTTGCCTAGTGCCCATATGTAAGGCATAAAAGGCACGAGGTTGAAGTGATAAATTCCATGAGAAAACCGATTGATCATTATGTTCCACCACACAGACGAGCTGTTCCTCAACAACAACAGTTTTATAATCAAAACAATTTTCAACAAATGAGGAACAATCGTCCAATTCAATATGATCGAAGAAATCGGATTGCTATGGAACAATCATGGAGGAAGCCTGTGGTGAACGCAACAATTGACAGGCAAAAGGTTCCACAAAAACTTATTGTCAAATCAAATGTTGGACCTAAGTCTGTTAACTCAGATAAGGTAACCAAGAAAGTTACGTTTGTTAACAATGTTCAGAAGCCGACTGAGAATCCAAAATCTCAGATTCGCATTCTTAAAAGGTCTAAACAATCTTGGTCACCCAATGGTACTCCAGGAGCTTCTACTTCAAAGGTCAATGAGAAAAAGGAAACTGTTTTGAACAATCAGAAAAAGATTGATCCAAAACAAAACGTTGTTGAAAATGTTAATGAGAATGTTTCTTTGAAAGCTGATGTTCAAAGGCCCAAGACTCAGGCTTGGGTCCCCCGAAAGAACTAAATGATTTACTTTTTGTGTGCAGGGAGCTTCAGCTGGCCCTATTAGCAGTCTTTGGATTGTTGATAGTGGAGCTTCAGGCCACATGACAGGGGATCTAGCGTTGTTGTTCGACGTGAAAAACATCAATGGAGGGTATGTCGCATTCGCTGGAAATAAAGGTGGATATATCACAATGGAGGGGAGCGTGAGTAATGGGATAGTGAGCTTTGAGCGGATATCTTATGTGAAGCAGATAGATTATAATCTATTGAGTGTCAGTCAAATATGTGATAAACAATTTTCTGTGCATTTTGATGACAAATCCTGCTATAGTGGATAATGTTGATGGTACCGCGCGTCAACAATCTCTATATTCTTGATATGTCCAAGGCGATGACACCACAGGGGCATATAACATGTTTTCTATCCAAAGCGACTGAGAAAGAATCGATAATGTGGCACCGAAGAATGGGGCACATTCATCTGAGAAAAATGAATCAACTTGTGAAAAATGGGCTTGTCGATGGAGTAAACGTGAAACATTTCCATCTGAATGACAAGTGTGTAAGCTGTAAGAAGGGGAAGCAACACAAACAGTCCCACAAAGTGAAGAAAGTCAACTCTGTTGAGATGCCACTTGAGCGATTGCACATGGATCTATTCGGACCGGTCAAGCGCAAAAGTCATCTTGGAGAGCTTTATTGTTTAGTTGTCACTGATGACTACTCAAGATTTTCATGGGTGATGTGTCTGCAAAACAAAAGTGACACCTTTAACAACCTGAAAGTTCTGTTCACTCGACTGGAGAATCTCTACAATGTGAAGATAAAGAGAATTCGGAGTGACAATGGGACGGAGTTCAAAAATGCCAAGATGGATGAACTTTGTGAAAGCAAAGGGATACATCATGAATATTCGGCTCCGTATACCCCACAACAGAATGGTGTTGCTGAACGAAAGAATAGGACTCTAATTGAAGCGGCTAGAACAATGCTTGCTGATTCAAATCTTCCGGTAATGTTCTGGAACGAGGCGATTTATGCAGCAAATTATACACTAAATCGGGTTCTGACAGTGAAGAAGTTTGGAAAAACATCTTATGAACTGTTACACCAACGAAAGCCAAACTTAGAGTATCTAGAACCTTTTGGGGCGCCATGCACGATGTTGAATCCAAGTGAGAAGTTTAGTCCTAAAGCTGAGGAGGGATACTTTGTTGGATATGCAACCCCGCTCAAACGGGTATTCAACAAGCGAACTCGTCAAGTGGAGGATTGGGCTAACGTGGAAGTTCAACGATATACTCAAAATTTGCAAGGCACGGGTCCTGATTGGATGTTTGATTACAAAGATTTCTTTGAATCATTCAATCTAGATAGCTTGGTTGAAGAAGCTGTTATCAGATTACTTTACGAGTGTGAAAACGCAACGACTTCATCGTTGGTGCGTCCAATCACCGTGAACCCCCTACCAGCTTCTAATGATATCAATGCTCCTATACAAGAGGAAGATGTGTTTCAAGAGGCTTCAACTTCATTAGACTCTTCAGAATCTGAGGTTGAACAATTTGAAGAAGTCATTCTTGAACATGCAGAAGAACCAGAGGCAATACCAGTGAACCCAACTCCAACTCCAGAAGTTGCTTTATCATCAAACACGGGTCATGATCTGGATGCTGTAGAAAACTTGACTGCTCAGACGGGAGTTATTGTACCTGATTATCCGGAATCTCGGATTCATCGTATTCACCCGCTGGAGCAAGTTATCGGTAATCCTGAAAGTGGTGTTATGACCAGAGGGCAGCTGAAAAGCGTTAACTCGCCAGAGAGTTTTGGTGCTTTAGCATTATATGCCAAAATTCAAAAATCTGGTAGTCAAAATGATTGGTCGTTTGCGTGTTATGTGTCGCAGGTAGAGCCAAGGACATACAAGGACACTTTGAATGACGATGCCTGGGTTGAAGCGATGCAGGAAGAGTTATTACAATTCCAGAAATTGGGGGTTTGGACGCTCACGGATTTGCCGCCGGGAAGGAAGAAAATAGGCACTAAATGGGTGTTTAAGTGCAAAAAGGATGATCGTGGGGTTATTGTTCGTAACAAAGCCAGATTGGTAGTGCAGGGTTTCCATCAAATCGAAGGGATCGATTATAACGAAATCTATGCACCGGTAGCACGGATTGAAGCTATTCAGATGTTCCTTGCGTTTGCGTCATACAAGAAATTCAAAGTTTATCAAATGGACGTTAAGAGCGCATTTCTGTACGGGAAAGTCAAGGAAGAGGTTTATGTCGGGCAGCCACCAGGCTTTGAGGACCCAATCTACCGGGATAAAGTCTACGTGCTGAACAAAGCTTTATATGGTTTGCACCAGGCTCCGAGACAGTGGTACGAGGAGCTAAGTACATGCTTCATCTCCAAAGGATTCAAGCGCGGCCTCGTCGATTGCACCCTCTTCACGAAAAAGACGGGAGATGATTTGCTTCTAGTGCAGATTTACGTTGATGATATAATATTTGGTTCAACTAACGAGCTTTTATGCAGGGAATTCGAAACTGTCATGCAAGAAAAGTTCGAAATGAGCGCAATGGGGGAGATGCAGTTTTTCCTAGGCTTACAGGTGGACCAAAGACCCGACAGGATCTTCATTCACCAGACGAAATACGTATCCGACATCTTGAGCCGATTCCAGATGGAGGACTCTAAGCCGATGGATACCCCGATTCAACCCAATCACGGGATTGGAGTGGACGCTAAGGGGGAGCTGACGGACCCATTTACATACAGAGCAATCATCGGATCTCTGATGTATTTGACAGCGTCTCGTCCAGATATTATGTATGCAACGTGTCTCTGTGCTCGCTATCAATCTAAGCCGAAACAAAGTCATCTGACGGCGGTCAAGCGTATCCTTCGATATCTGAAGGGTTGTCCATCAAAAGGACTTTGGAACCCTAATGATGATGATTTTGATTTTATTGCTTTTAGTGATGCAGATTGGGGCGGCTGTGACAAAGATAGCAAATCTACTACAGCTGGTTGCCAGTTTTTAGGGAGCAGGTTAATTACCTGGCAATGCAAGAAACAGACTTCCGTGGCGCTGTCTACCTGTGAAGCTGAGTACATTGCAGCCTCAAGTTGCTGTTCGCAAGTACTCTGGATCCAACAACAGATGGTGGATTACGGTTTGCAGTTTCTTAAAACCCCTATACACTGTGACAACGAAGCCGCAATTGCATTAACTAAAAATACTGAAAATCATTCTAAGGCGAAACATATCCGGATCAAATATCATTTTATCCGTGATTGTTACGCTAAGGAATTGATAGATATGGTCAAAATCCATACTGACTACCAACGTGCAGATTTGTTTACAAAAGCTTTTGACAGATCCCGCTTTGAATATCTTTTAAAAGTAAACAATATAAAAGAAAAACAGGATTAATCGACACCTCGGTTTATCGCTTTTTAGTTTTAGTTTTATTTTTAATATTTTGCTAATTGGGAATTTCTCTTTTCTATCGTAATCCTCAAAGAAGTTGATGCTTTCGAGGGGATTGCTTAATCCTCAAAGAAGTTGATGCTTTCAAGTGGATTGTTTCTTTCAAATTTTTGCTTTTGTTTTTCAGAAAAATTAAAAAAAAAAAAAAACCCAAAAATATGTTCTTTATTTTAGGGGGAGCCTTTTTATCAGAAAAACCAAAAACATTGAAAAATTCAAAAGACCTATAAATTAGAAAAACCAAAATGATTTCCTGGATAAAAAGAGGAAATGATAGTACATCAGTGGGGATCTGACACAGGCTAAAGAATTGTATAGTATAATGAGGCGTATGTTGATTACGTGTGATATGCTGATAGGCTTCGTAGACGAAATATTGCGTGCATTAGTGATACAAACATAACAAACTACGCGTTCGTGGCTGAACACCTCATGGGCATATGGTCTTAGTACCGTAATTTCGTTTGATAGGATTGCCAAAATCTGAGGTTTCGGGTCGTTATGTTATGGTTATCCGGGATATTCTGATTAAACTTCTGTCGTATTGATTTACGGACCTAGTTTCATCAGAATATTTGCAAAAGAGCTTAATTGCCAAAACCGAAAGTTACCGAATTGAGGAACTTTATGTTTTATTGATCAAAGATCATTATTACATCGTATTGACTTTCTGATGCAAATCAGTGGTTAATATCCGCCTCAACCTAGTGTATACGCACATGTTACTTTGCTGCATTCGTTTGCTGACCTGTACACCTCTGTGCTATATACTTTGTAATTTTTACGGATAACTCTAGCATAATCACGCGTTACGACGAAGCTTTGTGCAATTACTTGATACGGGAGTATGTCATGTGTGTGGGCACCACAATGTGTTAGTCTAATACACCTAACTCGTATCATTTTAAAGCATTGCGTAATTGTCTGCATGTGAGCTTACGTGGACCACAATATCAGCAATTGCTGTGTCACATATTGTTTCTAATGATAATATTAAACAAACAGATCAACGCTGTGATCAGATTTCTCAGAAAACTGATATGATCCTCTTACCGGATATTACAAAATGTTTACTGCTTTCATTTACTTTGATGCATTTTACTTTGTTGCATTTTCCTTTTATTGTCAAAACGATACAAAATCCAAAAAGATTTTAGGTGTGTTTTGATAAAATTTCAGAAAAACCCAAAATTTTTGCATTTCTGCTTTATTTTTGATAACCGGGGATGCTTGATGGTCAATTTCTGAGATTTGATAACACCATCTGGGCTTTGTATCATTCAAAAGGTGAAAATTTGAGATTTTGAAGTTTAACAGATTGAAAAATGTTGAACGGGATTCGAATTCGTGATTTGGCAAAATTTTCAGATTTTTCCATTTCACATTCGCCCCTTAATTGGGTCGAATGTGGAAAAATCTTCACCTTCGGGCGTTTTACTTTGGACGAATGTGGATATTTTATCCAAGTTCCACTTTCGGGTGAAAAATTTCACTTTCGGGTCATTTGTTTGGGCCGAATGTGGAACAAACCCACATTCGACCATATAAACGAGCGAAAGTGGTCTTTATATATAATGCCATTTCAGGTTCGAACCCTCATTACAGTTTTTCAAATTTTTTTCTTTCGATCCCAACACCTTGTTGCTTTGATTTCTTTTACTTGTGGCTTTTATTCCCTGATTATTACTGATTGTTTTCACATCAATTTCACAGGTAATGGAGCTATAATGAACACACAATAGTCGTTTTTCTAACCGTACCTAGGGTTTTAGATTTTAGGGACTTTGAGTGTTTCTTGTTGATTGTTCTTGTTTGCATTACAATACACATCAGTTTTAGGGGGAGAATTATAAAGGAATTAGATTATTAACAACGTTTAATGTGTTGATTGATTGAACAAAACAGTTGTGACCTAATTCCATTGAAAAACTGATGTATATTGATTAATTGGACAAATTGATGATTCACGAGTCTTGACCGGCCATTTTAGTATACATTCTAATCAAAATCAAGGGTTAAAAACAAGATTGAAAAATTTTTAAATTTTTAGGGATTAACAGTTCACCTTCGGGTCAATAAAACGGGCGAAGGTGAAGAGTTTTGGACGAATGTATATTAAAACGGGCGAATGTGATTTTAATTCAAAATCTTTTCACATTCGACCAGAAAATTTCACATTCGTACCTTAAAACTCACATTCGTCCAGATCAAAACGGGCGAATGTGGAACCTTAAAACCTTAAAATTTTGGATTTTTGTCGTTTTTGTATTTTGACGAATATTTTTGATTTTGATGTGCAGATGGCTGACCAAACTGAGAACATTGAGACTCCAGTGGAGAATATCATTTCAGAACCAGTTCCAGAGACTATTCAAGAGGCTGAATCATCTACACCGATAAGCTGGCCGTTTGAGAAAACACACAACTGCTGTGCTTATCTTGGCGATGTTGAAAAGAATGTAGAATTTACTGATATCATTGAATTTTTGAAGAGGAGCAGAGTTGTCTATGCTTTAGCTACTCCGACTATCATTTACAAAGATATCATTGAAGATTTCTACAAGAACGCAAAGTATGACTTCTGGGATAATCAGACAATCATTAGAAGCAAGATACAAGACATGGAGATGTTTATTACAGAGTCTGATATTCGGGAAGCACTCCAGATAAAGTTTGAAGTGAGTGAAGATCCAAGAGAATTATCCTGGACTGAACAGAAAGCATGTTTCCTCAGAATGAAGTATAAAGGAGCGATTACTGATGGCTCCATATATAAGGGAAAGCTGGGCGTGCAATTCAAATATTTTGCACATGTCATTATCCACGTGTTTGGATGTGTGAGCGGTGGATATGATGTGATGAGGAGAAGTCTAAGCTCGTTGATGGTTGCGTTGACTCTCAACAAACCATTCAACGTATCTGGTATGATTTTAGATCACATGCTTGAGATGTTAAAGGGTTTGAAGAAGAAGCAATTCATGCTATATCCGAGGTTTCTCATGATGATCTTTGACCACAAGTATCCAGAATTGAAGAAGGATCCAACTATGATCCTAGGTCAAGATCACATGAACATTCGTACATTGGTGAGAATGAAAGGATATAAGGGTGTGCCAGACAATGAAAAGCCACCTCACAGGAGACTCTTTGGAGCTTTGGCTAGTCAGGATTACACTGATCCTGGCAAGAACAAAGCAAGACATGACGACAGTGATTCTGATAATGATGATCCCTTGGTGTATGTTGATGCAAGCACTAAGAGGAAGAGACATGTAGTTAATCCCGGAGCCAAAGGGAAGGGTAAGGGAAAGACTGATCAAGGGAGTTCTAAGCAACAGGTGGTGAGAAAGAAATCAACTGCTAAGAAAGGTACTGGTTTGGTGGATGAAGAATCAGTGGATTCAGAAGAAACTGAGGAAGATGAAAGATGGGATTCTGATGCTGAGAATGTTAGGACCACCAAACGTAAGGCCACTATGGTTGGTGAGTCTGAATCTTTAAACAAATCAATTGAGGAAGCTGAGAAAAGTAAGAAGTCATTGAATGTTGAAGATGAAGGATTAGGCATTGACATGGATGAGTTGAATACTGGAGAGACTGTGGTAGTAAACTTGCCCAAGCCAAAACACAAGACCATGTCTAAGAAGACAAGTACTAAACAGTTGAGAGAGAAAGAATTAGCACAACTGTTGAAGGGAAAAAGAGTACCCGATGCTGGTACGTCATCGAAGCTATCTTCACCGGTCACTAAAAAGCAAAAGAAATCTAAAGAGGCAGAGACAATATCAGCTGATCAACTAAATGTTGCACTGGATAATGTACTTGACATGTTCAGAAAGCCTCAGAAAGAAAAAGAAGTTGAGCCATCTAGATCCAAATCCAAGAAGGTCACTGTGGATGATGATGTAATGAAGCAGGTGAACAAGAAAATGGATGACATGATGAAGATGATAGTGGCTCAACAAGCTGAAATAACCAAGTTCAAGCAGAATGAAGAAAAGATGCTTCAGATAGTGGTAGCTTCTAAGTCAAATCAAGATGAGATTAATGAGAAGGTTAAGAAGCTTGAAGCAAAGAATAAAAAGCTTGAGGGTAAATGTTCAAGAAACAAGAACAGGATAAAGTTGATCAAAGAAGACAACAAAGAACTAAGGGCTGAGAACAAACGCCTTAGTGATTTGATTGATGATTTGTACAATGTTGCACCCAAGTTGAAGGAGGGTGAAGAAGATAAAGAAGAAGAAGAAGAGAAAGTTGACTTTGAACCGTCTGAATCGGACGAAGAAAAAGATGATGATGAGGATGATGAAGAGTCAGAGAAAAGTGATGATGAGGATGATAATGATGATGATGATGATGCAGAAGGGTCTGGGAGACAGAAAGAGAATGATAGTGGTAGTGATGATGATAATGATGGAGGAGATGATACTTCAAAGTTTACATTTGAAGAGAGAACATCCAAAAAGAAGAGTGCTGGAGAATCAAGTTCGAAGAAGAAGAAAGGTGAGAACGTTGATTCAGATGAAAGTATCTTCTGGAATGAAAAGGTGAGATCTTTATCAGATGATGCTAAACAAGTGTATAAAGATATGTTGGAAAGAAGAGAATGGACTATTGAGTTCACAGGATGTTTTGCTGAGATATTCCAAACAGATGATATGAGATATGAATTGGAATACGACGATCCTGATCTTGAAGAAGGTGAAGTACCTGCTTCTGTGGCAAAGGAAATTTTGGATGGACTTGCACAGAGAGTAGGGAAAACATTTGAGGAGTTTATAGTAGATGAGTCGATTCCAGATATTTCTGAAAAGGATATTGGAAGTCACTCAGATGATAAGAATACTCCTGAGCTTGATGAAGTGGAAGTTGAAGACATAACTCATGAAGAATTTCCTCAGTACTTCAGAGAAACAGATGAAGATGAGATATTTCCTGATTTCACTGAGACACCAAACAATTCGGCAAAGAAAAAGGCACAGCAAAGAAGTGCAGAGTTTGTAGAGAAGGTGTTTGGTGCTGATAAGCAAGAGTCTTCAAATCAATCTGATGAATTGAAGAGTTATTTGAAGAAATTGAGAGAAATGGATGAAAACCGACCGAAGCCTGAAGCTCATGGAAACTTCTATAGATTTCACAATGCCAAGTTCAAAGGCAGAGCTCTTGGGTGGACATATTTGGGCAGGCTGAAGTGTATAGCTGCTAAATGGGAAACAGGGATTTTGTACTTTAACAGATTCATTGATTTGCTAACTCTACCGTACTGGGCGGTTAGAGATTTATGCAGATTCCCTATGTCAGGTGCTTCAGTGAATGGTACTCATGTCGGTTGGTGTGCAGACAAGCTTGTTTGGGAAAGTAGAACGAGATGGAATAGATTCAAGCAACAATATCCCCGAAGGAAAGTTCATAGGGATATTGATCCTCAAACCAAGCTGAAGCGGGTTACTTTGATATACAAGGCACCTGAAGTGATGAGGAAAATACCTTTGATGCCCATGCCACAACATTTCAGTGCTGACTTTATTTTCTGGTATTATGATTGGAGGAAGGCTGAAGCAGTGATAGTGTTGAGAGACGGGAAGGACAAATACAAGCATGTTCATGTATTTGATGCTTTTCTATAATCCGATTTATTTTGAGCCGAAAGACGCTGATCAAGCAAGGAAGTATACTCAAGTGGTTGGAGTTTGCTTTGCTTATGATATTAATGCGGGGAGTAATTTGGAGAATAAACTTGGCAAGACGGTGAAGATGGCAAATGTGTCGAAACCGGTGAAGAGAAAGTTTGAGCCTGTAATGACCAATGAGCAGAAGAAACAGCTCAGAATTAAGCTGATGAACAAAACCATGGACGAAAACAGAAGACAATCCAATCAATAGTCAAGGGGGAGTTTGTAGATACATTTTGCGACTAGTGATTGGATATTAACATGTGTTAGAGTGCTGATGGATAGAAGGTGGAAACTGACTGGTCGAAGGTAGGCTATAGTGGGCGAATGTAGAAGACTACTGGGCGAAGGTAGAATGGAAGCTGATCAAGATACACATTCGTACCTTCTACTGGGCGAATGTGGAAGACTTCCACATTCGACCACAGTAAAGGGGCGAATGTGCAGTGTCTATAAATAGTTTTTGTGTTTTTGTAATGAGAGGAGAGTTATTAGTTGTGTGTGTTTTGAGGTCAGGTTCCAGGTTAGATTGAAAGTGTCTGTTATTGATCTAGATTAACCGAATTGTGTTTGTAATCAAGTTTATGCAAAAGTTAATCTATGAAAAGCTTTGAAAATGATATTGATTGTGTTTTGATTTGAGTTTATATCAGTTTGTTCAAAGCTAGGGTTTCCGCACCTGGTTTTGTAACTTGTATGATCAAATAATCCTGTTTTAGTCAAAATCTTTCACTTACATAAACTGAAGCAGGGTGATAATGGAAGGGGCAGGAACGGTAACGGGAACAATGGGGGCGGAGGCAGGACTGCACGTGCTTTCGTCATTGGATCTGCAGAGGCTAGGCAGGATCCAGACACAGTTACCGGTACGTTCCATCTTAATGATCGCTATGTTTCTGTCTTGTTTGATTCTGGTGCCGATAAGAGTTTCGTATCTATGGACATTAGTCGATTGCTAGATATAATACCCACACCTTTAGAGGCTAAGTACTTAATAGAATTGGCTGATGGTAAGAAAATCGAAGCGACGCACACCCTTAGGGAATGTCGCTTGGAACTGTCGGGTTTGTCTTTCCCCATTGACCTTATGCCGGTACCCCTGGGTAGTTTTGATGTCGTTGTCAGCATGGATTGGTTATCGTTGTATCGTGCGGAGATCGTTTGTTTCGATAAGATTATTCGGATCCCCCTCCCTGATGGAGAGACTCTTTCGGTTCATGGCGAGAAAAGTGGTACTCCGCTGAGTATCATTTCTAGCATGAAAGCCCGTAAGTATCTTCGGAAGGGTTGTTCGGCCATTCTGGCACTTGTTAACGTTTCTACTGACGATGAGAAGAAGATCGAGGATATTCCGGTGGTTCGTGATTTTCCCGATGTGTTTCCTGATGATCTGCCTGGTCTTCCTCCCCATCGTCAGGTTAAGTTTGGTATTGATCTTACTCCGGGTGCAGCTCCTATTACCCGGGCTCCGTATCGTCTTGCACCTCCCGAGATGCAAGAGTTGTCCAGCCAGTTGTAGGAACTCTTGGAAAAGGGTTTCATCCGACCGAGTTCTTCCCCGTGGGGAGCTCCTATTTTGTTTGTGAAGAAGAAGGACGGAAATCTTCGCATGTGTATTGATTATCGTGAGCTGAACAAAGTGACCATCAAGAATCGTTATCCTCTCCCTCGCATTGATGATCTCTTTGACCAGCTCCAGGGCTCTAGTTACTATTCGAAGATTGATTTGCGGTCCGGTTACCACTAGTTGCGCGCCCAGGAAGCTGACATTCAGAAGACTGCTTTTCGTACTCGATATGACCATTTTGAGTTCTTGGTCATGCCTTTTGGTCTCACTAACGCACCGGCGGTGTTCATGGACTTGATGAACCGCGTTTGTAAGCCTTACCTTGATAAGTTCGTCATCGTGTTTATTGACGATATTCTGGTCTATTCTAAGAGCAAAACGGATCATGAGGAACACCTACGGTTGGTCTTGGAACTTTTGAGACAGGAGCAGTTGTATGCTAAGTTCTCAAAGTGTGATTGTTGGTTACGTGAAGTTCAATTCCTAGGGCATGTGGTTAATGAACTGGGAATTCATGTCGATCCAGCTAAGATCGAAGATATTAAAGACTGGGAAGCACCAAAGACGCCATCTGAGGTGCGGCAATTCCTAGGTCTTGCGGGTTACTATCGCGTTTCATTGAGGGATTTTCGAAGATCGCTCAACCCCTCACCACTCTTACCCAGAAAGACCGAAAGTTTGACTGGGGTGAACCACAGGAATCATCATTTCAGATGCTGAAGCTTAAACTTTGTTCTGCACCTATCTTATCTTTACCTGAGGGTACGGATGACTTCGTTGTGTACTGTGACGCTTCTATTCGTGGTCTCGGTTGTGTGTTGATGCAACGCGGGAAGGTTATTTCTTATGCTTCTCGTCAACTCAAGGTTCATGAGAAGAACTACACAACTCATGACTTGGAACTGGGTGCGGTGATCTTTGCGTTGAAAATCTGGAGACATTACTTGTACGGTACCAAGTGTGAAGTATACACCGATCACAAGAGTCTTCAACAGATTTTCGACCAGAAGGTGTTGAACATGCGGCAACGTCGCTGGGTTGAACTCCTGAATGATTATGACTGTGCTATCAAATACCATCCTGGCAAGGCGAACGTTGTGGTGGACGCCTTGAGCAGGAAGGAGTCTGCGAATCCTCGTCGTGTTCGAGCCTTACAGCTCACCATTCATTCCTCATTGCCTGACCGAATCCGTTCTGCACAGTTGGAAGCTTTGAAGGAGGAGAACCTTAAGGCTGAAACTATGCACAGTACTGACAAGCATCTTGAACTCAGGACCGATGGCTTACACTATTTTGCGGGACGTGTTTGGGTTCCCTTGTTCGGGGGATTACGCGAGCTTGTCTTGGATGAAGCTCACAAATCCCGGTATTCTATTCACCCTGGCTCCGATAAGATGTATCAGGATTTGAAGATACTTTATTGGTGGCCAAACATGAAGGCTGATATAGCTTCATATGTCAGCAAATGCTTGACTTGTGCTAAAGTCAAGGTGGAGTATCAGAGGCCGTCTGGTCTCCTGCAACAACCAGAGGTTCTAGAATGGAAGTAGGAGCGAATCACGATGGATTTTGTCACCAAACTACCAAGGTCACCTAGTGGTTATGATATGATTTGGGTGATTGTTGATAGGTTGACAAAATCGGCACGTTTAATACCTATTAAGGAAACCGATGGGCTCGAGCGGTTGGCTCGACTTTACCTTAAGGAGGTGGTTGCTCGGCACGGGGTGCCTGTTTCTATTATTTTTGATCGTGATTCTCGTTTTGCTTCACATTTCTGGAAGGCTCTGCACAAGGCTTTGGGTACTCAGTTGGATATGAGTACGGCTTATCATCCGCAAACTGATGGGCAGAGCGAGCGGACGATTCAAACCTTGGAAGACATGCTTCGGGCGTGTGTTATCGATTTTGGCAAAAGCTGGGAGATCCACCTACCATTGGTGGAGTTCTCCTACAACAACAGCTATCACTCTAGTATCAAGGCATCTCCGTTCGAGGCTCTCTACGGACGGAAATGTCGATCACCTCTTTGTTGGGCCGAGGTGGGCGAGAGCCAGCTCACTGGTCCGGAACTTGTGTACGAAACTTCGGAGAAAGTCGTACAAATTCATAACCGTTTGGCTGTTGTGCGGGATCGTCAGAAGAGCTATGCCGATCGCCGTCGCAAACCTTTGGAGTTCCAGGTTGGGGACAAGGTACTTCTGAAAGTTTCACCATGGAAGGGCGTCATACGCTTTGGGAAGCGTGGCAAGCTTAACCCTCGTTATGTCGGACCGTTCGGATTGGACCGGTGGCATACAGACTTGACTTACCGACGGAGCTCGGTAATGTTCACAACGTCTTCCATGTGTCTAACTTAAAGAAGTGTTTGGCTGATGAATCTCTCATTGTACAACTGGAAGAGATCAAGGTTGATGATCGTCTTCGCATTGTGGAGGAACCTGTCGAGATTCTCGACTACAAGATTCGTAGCCTTCGTCAGAGTAAAATCCGCATCGTCAAAGTTTGTTGGAACTCGAACCGTGGACCGGAGTTCACGTGGGAACGGGAGGATCAGATGAAAGCTAAGTACCCTCATCTTTTTCCGAAACGCGCATTCGAATCGAGGCATGTTACTGCTAAAGCGGAATGAATCTCGGGTCGAGATTCCTTTCAACGTGGGGATGATGTGACAACCAGTAAATTTTCTTTTCATTTCATTCTTTTCCGTCTCTTTCATTTTTGGGCTTCGTGCAATTTTCGGGACGAAAATTCTTTCAACGTGGGGATGATGTGACACCCGGCATATTTGGCGTAAACATTTTAGTAACATCTAAGTCTACCTTAGCGGGAAACATTTATAAACGGACTTAACTAGGTTAGTTGAGTCGGGTCAATTTAGGATTGTCCAGGGTACAATGATCTGGAGGATCATTGGGAGTCGCTTTGGGAATACACTAGTACCGGGTCCCGTTGTTTGTGAATTTACATGAACTAATTAAGTGTACGTGTAGATTAATTGTCGTGTGGTGGATTATATACATAGATGTGTTTAAACGATGTGTAGATAATTATCCATGCTTAAATATGTTAAACATAGACTAAGGTTGCATGCTCATATGTTAGGATGCGTTAAAATGCGTTAAACACGACAAACTAGAAAACTAGAAAAAACATAAGTCCTGGTTCGACCACTTCGAGTGGGCGAACCTGGAGATTTGTCTTGGTTCGACCCTTAGCAAAGGGGCGAACCTGGGATATGGAATTGAAAGAATTCCATTCGACCAAGTCAGGGTACATTCGACCCTATGAAAGGGTCGAAGGAGGTTACATTCGACCAGAGACAGGGGTCGAATGTGGCCTAGTATAAATACCAAACTTTGCCATTTTTCACCATTTCACAAACCCTAGCCGTCTCTAAACACTCTCAAACGATTTTTAACACTGAGGAAGGAGTTTTTGCTCTGGTTTTTCATAATCTAACCCATCAACAACATCTAATTAAGAATCCAAGGTGTGTTCTTGATCCTAAACCCTTTTTAAGGCATTTTAATTCGTTTTCATCTAACCCTAAATGTCCAGATCTGTTCTAAGGGTGTTTTCATGATTAAAAACCTTTTAAACATCTTTCTAAACCTAAACCTTATCATTAAACATAGGTTTTCATATCAATAAACATACGTTAATTATGTGTTATGTGATATTATGTGTTGTTTAATGATTTGCTACTGTACCTATGATAGAAACATGATCTAGGGTGGCTATTGATGTTGGTTTATTGTTGTTTAGGGTTACAATTAGATAGATGGTGATATTATGGGTATTTTGAGGATTTTGATAAATCTAAGGATTGTTACATGTTATTATTATTGATAGAACTATTAGGGGTTTTCATAAATACATTAAACAGAGCATATTGAGATGATTATGAAAGGATTTCAAAAAGTTTCCAAATTGGGTAAGAATTCCATGCATGATGTGACATTTCCATAATTTTGCAATTTTAGGAAAGTGTTAAAACAAACTGGTTTTGGGGCAAAATTGGTGGGGTTTTGTAGGGATAAGTTATTCATGCTTGACTGCTGTGTTTGATGATGTTTCGTGATGTTTCGAATGTGTTTTAAGCATTTTTGGGGAAACTTATCTGACAGGGTCGAACCTGGGAAAAGTTTGGTCGAATCAAATCAAACGGTCGAACGTGGCATCAAATGGTCGAACGTGACATCAAACGGGTGAACATGACTTAAAAAGGGGCGAAGGTGGGTTTATCTGCCTGGTTCGACCCTTCTGATGTAAAAATGAGATTTTTGATACAAACTAAGTGTTTTATGCTTGAACCTTGTGTGTAATCTATGTGTACTTGATTAGTTAGGGTAATGAGTCACCAACGGGATGTCGGGTCGGTCTAGTGTGTCGGTTAAACATTTAAACACGTTTTAAAACATACTTGGTTACGATCTGGACAATTGGGGACTAGATAACCTTATGGTTATTAGTCGGAACACTTATGTGAACATTTTGATAGATCTCCGGTAGAGGGATTATCAAGGGCTTAGCATTTTACTATTTACCGAGGAACGCAATCTAAGGTGAGTGCACGACCCCACTTTTATAGCTTTAACTTTTGGGGGAGAAAACATGCGCTAAACTATTCTGGTAACATATGTCATACTATAGTTTAACTTTGCATTGTTATACGATCTTTTAAAGTCCCGGGGAAAACCATGAATGTGCGGGGATGCACAACGGGGGAAGTATGGATAGATCTATTGGGCGTGACCTGCCCCACTCGTCGGCTTGGAGGGCCGGGCGGGTGCATATTGTCTCGAACTGGTAACATTGGTATCATGCTGAACATTTGAGCTGAACATTGTTAAACATTGCTAAACGTGTCTAGTAATGGTTTTCCAATCGTAGTTGTAATAAAACATACGCCTAGCTAGCGTACTTGGTGACATTGGTATAGTATGGACATGGTAACGTTTTGGTAACTTTTGGTAACATATTGAACAAACCTGTGAACTCACCAGCATTATATGTTGACGTCCTTTTGGCATGTTTTTCTCAGGTCGCTAAGGTAGCAACAGTGGACTAGGCGCACGAGTCTGCATGGCATCTAGGCTTAGTTTCATGTTTTTGAATTAAACAGTTGGAACATTGTCGTACATGGTTTTGTATCTGGTTAAATGCTTCCGCTATGGTTCCTATAATATGAGAACTATGTTTTGAGTTTACGTATTTCATATAGTGTTGTTTATTGTGACCGTTGACTTGGATCCTGGTTTGCCATGCGCCTCGCCGTAAAACTCCGCAAGTGGAAATTTGAGGGTGTGACAGATTCTATTAAGGATGCTATCACAAAGAACAAGTTAAGTCAAAGTCTCGGTCAATGCTACTAATTAATCACCACATATTTAGCTCCTTGACCATTGACTATCAACACCAAGTCAAGTCAAAGTCATGGTCAAGCTACTAATTGATTACCCCAAATTCATCCTCTTGACCATTGACTGTAATTATGTTCTTACCTTGACCATTGACTGTAACAATGTATTTATACCCTCATCTTGTATGTAAAGTTGTACAACAATTCACAAAAATCATTCTCTGTGTTTTACTAGATTTATATGGTATCAGAGCCACATACACTCTAACGAGTACTCCACTGATCCGACCTTGCATCCTTTATTTTTTTTTTCCAGCCAAAACTTCACTTCCGATGGCATGATACCCACCACTATCGCTTCTCGACCTCAAACCCACCATCCCACAACCGCCCCTCCTCCTGGTCAAACAAACATACATCCCCAAATCCGAACAACCGCACCACCCGAAACAATACTTTTTGCCACTACTGCCACATTCCTGGCCATGAAGCAAAGGACTGTCGCAAACTTAGTCGCTTCCTATGTGACTATCAAGTCTCTACTCAAAGATCATCATTCGCAAATCCGATTGTGAATCATACCTCTCCTCATGCCGCGGCTTCAAACCCTCCATGGATGTGGGACACCGGGGCATCCGATCACACTGCCATTAATCCAAACTCAGTGCACGTTCTTCTTCTAAATACGGTGGCCCGGATGAGATTGTTTTGGGTGACGGTAAATCGCTTCCTATCACACATACTGGTCACACAACTCTTCAAACCAACTCACGACCACTATTCTTAAATAATGTTTTAATTGCTCCTAATCTTCGCAATAATCTTATTTCAGTTGCAAAACTTAGTCGTACTAACCAAGTTTCTGTTGAATTTTTTCCATATCATTACTTAGTTAAGGATCTACGCATGGGGGCGCATCTCATGCGGGGCGTGAACGTCAATGACGTTTACTACGGACCAACCCCACTCTCTCCTCAAATCAATGCAACCATAACAACAAGATCTCTACTCGCGTGGCACCATATCCTTGGACATCCTTCGCTTCTAGTTTTCAAGTCCTTAATTTCTAAATTGGGACTTAACGTTAATAAAGTGTCACCCGAATCTTTTCATTGTCAATCTTGTTCGTTAAACAAAAGCCACAAAATTCTTTTTGGTAAAAACTCATTTGTTGCAAACAAACCATTACAACTCGTTTACTCAGATGTATGGGGACCAGTCCAAACATCCATCTATGGCTTCAAGTACTATGTCATATTTGTCGATTACTTTTCTAAATACATTTGGTTATATCCAATAAAAAGAAAATCCAACGTTTCCACCCCTTTTCCACAATTCAAATCACTAGTGGAAAAAAAATTCAAACACCTCTTATCTCTCTATTTACCGATAATGGTGGTGAATACATTGGTCTTAAACCATTTCTCACCACCCATGGAATTTCTCATTACACCACACCCCCTCATACACCGGAACAAAATGGAGTAGCCGAACGACGCCACCTACATGTTGTTGAAACGGGCCTTGCCCTAATCCACTATGCCCACCTACCATTACATTTTTGGTCACATGCTTTCCAAGCCGCTACTTATCTAATAAATCGTCTACCCACAACCATCTTGAATAACAAATCACCTTATGACATGTTGTTTAATGTTGCTCCCACCTACTCCAAACTAAAACCATTTGGATGTCTTTGTTACCCTTGGCTAGCCCATACACCACCTCCAAATTACAATCACGTTCCGCCTCATGCATTTTTCTTGGTTATTCCTCTACCAAATCCGCTTACAAATGCTTTGATCCGACTGCCAAAAAATTATATCACTCACGACATGTTGAGTTCATTCCACACCTTTTCCCTCTTCATGACACAATCTCCACACCCACTGCCATCTCCTTTGAATCTTTCCTAAACCTTAAAACTTCATCACATACTATTTCACCCACCTCACCCAATCCTACATCTACTATTGTCTCACCACCCAACCTCATTTCCGCACACTCACCACCCACACTCTTACATCAGCCTACAACCATTACCTCACCTTCACCCGAAAACCATCCCACACCCGTAACTCCACACACACCCATTACCACATCTACACCCGTGACCATCCCACATCCCTCCTCCGCAACCGAATCTTCACCACAACCAAACAATCACTCATCCGCCACCACTCCCCCCACACATACATCACCCGTATCCTCATCCTCACTACCATCCACTCCTGATCCCATACCATCCACTGAAACCGAACCCACTCCTGCCACACCGACCCGCCGCCAATCGAAACCTAACCCAAAGTATTTCAACCCAAACTTTGTTAACTCTACTACTCGCTACCCAATTCCAAACACCTTGGAACCCTCCATTCACACTCAAGCCATGCGAGATCCTGATGGAGACAAGCCATGGACCTTGAGTATAATGCCCTTCTCCAAAATCAAACCTGGGAACTTGTACCACAAACGAACCAACATCCAATTGCCTGCAAATGGGTCTTCCGCATCAAATGAAAACCCGATGGCACCATTGAAAAATATAAAGCACGTCTAGTTGCTAAGGGCTTTCACCAACAATATGGTAAGGACTATTTTGAAACCTTTAGCCTAGTCACCAAACCAGTCACTATTCGCACAGTCCTTTCCATTGCCCTCTCTCGTGGCTGGTCGTTACGTCAACTCGACGTCAATAACACATTCCTTCATGGTACTCTTCATGAAGATGTATACATGATTCAACCACCCGGTTTCACAAACTTGGAGTTCCCCACACACATTTGCAAACTCAAAAAATCACTTTACGGGCTCAAACAAGCTCCACGGGCATGGTATAATGAACTCACTGCTTTTCTTCTAAAATTCGATTTTCAGAAGTCTCTATCCAATCCATCCCTTTTCATCTACAATAAGCATGGAATCACTTCCTACCTTCTTGTCTATGTAGATGACATTGTTCTTACGGGTAGCCATGATCACTTCTTGAACACCTTCGTTCAAGCTTTAAGTGATAAATTTTCCATCAAAGATCTTGGTCTACTTCATCACTTCTTTGGCATTGAGGTCATCCCAACACCTCAAGGCTCATTTCTTTCACAACACAGACACATTCAGGACATCTTGACCAACTTCATATTGGACGGTTCTAAGGAGGTCCTGACCCCCTTAAGCGTTTCCGACCCTCTTACCCCCTAAGATACCTCTACATCCGTTGACCCAACCCCTTACCGCCAACTTGTTGGCACTCTTCAATATCTTGCATTCACTTGGCCAGATACTTCTTTCGCAGTCAACAAACTTTCTTAGTTCATGCACAACCCAAAACAGTCACACTAGCAAGCTCTCAAACGGGTTCTCCGCTATTTAAAAGGAACTGTACACCATGGGTTATTTTTAAATAAAATGTTCTCATTTGA
The DNA here is from genome assembly GCA_028751855.1 of Ambrosia trifida. Taxonomy (NCBI): domain Eukaryota; kingdom Viridiplantae; phylum Streptophyta; class Magnoliopsida; order Asterales; family Asteraceae; genus Ambrosia; species Ambrosia trifida. The sequence goes on along the minus strand of CM054128.1, from coordinate 73,567,545 downwards.
TTTACAAGCTTTTTCAGATTCAGATTGGGGAGGCATACATGATGGAGGGAGATCTACTACCGCTTATCTATTATATCTTGGATCTAACATCATCTCCTTGCGTTCCTCTCGACAAAAAAACGGTCTCCCGCTCTTCAACTGAAGCAGAATACAAAGCACTCGCAAATGTCGCAGCTGAAATCTCATGGGTTAAAAATCTTCTCCAAGAACTTGGCCTTCACACGATGCGCACCCCAACTCTATTTTGTGATAACACCGGTGCTACTTACCTATGTGCTAACCCGGTCTACCACTCACGTATGAAATATGTAGCTCTCGACTACCACTTTGTTCGTGAACAAGTCAATGCCGGTCAACTAAAGGTTTTTCATATTAGTTCAAAGGATCAACTAGCCGATGTCCTCACCAAACCATTACCCCGGTTACCATTTCTCTCATTTCGTTCCAAGATTGGAGTCTCCGACTGATCCTTCATCTTGCGAGGGCGTATTAAGGATGCTATCACAAAAAACAAGTCAAGTCAAAGTCTCGGTCAATGCTACTAATTAATCACCACATATTTAGCTCCTTGACCATTGACTATCAACACCAAGTCAAGTCAAAGTCATGGTCAAGCTACTAATTGATTACCCCAAATTCATCCTCTTGACCATTGACTGTAATTATGTTCTTACCTTGATCATTAACTGTAACAATGTATTTATACCCTCATCTTGTATGTAAAGTTGTACAACAATTCACAAAAAATCATTCTCTGTCTTTTACTAGATTTATACATTCAATGTTGTTCGTAAATGTCCGCTAATGTTTGTGTTCATTTACTTGTGTTTAGTTCATTATACGTTTTTAGTACCTTTGAACTTTGATGTTCAAAAAAACTCTTAAGAGTGTTAAACGAAAACAAAGGATTACCCTTGTCTAAAAAAATACTTACTCTTCCTTGGGCTCACGTTGCTTCTCAAGTTGACTACGCTCATGATTCAAGATTCACGGTTAGGGCTCAGCTCTCAACTTCACAATCGTCTACCAATGGACCCATCGTCTTAGGATCTTATTCTTATCGTATCCATGGGTGATGAATATATATAATCTTATAGATGAAAAGACCAACAAATAGATCTTGGGTGATTATTATATATTTTTGTAAGCTTTGTGTACACTTCATTTTTGTTTAAATAGTTTAAAATATGCCCAAATGCTAAATACTTGAAAAGAGATAGTGCAATCATAATATATTTTTGTAAGCTTATAAATTTATTATGTATGTTATATATTGGTACTCTTATCTTCTAGCTCTTACCCACTTATATATCCATATCACATTATCCATATGTTTGTTTTTAGGTACCCTTCCATTATACTTACGCCTTAGTCTTTCAAACTCCTTCAAATGTGTCTCCAAGTGAACAAATATCTATCTATCACTAACTTAAAGAATAGAATAAAATAGAATTCTTGAGATGCGTTTTGTTTTCATTGGAATAAAAGAATTTTAATTTATAAACATAGTTCAGTAACCAGTATCTTCAAGATTTATTCATAAAAGTAAAATCATTCATCACATGTGAATAACGTTATTTTTTTTTTCTGTTTCTAAATGTATCACTTTAATTTCAATCAAATGTATGGTTGGTATATTTCACGCCAAATGCACTATAAATTATCCATTTTATTAAAAAAAAAAGTTTCCAAAACAGGTTTGCTCTTCAGTTGGTGAATGGACCAGGGATCATTCTTGGGGTCTCGGGTTCGATTCCCACGAGGAACATAATGAGAAATGATGGATGACTCCTGATCTATGGTCACGAGTTCGAGTCCTGATCTCGCCCGGGTTGTACCAATCCTTAACCGTCGTGCCTACGGGAGGGTGAGGGGTTGGGTTTTCCTCGGTTTTGGGAACTGCATGGGCGGGCTTGACTACGCCAGCCGCACGAGGTACGTATGGGACCTCCATTGGGTTGGTCATGGGGATCTGTCCAAGTGTGGAAACTCCGCTGGATACAGTGGCGAAGCTTGACCCGAAGGTTCGGGGGGTCGGAAGTCACCGGGGGGTCGGAAGTCACTAGTTTCGGGGGGTCGAAAACCCGTTTCGGGGGGTCGAAACCCTATATTTTCAAAATTTTCTATACGAATACTATATAATCGGAACTTCTGCTCGAAAATCCGGGGGGGTCGGCCGCCCCTCCCCGCCCTTACTATGCTTCGCCAGTGGCTGGATAGTCGGGCAGAAATGTTTGTTGGCCGTTTAAAAAAAATAAATAAATAAAACATCGAATCTACTTAAATAATGTAAAATCGAAACTCATCTTTCATTACTCTCCAACTACCTATCAACTCCTAATATTAAGATACAAAACACCGTATCTTTCTCCTTCATGCACGCAGACTTTTTGCTTAACTTTTTATTCTATATATACCATCTTTTTCACCTCCATTCAACCACAAAAACCCCTATCACCATTAACTCACATCTTCATCTAAACATGACCAACAATCCCAATTGGGTAAGAGGCATTTGCATAGGCAAAGGCTCATTCGGAACCGTTAATCTCGCCGTTGATAAATCCAACGGCGACGTGTTCACGGTCAAGTCAGTGAAACAAAACTCCGGCCAGTTATCACAAGCTTTGGAAAACGAAATTGCGATTCTCAAATCGCTATCGTCGGATTACATAGTCGGGTTTCACGGTGAGGATGTCACGTCAGAAAGTTGTTCCGGGGAGTACCGGAATTTACACATGGAATATATGCCAGGTGGCACCGTTGCTGATTTGGGTACACGTGGTGAGGATGACGTGGCGGTGAGAGATTACACGCGGTGTATAGTGTCTGTGACATCCGTCACTTTTCGTTGTATTTCTTTTTATGATTATATGTACGTTATACCACAATTAATAAAACGCGACATCTTCCTTATTCTCGAACGTTTAAAAATTATTTTGTGATATATTCGTGTTCGTTTAATCATAATGTAGGATAATAATAATAATATTATGGATGAAACATTGTAAAAAAATAAATGCTTGGGACGGGATTCGAACCCGCGTCCCAAGCCGGTTCAATACATACACGCATGCTCCAAACCAACTAGGCTACATCAATAATCTGTTTTAAATCCCACGCTTATTAATCTTATACCATGCTTATTACAAAACCAGTTGACTTGAAAAAGTCAACTGTCTTCATCGCACACCATCAATCAACTCACCTTTACGCGTTAATTGAATCTGGAATGGAAAGGAATTGATTTCCATTGACCAAACGCGTCAATTACAGCCATAAATCGTAGATTAACATTCCTAAAATGAGCCAATTAGCCGCGTCACCTTCTTCAACAAGTCAAACTTACCAAATCTTCAATCCAACCCTTATACTATAAATTGAACGTACCCACATCACCTCTAAGCGCCGATTATCACTTCCCCACATCCAATTTCTGTTTTAAATCTAGTATTGAAGCCATTCAAGTCGTATTTTTGAGCGTGCTTGTTCGAACTCGCAAGACCCGAGCATCGCATATTTGTAAGCTTCTTTTTTTGTGGGTTCTATTAGTCGGCACCTTGTGATCATTAGCCCTAAGGTTTCAGAGGCTAATGATCACCAATTGTGTTAATTTGATAATTAGGGTTCGAAATATTTAGAATTGGGGAAGAACACTTAATTTTGTCATTGTATATAATTATTTTCAGTTCATGGATAAACAACCAGCTGGTATAGACCAGCTGGTATGCACGCGTGTGGTGTTAAGGGATGAACCGGCCAGCGGCCAGGGTTCGAATCCCACATACTCTTTTATTTTTATTTCATTTAAATCAATTATCTTATATAATCTATATAATTAATTCCAATCCAATATATTTCGTTCTCAGGGTGTGGCTCAGTTGGTGGCCACACTTGTGATAAAACCCGAACCGGCCAGAGGCCCGGGTTCGATTCCCATAACCAACAAGTTTTTTTTTTGCCACTTTTATATATATATTTAATACATTAAATCTTTTAAAATCAATTTTAAATACTAAAAGTGCTTATTAAATCCTACAAAAATTATCATATGATCTCCTAATGATAAAGTTCATTACCCAATTTTTAGTTTTTCAAAAATAATTTATTTAATATATATTATTAATAATACAATTTTATTCATTTATATTTATTAAATTCTATAAAAATATCTAAACGATTTTATTAAATCTCACAAAAATTATCCTAAACTTGTATATTCATAAACATTTCAGAAATAATTTTTAATTCTGAAAAACCGGCCTTTTTATATTTTTAATTAATTTTTGTTAGTTTTAATCATAAATAAATCATAATAAATTCATTTTTCAATATTTTTACACCAAAATTTTATATAAATTATTTCTAACTATCTAGAACTAAAATACAATTTTTAATTTAGAAATTCTTTAATTTTAATATTTTTAGATATAAAAGTCATAATTTGACAATTTGAGATAATTAAAGAAAATATTCTATTTTCAGGAAAATTATTTATAAAAATTATTTTCATAACCAAAATCTTATGTTGTGACAATGTTTAACTTAAAATTTTACAAAAAGACTTTTATTTATTTATTTATTTAATTTCTTATATTTTAATAAACAATTTATTTATTAATCAAATAAACGTTTATCCCCAATTCGAAACCCTAGAATTCCATGTATCCTAGAGTTATTCCTTACACATTATTAAATTCTTTAGGTTGATTCTTTGGAATATTTCCAACGCATATTTCGTTGTCCAGTTCCATTACAAGCTATTACGTAAACTGTGAGTATTTCTACCCCTTTTTGCTTTTATACATTTTTGGGGTGTTACATGTACACTATTACAAATTTCAAGTACAATTTTACATTTTCACAAACACAATTCTAGTACTATGTGCATTGTTTACAACGTGCTTTATGCTTAGACAATACATGTGGATTACATTTGTACTTAGTGAAATCATTAACATGGTACAAGCCGACCTTAACATTGGATAGCGCTATTTGGATTGACAACCCGCCTAGATTGATTCTCCCCCTTTTTCATCGGAGAATCCGTGGCCAGTGTTAAGTTTTTATCCATTTATTGGATAAGTACACTACAGTTCATACAGTACATTATACAGTCACAAGGTTGATTTCGCTCATTTGTATGATACATAGTTTACATAATTGCACTGTAACACCCCGACGTGTTACGGATCTTCTAAACGGGTCGGGTCGGACCCAACCACCCGATTAGGAAATAAAATAGTCAAGTTCGAACCGCGCGGCAAACCGGTTCAACCAAGTATCGAAATAATAATTATTGGATTATTATTACCGCGGTTAAACGCTCTTTTCCTGCTAATTAACACGCCGCCAAGTATTTTTATTTAGTATTTATACTCGTTGACAAATACCCGCGTTTCAGTAATTATCTCCATAGCCAAACACCCCTCTATTTTATTTATCTATATAAACCACCCCTTGTTTCTCTTATCTCGTAACTCTCCCTCTGCACATATTATAACATACACACACTTTGTGTGTGTCTAGACAAGAACCCAGCCGGACCCTTATCACCTCCGACCGCCGGAACCGGCCGCCGCCGGGCTTCCTCTTCCTCCTCCTTTCTGGACACACATAACACCCACGAGGGCAGCAAGGGCCTGAGAGCCATGGCAGCGCTGCTGCCTCTGAGCTCCAGTCACCCCTGCCGCGTCTTCTTCTCCTTCTCCGGTCACTTTTCCGGCCGCTACTCTTCTTCTCCGGTAAGCAATCCCTTCCTTCCTCTGATCTGATTAATAACCCATTTGATATTGTTATCGAGGTTGGATGAACCGGATCTTTGTAACCCACTGTCACCCCGATAACTATCAACCATCTCGCTGTTGTGTCCTTGTGGCTTGACCGGACAGTCACCGGTTTATTTGGTGACTGTCGTGAGTCCGTGCAACCCACTGTTGTAAGCCGTATTAGCATTTCAGATGAGAACCCGAGCCCTAATTATAATACTGATTAAACGGACAAGTCACTGGTTCGTTGGTGACTATCGTGAATCCTTGTAAGCTCACTGTTATCGGATCCGAATTGGCTCGGGTTAAGCCCGATAATATTTCCGACCAGATTTGGTTTGGTCTTAATAACCTTCGGCTCTTGTTTGTTCTTATTAAACCTTGCTTCAAGCTTTGCTCAATTGCTTATAATTATACACACACCCGATGGTATGTGTAATAATTGGCGTGAAGTGTCTAGTTATCATTTGATTATTGAGTTATATAGTCGATTGATTATTAACACGTCTTATGTTTGGTGATTAGGTATCAAATATGGAACGGGTTCGTTACCCGGTGCTATATAAATTCCGGTCATGTCCCGTAATAAAAACGGTAAGGTTCGGTTACTATTATATCCGAATGGTTGATTGGTTATAATCTAATAATCCATTAACTAATATAAGGATTTTGCGTGATTGCGAGGTACCGTTAACTGTATCGAGGAATTAGAGTCGTTGCCGAGTCGACTCAGTGACTCGGTCAACACCGGAGTAAAACACGGTTCCAAGGACTAGACGAGGATTATTATAATTATAAGAATTATATATATAATACGAATAACGTACGGACTTGATAATAATAATAAGAGAATAATAAACATATATAAAATATATATGTTTATATATACAAGATTCGATATATAAAACGATATAATAAACTCGGGTTTAGAAGTGTCTAGAGTTCTTTTAGGTTCGCGTGCCAAGCTGTAATGGCCAGCTTTATTTCTTTTTGCCTAGGAAGACCAAACCCCGAGTTTAGGACTATCCAATATATATCAGATTCTATATATATATAAATTATATATATGATATATATCCTAAGTATTACAATTTAACAAGTCTTACGCGTAAAACGTATCCATATATATAGAACATATAATTGTAATAAGAAGATTTGCTGAAGATATAATGCAAATCGGTGAGTATCGTGAACTCCCCACTTTTACTGTTTTATTAAGTGTTTTTGGGGGAATACATGTCATTTATTAAAACCAGAATTGCTTTACAATAAACGATTATTAATAGAATTTATAAAGAAATATAATAGAAACGGGGATATATAGAAACAACGAGGACAGTACTGGACGGTATCCGCCATTTCCTTTCTTGCACCGACTAGAGGGCAAGAACCATTGTCCAAAGTATAGGACCCATCCCGTAACAAACCCGACGGGAAGTCGGAACGGGTATTCATCACAATCAGAGTGGTACCATTGTTAAGGAATGGCACATAATAGAATTGGGTTATGATTGAATGGATGTATAATAGAGTTGGTTATATAGAATTCCCCTCCAGAATTATAAATGTAAAGCATGTTTATAAAAGAATGTTTATAAAAGAATGTTTATAAAAGAATGTTTATAAAAGAGTTTATAAAAGAGTTTATAAAAGAATGTTTATAAAAGAATGTTTATAAAAGAATTATCAATAAACGAACTGGCCATTCACTTTATAAAATACACGACCTCACCAACTTTATGTTGACAGAAACTATTTTTGACATGTGTTCAGGTAACCCAACTGATATGATGACGTGGACCCCTAAAGACTAAAGACTGTTATTATCCGAATTCCGCTGCGTAGCTCCGATCACCCGACCCGACGGCCCGGCCACGTCAGCCAGGGTCGTTACAGGTGGTATCAGAGCCGCGCTAATAACAGTTTTGAAGTCTTTAGTCATCCAGGATCTACCAGAATATTTTTCTAAAAAGAAATGTCGCTTAGAGAAATATTTAGGATGTTAGGATTAGTAAAGAAAAATCGGGTTATTAAATTTTGGGTACCTAAATGTCAAAACCATTATAAAGTTGGTGAGAACCATAACCGTATATTAGAATTTAAAACGAATCCACTACAGGATATTACTAGAATGATTATGTGGAGTAAATTGACAATTCCGTACACAGTTGTGAATTTATATGCACATTTAATTTCTGGGAAATCTTACAGGATATTAAGGCTATAAGAAATGAGAATATATATAGAACAGAAACCAGATATATTAATAGAAATCAGAAAATGAGTCTCGACATAAAACGAAGAAATTATAAAAAGTATATATATATATATGGATATAGAAAAATATATAGAATATAAAACATAAACTATTCATCTTAATTCAAGAAAACTTCGTATAAGTTTATTGAATTATTCCAGTATCAATAATCATTCCGATCGTTAACCTCACGGTTATTCCAATAATTATAAACAGAATACAAATATACGCGCCAACTTGAACATTCCTATGCTCGAGTTCCCAGAAATATTATTTTACCCCGTAATTTCCGGAATGTTTATAAAATTTGATAAACTAGAAACATATAAATATCGTATTTTTAAAGGATTTTCTCTCGATTATTTAATTAAGAATTAAATATATTCCGCGATTATTTAAAATGTTTTAAATCCTTTCAGTATAACTACGAAGTTTATTGATTTTATACTTAGCCATTATGATCTTTATACTAAACCAGTATATCCGTTTTGAACAAAAATATATAAAAATCCCTTCGTTCAAATTTTTAAGTAAACGATTCGGTTAATTTATAAAATTAAGAAAATCTGTTAAAATTATAACTTATTTTTTTAAGAAATGATAATTTTTGAAAAACCCCAGAATCTATCTCAGGATTATCCAAATTTATCCGTTTAACTTTAAAATTTTGATTTCAATATTTTGAAGAAATCTAATTATTTTATCAATCTGTAATAAGAAATGTGTTTATTAAAATTTTAAAGAATTCCGACACTATGAAAAATTTCTACCGTGACTTTTTCTAAATAGTTATTATTTTCAAGAAAATAAATATCATTACGAAACCCAAACTAGTATTATTATTATAAAAATTTTCCTAAAGATTTTATCTAAAAACCCACGGCTATATTATTTTGCTCGAACCCATTTTACTTGGTAGTCGTATCATTTTTGAAAACGAATATTATTACGAAACTCGAATCGGTATTGTTATTATAAGTTATTTCTAAAAGTTTTTATACAAAAGAACCACGACCGTATTATTTTACCTAATCGTATTAAACTCCACCTTTGGTGTCCTTTTTGTGAAAATCTTTAATCGAATTTATATCCGTATATAAGTTAAAAGTATTTTCGACACGATTTTGTAATTATACTTGATTATATAATTTCTTTGATATTTTATCTCGATATAACAACGATTATTATATATTACGATTAATAATATAAATCTATCTTTGTGTATAAATGAAAATTTCCGATAAGTATTATCATCGATCCTTCCCAAAGTTAAATAATATTTCGAACGGAAATATAACTACCATCTTGATTCTACGACTCGAATAAGTCAAGGATATGGAGCAAGATTGGATGGTTATGTTGAATATATTATGACACGGTCAAATTTTTGAATGATTGACGGTCTACTTCGTTAGACTTATATCAATATGTTTCTTTCCAGAATATATAATCTAAGAGAAAATAAAGAACAGAATATTAGAATAATATGTGAAGGACACATACCTATTGTGATTAAAATAAACGAATACTGGAATGTTAGGTGAGGTGAAATAGTAATTATGATCGCGACATAATTACGAATGTCACAGGCACAGGAACATTCAAGTAAGAGTTTATCAAGATCACAGTTTGTCTGTGTAATGAACATATTAAAGGAAATAATAAGAAGAAGAAATATAAATCTGAATTATCAGCGTATCGTATTTGAAAAATACGACTAAATCATTGGCAATCTAGTTGAAATTCCTTCGCGGAATACGACTATGAATATATTTGCAGAATATAAACCATCGATTGGTTAAATTCTATGAATCGGTCTATTGATTTTGATTGCCAACCAAAAATAGTGTATATTCCCTGTGCAATTCCCGGGGCAAATGATATCTGGACCCTTATAGAAGGTATATCCGGACATTTGCCGCCAAGTCACAGGAATTCTTTGAAAGAATATTTGACACTATGAAAGAATCTTTTCGGTCACTTCCGTATAAAAACTCGCGTGAGTTATTGTACGATTGAATTGGTAAAACGGTTAAGTATTACCAAGTTAAGATTTATAAACAGGAAGTGATGAAAGATTTGTTAAATCTTTAAAATATAACGGATATAAAAATATGAATGGATTCAGAAACCGGAACGGTAGAATCCACCAAATTATCAAATATATTAAGAAATGATTAAATACCAAGCGGAATCACGTAGAGATTCGCAAGGTGTGATCGACATGAAAACGAAAAATGAATAGAATTATGCTCATTTTTCCAGTGAAACTCTCCGACCAAGGAATGACGAATTTCCTGTCCCGAATTAAAGGACGTGAGAGATAATTTAAGATATCACTGTTTTGGCAAGAATTATTTATATGAATATTCCGATGAAATAAGCTTTGCTTATGATAAGTGGAATTAAGAAGATATGATATATTGCCTATATATAAGTCTATCGGAACGTGTTTCCAGACACCAATAATATAGACTTTAATCGAATTTATATATAAGAAAGAATTATTCCAAGCAAATGTATATTATAGAAATGATATATTTATAGTGTCTACTATAAATGATTATCAGTATTCGCTTGGAGATAAGAGAATATAAATCTAGAAATAAAAAGAATTATAATTCGAACAGACATCCGATATGTCTGGATAATAATAAATAAGGCATTGGAAATGCCAGATAACACGAGAAGGCAAGCGAAATGCCAAATATTATCAGAAGGCATCCGATATGCCAACAGAAATAAATATAAATATATAGAAAGAAATTAACAGAAATTTATAAAGAATATTTTTATATAAGAAGAAAATATAGAATATTTAATCGAGAATGTCAACGAATCCCAAATTAGAAATAAGAAAGAATTTTATAGAAATAGTTAATGTAATAAGTATAGAAATTCCGAGTGATAATCATGTTTTTGAGAAAGAACAATTGACGCATTGCTATAAAAATCTTAAGTCAAAGAATCGTAACAACGACTGTTACCAGTAGATTCCGAGATTATAAAGATAAAGTTACATATATTGACTGTAGAATTGTGAAAGACCTCTTTCACGATAATACAATGAGAAAAGTCAAATAATATGTAATAGATACAATGCAGTTAATCATCAATGAAATAGTCAGTAAGATTATTATAGATGATTTAAGAAAAATCTTAATCATCTGTGAATTAGTCTTTTCCGGTACCTTTAAAACCCGGATAAGATACATCTAAGAAAATATTCCTACTCTTTAAAAATCGGAATTACAATGATGATAAAATTCTAACGTTCGAATAAGGGAGGTAGTAGCTCGGATCCTATTCAAGTCATTATAATGATGGGACTTCCGTATCTATCTCCTGAGAACTAAATAGAATCCATCATTGTAATTGAAACCGAATATTAAACGAAAGGAATATTGTATCGATTTGAGACTCTAGAAATGTTCACTGAAAGTTTATAAATCTTTCAGAAGAAAAACGATTAGAATCTCAAAGTCTTTATATAGAAAATATCAATCTATACTAGAAAACCTTTAATAGTCATATCGAAACAAGTACAGATAATCCATATATCCGTATTAATATGACTATAGCAAGAAAGGTTAAAACGTAATTAGAAATCTGATCAAGACGTAGTCCTACGGATTGACGTTTCTAATAAGTTATAATCTTGGATTGGTATAAAATCAAGTTAACCACAATCCACGAAGGTTGAACATGTCTCGTTGACTAGTATCTTGGTCCTAATTGTAACATCCTTATAGATTAAAGGTGTAAAGGACAAGATCACTCAAATTTCGGGGACGAAATTTCCTAAGGGGGGGAGAATTGTAACACCCCGACGTGTTACGGATCTTCTAAACGGGTCGGGTCGGACCCAACCACCCGATTAGGAAATAAAATAGTCAAGTTCGAACCGCGCGGCAAACCGGTTCAACCAAGTATCGAAATAATAATTATTGGATTATTATTACCGCGGTTAAACGCTCTTTTCCTGCTAATTAACACGCCGCCAAGTATTTTTATTTAGTATTTATACTCGTTGACAAATACCCGCGTTTCAGTAATTATCTCCATAGCCAAACACCCCTCTATTTTATTTATCTATATAAACCACCCCTTGTTTCTCTTATCTCGTAACTCTCCCTCTGCACATATTATAACATACACACACTTTGTGTGTGTCTAGACAAGAACCCAGCCGGACCCTTATCACCTCCGACCGCCGGAACCGGCCGCCGCCGGGCTTCCTCTTCCTCCTCCTTTCTGGACACACATAACACCCACGAGGGCAGCAAGGGCCTGAGAGCCATGGCAGCGCTGCTGCCTCTGAGCTCCAGTCACCCCTGCCGCGTCTTCTTCTCCTTCTCCGGTCACTTTTCCGGCCGCTACTCTTCTTCTCCGGTAAGCAATCCCTTCCTTCCTCTGATCTGATTAATAACCCATTTGATATTGTTATCGAGGTTGGATGAACCGGATCTTTGTAACCCACTGTCACCCCGATAACTATCAACCATCTCGCTGTTGTGTCCTTGTGGCTTGACCGGACAGTCACCGGTTTATTTGGTGACTGTCGTGAGTCCGTGCAACCCACTGTTGTAAGCCGTATTAGCATTTCAGATGAGAACCCGAGCCCTAATTATAATACTGATTAAACGGACAAGTCACTGGTTCGTTGGTGACTATCGTGAATCCTTGTAAGCTCACTGTTATCGGATCCGAATTGGCTCGGGTTAAGCCCGATAATATTTCCGACCAGATTTGGTTTGGTCTTAATAACCTTCGGCTCTTGTTTGTTCTTATTAAACCTTGCTTCAAGCTTTGCTCAATTGCTTATAATTATACACACACCCGATGGTATGTGTAATAATTGGCGTGAAGTGTCTAGTTATCATTTGATTATTGAGTTATATAGTCGATTGATTATTAACACGTCTTATGTTTGGTGATTAGGTATCAAATATGGAACGGGTTCGTTACCCGGTGCTATATAAATTCCGGTCATGTCCCGTAATAAAAACGGTAAGGTTCGGTTACTATTATATCCGAATGGTTGATTGGTTATAATCTAATAATCCATTAACTAATATAAGGATTTTGCGTGATTGCGAGGTACCGTTAACTGTATCGAGGAATTAGAGTCGTTGCCGAGTCGACTCAGTGACTCGGTCAACACCGGAGTAAAACACGGTTCCAAGGACTAGACGAGGATTATTATAATTATAAGAATTATATATATAATACGAATAACGTACGGACTTGATAATAATAATAAGAGAATAATAAACATATATAAAATATATATGTTTATATATACAAGATTCGATATATAAAACGATATAATAAACTCGGGTTTAGAAGTGTCTAGAGTTCTTTTAGGTTCGCGTGCCAAGCTGTAATGGCCAGCTTTATTTCTTTTTGCCTAGGAAGACCAAACCCCGAGTTTAGGACTATCCAATATATATCAGATTCTATATATATATAAATTATATATATGATATATATCCTAAGTATTACAATTTAACAAGTCTTACGCGTAAAACGTATCCATATATATAGAACATATAATTGTAATAAGAAGATTTGCTGAAGATATAATGCAAATCGGTGAGTATCGTGAACTCCCCACTTTTACTGTTTTATTAAGTGTTTTTGGGGGAATACATGTCATTTATTAAAACCAGAATTGCTTTACAATAAACTATTATTAATAGAATTTATAAAGAAATATAATAGAAACGGGGATATATAGAAACAACGAGGACAGTACTGGACGGTATCCGCCATTTCCTTTCTTGCACCGACTAGAGGGCAAGAACCATTGTCCAAAGTATAGGACCCATCCCGTAACAAACCCGACGGGAAGTCGGAACGGGTATTCATCACAATCAGAGTGGTACCATTGTTAAGGAATGGCACATAATAGAATTGGGTTATGATTGAATGGATGTATAATAGAGTTGGTTATATAGAATTCCCCTCCAGAATTATAAATGTAAAGCATGTTTATAAAAGAATGTTTATAAAAGAATGTTTATTAAAGAATGTTTATAAAAGAGTTTATAAAAGAGTTTATAAAAGAATGTTTATAAAAGAATGTTTATAAAAGAATTATCAATAAACGAACTGGCCATTCACTTTATAAAATACACGACCTCACCAACTTTATGTTGACAGAAACTATTTTTGACATGTGTTCAGGTAACCCAACTGATATGATGACGTGGACCCCTAAAGACTAAAGACTGTTATTATCCGAATTCCGCTGCGTAGCTCCGATCACCCGACCCGACGGCCCGGCCACGTCAGCCAGGGTCGTTACATGCACTGTAGCTTGCACTTGAATTGTATATCTTTTTTAACTTACTATATATATCAAAACTAGGAATGCTCACCAACATTTCTTATGTTGACCAAACCTATTTTGTACATGTTTCAGGTGCAGTTTGATCAAATGCTTTAGCAAGAGACTTTTAGTGCTTTATTTTATTTCAGTCATTTCCATATTTATATTTCATTTAGACAATGTAATTTCCATTATCATGTAAGACAATTCTGGTTTATTCAATAATATTTACATTTTAGTACCATGTGCTTTTGAACAATCGTCACTACGTGGCACCTCGATGATTCCGCCATCGGTTGGGGTGTTACAGATTGGTATCAGAGCCATGGTTATAGGGAATTAGGTTATTAGAATGCCTTTTAGCCTAGACTATAACCGAATTTCAAACTTTCAGGTACCACACTTCCTAATTTATCATTCCCCTCATTACCCTCCACTTTCCTTCCTCAATCTTTCCTCTTCTTCTCCATTTCTCCTCATCTTTCATCACGGTATATAGAGATGGTGTCCTATAAGGAGTGGAAAGACTACATCATCATGGAGCGGGAGCAGTACCTTTCATGAAGACACTCTTAGGCATAATGCCTACTCTTATTTTTGCTCCTTCAAAGTTGTTGAACTTTAATGAGTGTGAAAAAGGACACGTGCAATCTGGAAGGGTGGACGCCTGTACACTGGGTTTTCTGGCATAGGCAAGCATAGCGCATAAATCCATTTACGGACCTGTTATGCTTACCTGGGGATTCCTGGAGTGAGTGTCCACTTATAGGCTAAAGCATGTCTTCTTTGATCACCATTGGGCTTAATTTCTTTGAAAAGTCAACGTTCTTGTTGGGCTTTATAGCTAGACAAGGGCAATCCAAACATGTTATACAAATATTTCAAATGATATACTTCTATTTCACATACAATATCTTGTGATCATAATCCTTATGCAATTATACACTTACATTTATTAATCTCATAATTTTTCATTGACTGCCTTGTAGATGTCTGCTCGCCGTATGCTCCGTGATGCTAGCCAGCGCACTGTTCGTGCTTCTGGACAACGTTCTGATCGTCGCCTTGCTTCTCTTGTCGCTGAGCAAATCGCTGCAGTGATTCCAAATCTTGTTAGTGAGTTAACCCAAAACAGCAACAGTACCAACACAGAGGGTGCAACTCAATCCCGGTGTACATTCAAACACTTCAACTCATGCAACCCCACGAAGTTTACTGGGGAGGAGGGTGCTACTGGTCTCCTCCAATGGTTTGAAAGTATGGAAAGTACCTTCGTGAACAGCGAGTGTCCTGATAACCTCCGCGTTCGCTATGCTACCAGTGTCCTTCAAAAGGGGGCATTGACCTGGTGGAATGGTGAAAAGCGTAATCGGGGCGCTGATATTGCTCTATCCCTGTCTTGGGCTGAGGTCAAGGAACTCATGATTGCTAAGTTCTGCCCTAGGAACGAAATGAGGAAGCTAGAGGAAGAGTTCCATGGGTTAAAACAAGACAGTGGTGAAAATCTTGCGTACAACACTCGATATCATGAGCTCAGTATTTTGGTTCACACATGGTTACCCCGGTCTCTCGAGCAATCGAGAAATATATTGAGGGATTTCCTGACCAAATTCAAGATGTAGTCACTGGAAGCAGACCCACTACGGTGGAAGAAGCCATTCAGCTTGCAGCCTCCTTGACTGACAAGCACGTCAAAAAGGGAAATTTGGTTAGGAAAGGAACCAAGAAACCAGCTGAGAAGACCCCCACCCCTACTACTGAATCATCAAGAGTTGCTGTAGACAATACCGGTTCCAACACTAGGAAGCGGAAGTCCAGGGGTAGAAACTATGCTGTTGTGGCCCCAGTAACTCAGGCTCCAATAGCCCAGGCTCCAATGGCTCAGGCTCCTCCTGTTAAGAAGGTTTATAGTGGAAACTTACCTAAGTGTGCCACCTGTCAGTACCATCACCCCGCAAATTTTCCTTGTCGCCACTGTACCACCTGTGGTAGGTACGGCCATGTAGCTGCTACATGTCGATCTATGTTTCGACCTCAACCAATTAATGCTCAACCTGTTAACCCTCAACCAGCCAACCCTCAACCAATTCGCCAAAACCCACAACCTATAGCATATGGTCGAGCTTGCTTCAATTGTGGTGATCCAAACCACCTTAGAAATCAATGTCCAGCACTTGTCCCAGCAAACCGTGCAGCAAACCCAGTGGCTCGTGGTAGGGCTTTCAACATCAATGCAGCAGAAGCTCAGGAAGCAAATGATGTGGTGAATGGTACGTTTTTACTTGATGGTCGTTATGCTTCAATTTTATTTGATACTGGTGCGGATAAAAGTTTTGTGTCGTTAGCATTCGAACCTCTATTATCTCACACTCGCTCTAGATTAGGGGCGCCTCTCACTGTCGAGGTCGCAGATGGTAAACCTATCTCAATCGATTCTATCATCCAGGGTTGTACTCTTAGCCTTAACGAACATGACTTCACCATTGATCTTATACCCATGAAATTGGGAAGCTTTGATGTCATCGTGGGTATGGATTGGCTTTCTAAACATCATGCCGAAGTTGTCTGCTTTGAGAAATTCATTCGGTTTCCTCTCGCATCGGGTGACTTTTTACGGGTTTATGGTGAGAAACCATCCAGTGGTCTTAAACTCATGTCTTGCACTCAAGCACAGAAATATCTACGCAAGAAATACGTAGCTTTCTTGGCCCATATTGTGGAAAAGAAAGGTAAAGACAAGAGTATTCAAGATGTTCCTGTTGTTCGTGAGTTTCCAGAAGTTTTCCCTGATGACTTGCCCGGACTTCCACCGATGCGTCCTGTTGAATTTCGTATTGATCTTGTACCTGGTGCTACGCCCGTTGCTAAATCTCCGTACCGCCTTGCACCTTCCGAGATGCAAGAACTTGCGAGTCAACTTCAAGAGTTGGCAGACAAGGGTTTCATTCGCCCCAGTTCATCACCTTGGGGAGCTCCAGTCTTATTTGTAAAGAAGAAGGATGGATCTTTCCGTATGTGTATTGATTATCGGGAGCTGAATAAACTCACCATTAAAAACCGGTACCCTTTACCCCGCATTGTGACCTCTTTGATCAACTTCAAGGTTCGACTTGTTTCTCAAAGATCGATCTTCGTTCGGGATACCATCAGCTACGAGTCCATGAAGACGATATTCCAAAGACAGCTTTCCGTACACGCTATGGGCATTACGAGTTCATGGTTATGCCATTTGGACTAACGAATGCACCCGCTGTCTTCATGGATCTCATGAATCGCGTGTGCAAACCTTTCTTGGATAAGTTCGTAATTGTTTTCATCGATGACATTCTCATTTACTCTAAAACCAAATCAGCCCACGAGCAACACCTTAGACAAATTTTGAGTCTTTTGAAGAATGAACAACTGTATGCCAAATTCTCCAAGTGTGAATTCTGGCTTAAGGAGGTTCAATTTTTGGGACACATTATAGTGATAAGGGTATACACGTGGATCCAGCTAAGATTGAGGCTGTTAAGAATTGGATTACACCCAAGTCTCCCACGGAAGTTCGCTCTTTTCTTGGCTTAGCGGGTTATTATCGTCGATTTATTCTCAACTTTTCCAAGATTGCCTTACCTCTCACTTCCTTGACCCATAAGGATAAACCATATGTATGGGGACCCAGTCAGGAAGAAGCATTCCAGACTTTGAAGCAGAAACTGTGTGATGCTCCAATCCTCACTTTACCTGACGGCAATGAGGATTTCGTGGTTTACTGTGATGCCTCTAACCAAGGCCTT
Organism: Ambrosia trifida; assembly: GCA_028751855.1. Taxonomy (NCBI): domain Eukaryota; kingdom Viridiplantae; phylum Streptophyta; class Magnoliopsida; order Asterales; family Asteraceae; genus Ambrosia; species Ambrosia trifida. Next base: position 73,549,407 of record CM054128.1, on the reverse strand, counting down.
GGTTGTGTTCTCATGCAACGAGGCAAGGTTATAGCATATGCATCACGACAACTAAAAAACCATGAGAAAAATTACACTACCCATGATCTTGAGCTCGGAGCGGTCGTTTTCGCACTTAAGATTTGGCGACACTATTTATATGGTACAAAGTGTGTGATCTTCACTGATCACAAGAGTCTTCAACACATTTTCAACCAGAAAGATCTGAATATATGACAACGACGATGGGTCGAATTGTTAAACGACTACGACTGCGAGATTCGCTACCATCCTGGCAAGGCGAATGTTGTAGCCGATGCCCTTAGTCGTAAAGGTCATGCCCAGCTTTATTGTGCTCAGGTCCAGTCTGATATCAAACTCCGCATCATTGAAGCCCAACATGTCTCTGTTACTGAGGGCAACATGTACGAAGAAATGTCGTGTGGAGCCGAAAATCAGTTGGAAACCAAAAATGGTTTACTTTATTTCATGAACCGTCTTTGGATCCCTGATCGTGACAACCTGCGTACCTTCCTTATGGACGAGTCCCATAAGTCTCGTTATTCCATTCACCCTGGTGCAGATAAGATGTATCAGGATCTGCGTACTTTGTATTGGTGGCCCGGTATGAAGAAGGACATAGCTCTTTATGTGGCTAAATGTCTTACTTGTTCCAAGGTCAAAGCTGAGCACCAACGTCCATCTGGTTTACTTGTACAACCAGAGATTCCAGTGTGAAAGTGGGAGAACATTGCTATGGACTTCATCACGAAACTTCCACGTACCACTCGTGGACATGACAGCATCTGGGTTATTGTCGATCGTTTGACCAAATCTGCTCATTTCCTACCCATTCGTGAGACCTACACAGCTGAGAAACTGGCTAAGATCTACATCAGTGAGATTGTCAGCCGTCATGGTATTCCTCTAGACATTATTTTCGATCGTGATAGCTGGTTTACTTCTCGCTTTTGGCAGACATTTCAGTCCGCACTTGGTACACAACTGAATCTTAGCACGGCTTATCACCCACAGACGGATGGTCAAACTGAACGAACCATCCAAACATTGGAGGATATGCTTCGAGCGTGCATCATCGACTTTGGTGGCAACTGGGACACGCACCTACCTTTGGTTGAGTTCTCATACAATAACAGCTACCATTCCAGTATTAACATGGCACCATTCGAGGCACTTTATGGTCGCAAATGTCGTTCCCCTGTGTGTTGGAGCGAGGTTGGTGAAACACAAATCACCGGTCCCGAACTGATACAAGAAACGACAGACAAAATTCATCGCATTCGTGAGAACTTACAAGTTGCTCGAAGCAGACAAAGGAGCTATGCTGATCAAAGGCGCAAACCTCTAGAATTTCAAGTCGGAGACATGGTACTTCTCAAGGTTTCACCGTGGAAGGGTGTATTTCGGTTTGGAAAGAAAGGGAAACTTGCACCACGGTTCGTAGGCCCTTTTAAGATCCTTGAGCAAGTTGGGAAGGTGGCTTACAAGCTCGATTTACCACCAGAGCTCAATAATGTTCATCCAATGTTTCATGTTTCTAATCTTAAAAAGTGTTTGGCTGAAGATAACCTCCATGTTCCTTTAGAGGATATCCAGATTGACGAATCGATGCGCTTCATAGAGAAACCTATGGAGATTATGGATCCAGATGTCAAGACGCTTAAGCGAAGCCGAATCCCTATTGTCAAAGTTCGTTGGGAATCCAAACGAGGCCCAGAGTTTACTTGGGAGCGTGAGGACCAAATGATGTCAAAGTATCCTCATCTCTTTCCAGAGACTATCACTTGAAGGAATTTCGGGACGAAATTTCTAAAAGTAGGGGATGCTGTGACATCCGTCACTTATCGTTGTATTTCCTTTTATGATTATATGTACGTTATACCACAATTAATAAAACGCGACATCTTCCTTATTCTCGAACGTTTAAAAATTATTTTGTGATATATTCGTGTTCGTTTAATCATAATGTAGGATAATAATAATAATATTATGGATGAAACATTGTAAAAAAATAAATGCTTGGGACGGGATTCGAACCCGCGTCCCAAGCCGGTTCAATACATACACGCATGCTCCAAACCAACTAGGCTACATCAATAATCTGTTTTAAATCCCACGCTTATTAATCTTATACCATGCTTATTACAAAACCAGTTGACTTGAAAAAGTCAACTGTCTTCATCGCACACCATCAATCAACTCACCTTTACGCGTTAATTGAATCTGGAATGGAAAGGAATTGATTTCCATTGACCAAACGTGTCAATTACAGCCATAAATCGTAGATTAACATTCCTAAAATGAGCCAATTAGCCGCGTCACCTTCTTCAACAAGTCAAACTTACCAAATCTTCAATCCAACCCTTATACTATAAATTGAACGTACCCACATCACCTCTAAGCGCCGATTATCACTTCCCCACATCCAATTTCTGTTTTAAATCTAGTATTGAAGCCATTCAAGTCGTATTTTTGAGCGTGCTTGTTCGAACTCGCAAGACCCGAGCATCGCGTATTTGTAAGCTTCTTTTTTTGTGGGTTCTATTAGGCGGCACCTTGTGATCATTAGCCCTAAGGTTTCAGAGGCTAATGATCACCAATTGTGTTAATTTGATAATTAGGGTTCGAAATATTTAGAATTGGGGAAGAACACTTAATTTTGTCATTGTATATAATTATTTTCAGTTCATGGATAAACAACCAGTTGGTATAGACCAGCTGGTATGCACGCGTGTGGTGTTAAGGGATGAACCGGCCAGCGGCCAGGGTTCGAATCCCGCATACTCTTTTATTTTTATTTCATTTAAATCAATTATCTTATATAATCTATATAATTAATTCCAATCCAATATATTCCGTTCTCAGGGTGTGGCTCAGTTGGTGGCCACACTTGTGATAAAACCCGAACCGGCCAGAGGCCCGGGTTCGATTCCCATAACCAACAAGTTTTTTTTTTGCCACTTTTATATATATATATTTAATACATTAAATCTTTTAAAATCAATTTTAAATACTAAAAGTGCTTATTAAATCCTACAAAAATTATCATATGATCTCCTAATGATAAAGTTCATTACCCAATTTTTAGTTTTTCAAAAATAATTTATTTAATATATATTATTAATAATACAAGTTTATTCATTTATATTTATTAAATTCTATAAAAATATCTAAATGATTTTATTAAATATCACAAAAATTATCCTAAACTTGTATATTCATAAACATTTCAGAAATAATTTTTAATTCTGAAAAACCGGCCTTTTTATATTTTTAATTAATTTTTGTTAGTTTTAATCATAAATAAATCATAATAAATTCATTTTTCAATATTTTTACCCCAAAATTTTATATAAATTATTTCTAACTATCTAGAACTGAAATACAATTTTTAATTTAGAAATTGTTTAATTTTAATATTTTTAGATATAAAAGTCATAATTTGACAATTTGAGATAATTAAAGAAAATATTCTATTTTCAGGAAAATAATTTTATAAAAATTATTTTCATAACCAAAATCTTATGTTGTGACAATGTTTAACTTAAAATTTTACAAAAAGACTTTTATTTATTTATTTAATTTCTTATATTTTAATAAACAATTTATTTATTAATCAAATAAACGTTTATCCCCAATTCGAAACCCTAGAATTCCATGTATCCTAGAGTTATTCCTTACACATTATTAAATTCTTTAGGTTGATTCTTTGGAATATTTCCAACGCATATTTCGTTGTCCAGTTCCATTACAAGCTATTACGTAAACTGTGAGTATTCCTACCCCTTTTTGCTTTTATACAATTTTAGGGTGTTACATGTACACTATTACAAATTTCAAATACAATTTTACATTTTCACAAACACAATTCTAGTACTATGTGCATTGCTTACAACGTGCTTTATGCTTAGACAATACATGTGGATTACATTTGTACTTAGTGAAATCATTAACATGGTACAAGCCGACCTTAACATTGGATAGCGCTATTTGGATTGACAACCCGCCTAGATTGATTCTCCCCCTTTTTCATCGGAGAATCCGTGGCCAGTGTTATGTTTTTATCCATTTATTGGATAAGTACACTACAGTTCATACAGTACATTATACAGTCACAGGGTTGATTTCGCTCATTTGTATGATACATAGTTTACATAATTGCACTGTAGCTTGCACTTGAATTGTATATCTTTTTTAACTTACTACATATATCAAAACTAGGAATGCTCACCAACATTTCTTATGTTGACCAAACCTATTTTGTACATGTTTCAGGTGCAGTTTGATCAAATGCTTTAGCAAGAGACTTTTAGTGCTTTATTTTATTTCAGTCATTTCCATATTTATATTTCATTTAGACAATGTAATTTCCATTATCATGTAAGACAATTCTGGTTTATTCAATAATATTTACATTTTAGTACCATGTGCTTTTGAACAATCGTCACTACGTGGCACCTCGATGATTCCGCCATCGGTTGGGGTGTTACAGTGTCAGCGTTGAGCTATATTCATGAGAGAAATATTGCGCATTGTGATGTGAAGGGTAATAATGTGTTGATTGGTGTGGGTCCCGGTGTTGCCAAGCTGGCGGATTTTGGGTCTGCGGTGGAGTTGGGTGGGGAGATATCAAGACCTCGTGGCAGTCCATTGTGGATGGCGCCATAGGTCATCCGTGGGAACTATCAAGGGCCAGAATCTGATGTTTGGTCCTTGGGATGTACAGTGATTGAAATGATCACCGGATATCCAGCCTGGCAAGACAAGGGTGTTGACACTCTTTATCAAATTGGGTACTCTGACGAGTTACCAAAGCTGCCAATGCAGATTTCTGATGATTTACATGATTTTCTATCGAAATGTCTTAGAAGAAATCGTTATGAAAGATGGAGTTGCGATCAGCTGCTACAACACCCGTTTTTGTTATCGTGCTCCCTGTCACCACCGGAATTCATGCACAATAATTATTTATCGCCAAGATGTGTCTTCGATTGGTCTGAATCGAACTTGTCAGACGATAATGATTCGGAGATTGAAAATTCGAACGTTAATTCGAATTCCTATGCTAGACAAAGGATTGCCGAATTGTCTTCCGGTTCAGCAGCAAACTGGGAATCCGACGGTTGGGAGTTGGTGAGGAGTTCAACAGTACTCACCACTATTCAGTCGTCGGAATCCCAGTTTGCAGAACACAATTTTATAATATCAGAAATGAACATAACTTGGCCCGAATATTATGAGTTGGTGGAGATCAATTATGTTGAAAGCACAAATGAGGAATATAGAGGCTCTAATGGTAGTTTTCATAATGGTATTTAGGATTCATACACCCTGGCCCACATCACATACCTATAAGAGGCTGTCACATACCCCAAAATGTGATGTCACACCCCTAGAATGTGACGTCACAGGGTGTATGAATCCTAGAACCCATAATTTAAGTGTATCCGACACATTTATTATAGACCCCTGTCTTTTGTTTATTTATGATCTGGTTTCAGTTCATCGTTTTCATATTAATTCCCTACCAACATCTTTCTTTTCCAATAAAGGCCGAAAAAGACCCAAAAGAGTTTATAATTAGCTACTTTTTTTTTTCTCTGCTTTTAACTAAAAACAAGAGTTATAAAGAAGTAATCACACTTTGTGTCGCACATAAATGTGAATATGCATGAACACAATTACACAATCACGTGAACATAATTTTTTTTTTTTTTTTTTTAAGGTGTGTTTCAATGGAGAATCCAAACGACGCACAACCCCTTAACCCCAGTTCGAATCCAGGCTAAACGCAGGTGTTGAATTTCTCACCCATTAGTGCGAGTGGGGGGACTCGTACCTGAGACCAAGCCCAGACGGGAACCTCCCTAAGGAGTAAACCCTCCCACCTCCGACCAGCTGGGCTGAACATCATTGGATATCAAAAAAAAAAAAAAAAAAAAAAAAACAAAACTACTAGTGGTTTTTCCACCCATGCCTCATGACGGGGTTAATCCAATTATAAATATAAATACCCGTCAAATCGTAAATCACGTATTGATTCACGCTTCCAATCCCAAATTGATTGAAATACAGATGTATGTGTGTGTGTTTACTAGCAGTGTGCACACGTGTTGTGGCAGGAAACACATACACTGCTAGGTTATTATCTTCAATCGAATCTGAAGTCAACGGTTAGTCTAGTTTGTTAACTAATTGGTTTTCGGTTAATCAATTATGTTTATTTAGCTAGATTGATGGTTTTTTATTCGGTTTGTTTAATTTCAGTTAATAGCCAAAATTTTAGGGTTGCAATGGTTTGTTGAGAGGAGGAGAAAGTGAATTGTTGGTTTGTTGTCCGTTGCACTCAAAAAAGCTAGAGAAAATTTTAGGGTTTTTATATTGTCGTATAAGAGATTAGGGTTAAATGAAAATGCATTAGGCAGGGAAAACAAAGTGGGGATCACATAACCTAATGCCAAAATGTCCCAAATCATATTCATTTAAAACTAGTTGGTAGCTGCTAGCTGGAGGCTGGAAGCTGGTAGCTGCAAACTGGTAGCTGCAAGCCGGTAGCTTGAAGCTTTTTAAATATATTTTGGTGTTTGGCAGACTAGCTGGAGCTTTTAATAAAATGTATAAAATGACCAAAATGGGTATAATTAAAAACTTGTAAAAAATGTTTTTATTTTATTTTTAAAATAGAATAAGTATTTGTGTCATTTACTAATTAAAAGTTTTTAGTTAGTAGAGTTTTTTCTTAAAAACTAGTACTAGTAGTTTTTCACTATAGAGCTTTTTCTCTTAACCTAAAAGTTTCCCGCTCTTCAACCAAAAAAGATTTTTTATTGAGTAAGAACTTTTTTTTAAAAGCTTAAAACTCTTAAAAGCTCATTGCCAAACATACCCATTATATACAATAAGATAATAGATAATAGATTAATAAAATTGGTTGCAATGCGACTATTTGTATAGTATCAATTTGGGTTAAATGCATGTAACAATTTATTTGACACATCAATTGGAAAATTCTGTTTTTGCTTAACTATTGTTTTTTTTTTTTTTTTTTTTTTTTTTTTACCAATTTAGGATCTTGATTCAGTTCACCATTTTCATATACCAACATCATATTTCCAATAAAAGCCTCAAAAGATAAAAGAGTTGATAATTACCTACTTTTATTTTCCTTTTAAAAAACAAGAGTTATAGAGAAGTAATCATCACACTTTGTGTGTATGTACAAACACATAAATGTGACTGTGCACGAACACAATTACGTGAATACGATCACAAGTAATATCACTTATAGATATCTAACTAGTTTTATATTCCGGAAGCGTTTCGGAGTTGAGAAATCTAATATGACATATCAATTTTACATACGGAATAGACTGATGCGCTTTACAGTTACATGTAGGAAAGCTTCGGGTAGCACCTAACCTAAACAATTAACAATGTGTCTCCAATGTTAACGCCTAACCTTAAACAATGTATAACTCTAATATTAAAACTTAACCTAAAACAATGTACATATTTACTGGTTTGAATATAATTAATGACTTGTCAATACATGATTAATGAATAACCTAAAACACTTTGTGTTTTTTTTTCCTGTATGAACGAATTTTTTCTCTGTTTTTTATATAGCACTATTGTACTCGTTGGAAAGATAATAAAACGCTCGTTAATTTGGTGTAATTTTTTCTTTAAAAAAATCTTCTATATAAGATATTAACGTTTAAAAATTTTGGGAGGAAAAATAAGAGAGAAAAATCTAAATTTTTTTTAAATTCATTTTTTTTCTAAAATAACTCAATCTCTTTTGTTTTTTAATTGGTGCCACATGGATCCTACATGGCATTCTCAAAAGAGAGAATGAATGTATGAATGCCATGTAGAACAACCTCTTTTCAAATATATATAGACTAGTTTATACCTCGGGAGCGTCCCGGGTTGAAAAATCTAAGTAAGTTTATAAAATTAGAAGTATCTAAACTATAAAAATGGCATCTGACAATATATGATTAATGAATATTATTATTATTATTATTATTATTATTATTATTATTATTATTATTATTTTAAACAAATCTCTGCCATAAGTTATCATATTCTAATATAAAAAAAAGGTAATTGGGTCGGTTATAACCTAATCCCATGCCCGACCCAAACCCACATTTTTTTAAAACTAATTCCAAACCTGACACAATACCTGTCGGGTTACAAAACATAGTCGTTTTTTTCTCCGATTTTTATATAGCATTATGGTACTCGTTGGAAAGATAATAAAACGATTGTTAATTTGATGTAATTTTTTTCCTTAAAAAATCTCGTATATAAAAGATATTAACATTTAAAAGTTATGAAAGGAACCATGAGAGAGAAAATAATAAAGTTTTAATATTTACATTTACTAGATTAAGTATTTAATAGATTATGTTAAATCATGTTTAAACCATATTTATTCCTTTTTTTTAGTTGCTCTATAGTTGTCACATCATAATCTATGTGGCATCTCTCAAAAGAGAGATTGCATAATTGATGTGTTGCCAAATGCATCACATTTATATATTAGTTTTGTATAGTTTTTAATCGTTTATCGTTCGTAAATATTGTGTCTTAGATACTTATTTGTGTCTTGGTGTTAAGCAGGTGTTCGTGGGCTAAAACGAGAGAAAAAGAGCTTAGTTGGAGAGGAGACGAGCATTCGATGAAATTGGAAATCAAAAAAGAAACAAATCTGGAAGAACTGAAATTAGAGACCCTCTAATATCAGTAAAAGTTATTCGCTGGTCTCCAGGAAGTAAAACAGAGGAAAAATGACGATTTTACCCTTAATGAATTGTGATAATTACTGAAGATGCCATCGCGTCGATTTTAGGTTATTAGAGACCCTCTAATTCCAGAAACAGTTGTTCATGGGTCTCTAATAACTCTTCAGCCCATAAAAAGCCCATTTTCGCAATTAAAAACCTAGCAGCCGTATGGGGATGCATTCATCGATTTCCAGAGCTTCTAAGGGAGGATTTTGAAGACTTTTTGCAGTTCCATTCATTCCGGTTGATGCCAGAGCAATCCAGAACAAGTTTTGAAGCCGAAATCATGATTATGCACAAAACCCTAACACCATCATCATTCCACCTTCCACCTCAACCATTCACTCATCCATCACCATACCACCACCCTTCTGCCTCCATCAACCACCGGACCACCATCTCTGCCGCCTTCTTCTTCTTCCACCTACCCAACCCGACGCAGCAGCAGTCAACAACCACGACCACCACAACCTTCTTCTTTCCTCCTCCACCGCCATACCCGACCCTCTGCAGCCCGACCCCAACTCCTTCAACCATCTCCATCACCGCTGCTGACCTCCACCAACCTGACTAACCTGCACCCGACCCCTACTCTGCTCCATAACCCGACCCAACCCTACCACCGTCCTCCCTCTTCACAACCATCCGGACCACCACACCGCTCCGACTACCACCACCTTCCACTCCCGACCCCAACCCACAGCTCCGTCACCTACCAACCCGCACCCAACCTTAACCCGAACCAGACCCTAATACAATCACAACCCGCCGCCGCCTGCAAACCCTACCCACTCGCCGCCGCCTACCACCACCCTTCACTTCTACCTCCGAACCAGACCCACCCAAAAACCCATTTGGTAACCAACCTGTAACCACATACCCGCGACCCTTGACCCACCTTGGACCTTCCTGTATTTGCTTTGTCGTCTCCTCTGGTAAGGTCGTTTCGAGCAGGTACGTTTCCTCTTCTGAGTTGTTTTTGTGCTTGTTTTGTTTTGTCAATGTTTTCTTTTTTTTTTCGGCTATTAGACGCCTAGTATTTGGTTAGTATTAATGTGCGAATCGATGTTGTTGAGGCATTTTAGTGTGTTGATTCTAAGGCGTGGCGTTCGTTTGGTACTCATGGTTCTTGTGTTTAGGCGCTTTAGTCGTTGCATTATAGAGTTGAATTGAGAAGGTTGTTAAGTGGCGATAGTGTCACCTTCGTTTGTTTTGGGCGTGACAATAGAAGGTGCCTAAGTATGTATGTTACGAGCGTGGATGGTTTTTGCGGAAAATTGATACATTGAATATGATAAGTTGAAGCGAATTGGCGTTTAATAGCGTTATGGTCTTAGTTTGGTTTGAATGCGGTGATATGTTAAGTCAATTAGCCGATGTGTTGTCTAGGCCATTCGAGGACAAATGGGATTAAGTGTGGGGGGTCGTTTGAAGTTTTGTGACTTCATAGGATCATGAGTGTTGAAGTCGCAAGGATTATAAGCGTAGGCGTTAAAGTCATAAGTGATTCATGGTTGAATTTGCTAGTTTCTTGATAGTAGGCGAGTTTGGATAATCAAGTGAAGTGAGGGTTGAAAAGGCTTAAGTTATTTCCTTGTGTGGTAGTCGTGTTAGAGTTTTTAAGGAGTCGTTGGGATGAGTTGTCTTGAAAGTAATTGCACGTCTAAACGCCTCGCTCGTACTCAATCTCCATTCGGGCGGGGATGTTTTGGATATTATATATACACAAATGGGTATCCCGAAAATTTTTTGTGAAATTTTTTATTTTATTTTATTTATTATTTATTATTTTTTTTAGGTGCGACCGCGACCGAAATGCTATACGGTCGCAATGTTTTTCAGTTAAAATATATATATATATATATATATATATATATAAAAATTGAAAAATTAAAATACCAAAAATAGTTTACCTGACTGATTTGTTTGTTTTTAAATTGTTTCGCAGGATGTCAGGTGAGGGATCGTCTAGTGCGATCGTGGGAGCCAAGCGAAAGAGAGGACCGCAACGGCGGCCACGAGGTGAACCTGGACCACGAGTTACAGGGGTTTCTAGGAGCATTCGGTATGCATTACCAGAGGTTAGACCACAGTCTGGGGACCCAGTAGAGCCCGTTGAGGACCGGATTTTAGAGGAGCACACTTTATTGCAGTTTGCTGTTAACTCTAAGGAGTTGGAAAATTGTCAAAAATATATATTGATTCCGGAGTTGAAGCATAGGAGCATTAATATGGAATTGGTTGGAATTTTAGGGGAGCATGAGAGAGTGGAGGAGTTATTGGGGCCTAAATGGATGACTTTGTTAGAGTGTGATTGGCCACAGTACAGAGAGTTGACAGTAGAGTTTTATTCCACTTTTAAGTATAACGCCGACCTGTTTCATGAGCAACACGCAGTGTCCTTTTCACTAGGGAGGCAACTTTATGAGTTGAGTGTGCCTAGATTTGCAGTAGCTATGGGTGTTTACACTAAGGAGGAAGCACAAGCACCTGGATTTGTTAAGTTACTAAGAGGAAGTTATAAGAAGAAGAGGACAGGTGGGATATCTTCTAGTGATCTGAGTGTGTTTTGGGAGACGATTGCTGAGGGGGCATTCAGTGGCCAGGGTGCTGAGTCGAGTATTCGTGATCCAGTTATTAGATATATTCATAGGATCATAGCATGTACTCTTGTCGGTCGCAAGGGAGGAGATAAGGTTACTGTGTTGGATGCGTTTTGTTTGTATTGTATCTTTGGTCGACGGGAGGCCAATTTGGCGACTATTTTATTGTCATCATTTGCTAGAGGTGCTAGGGGTGGAGCTGAAGGTTATTTGAGTTTAGGCCCTTATGTGACACAGATTGCACAGAGTTTGGGGGTGTTTGGGAGATATCCGAGAGAGCAGTTGACAGAGGGACCGTCGACCATTTATTATAGTGTAGATGATTTGAGGGCTGCACAGATAGTGACATATGATGAGCCACCGGAGTGGGAACTGGTGAAGCCAGGGCTACAGGTGCCACTACTTGAGGGGATAGTTGCTGCTGAGACTATACAGAGGAGCGTGCCTATCGCTCGACAGCGGGTTAGACCATCTATGGAGCACCCTAGTCCCGTACCCCCCTTGTGTGCACCACCACCGGAGACTGTGACATTAGAGTATGTAGTGCAGAGGATTGATGGGTTGGAAGTGAAGATTGATGGGTTAGACGCAAAGGTTGTTATGTTTATGGATATGATGAGGTTCATGATGCAGGGCATGGGTTTGAAGATACCCGAGCGTTTCAGGGGTATAGGTGATCTAGTAGGTACATCTGCAGGAGCTGAGCAGGAGGGAGACAGTCAGTCTGAGGAGCCTGGGCAGCAGGAATGATAGCTCGCAGCAGCGCTAACCGGTTTATTTTGTGTTTTTGGTGTATTTTTCCCTTTATTTTGTTTTAATTATCATATGCCTGTATCTAAACTAACACATCAAGGGAAATTTTAAGGGGAGACCGGTTGGGTGGTTTATATTATATTATATGATACGTTGCTGTTATATGTGTGTTTTGGTTGTTAGAATATTGAATAATTGCCGCTTTTGTCCGCGAACGGAATGCTATACGGACAAGTTGGAAGGCAGGGGAGCACGACTTTCAACAACATCGTCGCATTTATCAGGGGAGTCTGTTCCGATTTTCTGTCTTTATTTATTTTTCTTTTCGTCTTTGATTTTTTTTGTGTTACTATTCCCTTAGAACATTGAGGACAATGTGTCGCGCAAGTGTGGGGGGTGGCTATACGTCTGTAGAGTGTGTTTTTGTGTTAGTCTTGAGTCATAAATAATAATAATAATAATAATAATAATAATAATAATAATAATAAAATAAAAAAATAAAAAAATGTCCTAAAAGCGGTCTGATCGGGCATGAAAGCGACTGTTTCAATGCGTTCATTCTGTCTCTGCTTGTGGTGTGTGGGTCCTTAATCATGGTCCAATTCTTTAGAACAGACATATGAACCGTTTTCAGCAGGTATTTTAGAAAAAAATGTTTAGAATTTGCCTGATTAGGTGTAATGAGCTGTCGGTAATAAATGCATGCACACATCGGTAACCCATTTCCACACTTTGGTGAGATCTTGAGCCTACTAGATGATAGATTGATACATATATATTTTCATTGTTGAGTGTAGGCCAGATGTTTCTCTGTTGCAGAACTTGTGTGATTTGATACATGCCGAGGTTGTAGACTAGATATGCACATAGATGATAAAGGCAATTTAGGTTTTCCCTTTTTCTTTTGATACCCATTTATTTGTTTTGTGTTGACCCGTTTACCTAAAATCACCCTTAGTAGCCATGTTGAGCCTATACCCTTTCGTTTGTTAAACCTATAAAGTTACCCAAATTGACCTGTTTACCTTTGTGTAATAAATTGATGACATCCATTGTGTTTATGTTTTGTTCAAGTGATTGAGATATGCTTAAGTTGTGAAAGAAAAGAAAAAAAAAGAAAAACAAAATATATATATGAAAAAAAAAAGAAAAAAAAATAGATGTGTTATGGGTCAAATATGCCCAAAGTTGTGTGATTATTGTATTATGGTGCTTAGTGAATAAGGATGATCATTCAAGCGTGTTGAAACCTTTGTTTTTAAACCAATTGTTAGCCAAATCTATCCTACCTTTACCCGAAGCCCAAAACCCGTAAGTCCTTTAGATATGTGCATTGTCTATAGTTGAGGTGTGATTGTTATACAAGCCTATGATAACAGAGTTGCATGTTTGGTTTTGAGTGAATATACTAGCGCATTACATGCTAGTCCAGATATTAAACCGAGTGGAGTGAAATATTGTGAGGGGTGTGTTGCATGAAAATAAAAACCGAAAGCATGTTAGACTTAGTCGGGAGAGTTCTATTTTCAAAATTATGCATCATGGTTGCCTGTTGAATTAACACATCTAATGATGATCTATGAATGGGGTATGACTTTGGACCCTAACTAGTGCATGGCGGGGGCGTTTGAGGTATTTGTTACTTGTTCGTGGTAACGCTTTGAGCAGATTAGCTTGAGGGCAAGCAAAAGGTAAGTGTGGGGGTGTGATGTGTTGCCAAATGCATCACATTTATATATTAGTTTTGTATAGTTTTTAATCGTTTATCGTTCGTAAATATCGTGTCTTAGATACTTATTTGTGTCTTGGTGTTAAGCAGGTGTTCGTGGGCTAAAACGAGAGAAAAAGAGCTTATTTGGAGAGGAGACGAGCATTCGATGAAATTGGAAATAAAAAAAGAAACAAATCTGGAAGAACTGAAATTAGAGACCCTCTAATATCAGTAAAAGTTATTCACGGGTCTCCAGGAAGTAAAACAGAGGAAAAATGATGATTTTACCCTTAATGAATTGTGATAATTACTGAAGATGCCATCGCGTCACTTTTAGGTTATTAGAGACCCTCTAATTCCAGAAATAGTTGTTCATGGGTCTCTAATAACTCTTCAGCCCATAAAAAGCCCATTTTCGCAATTAAAAACCTAGCAGCCGTATGGGGATGCATTCATCAATTTCCTGAGCTTCTAAGGGAGGATTTTGAAGACTTTTTGCAGTTCCATTCATTCCGGTTGATGCCAGAGCAATCCAGAACAAGTTTTGAAGCCGAAATCATGATTATGCACGTCTAAACATCCTGCGGTTTCTCCGGGTGAACGATTTGGTTATTTTATCAATTGTTTTATGTTTGATACTTATTACTTGGATTAGATTTTGTGAACACCTTAATGTTCTTTGCATCTAATTGTATGTTTGACTGATCTAGACAGTTTGGTTGATTAATATTATTGCATTATGTTATCGTATCTTGGTTTTCTTGCACTAGGATTAATTTAACTTTGCAATTAATGTTATGATAGCTGAATTGGGTTGAACAATTTAAACAAAGTCATGTCTATGTGATTTCCTAGGTAGGGTATTAACATAATTCAGTTGATAATTACCGAATCAGAAACCCGGAGTGACCGTTTTTTCCATATTATTGTCTTTTCTAAAAAAATCAATCATCACTTGTTTTGCAGCACTGCAGCACTTTTACATTAAACTTCATAAAATTACTTTAGTTAATCTTAATTTAATTAGAAATTAGTAACTTAGCACTTTCCACAAACTCCCTGAGGTTCGACAACCCTACTTTCTATACTGCAGTCAGTTGTAGCTAAGGAGTAGTTTTTATTTAGTTTTTGATTAGCTCTCGACACGCGATCAATAATATTATGACATATCATTAAAAATGCTTTGGTTTATTATATACTAGGTTTGAGCCCCGCGTGTACACGCGGTACATGTTCATGGCAAATGAAAAAAAATTCTATAAAGATTGCAGTATGCAAATTTTATTTATTGAAAGTTACGTAATACAATTCGTATGAATTTTTGTGGATTGTAAATTATCATAAAAAAAGTTTAATGTTACCCAATAATAGATATATGAATCAACAAATGTTTGAATAAACGTGATTTAAAAACAAATAATGAAATGAATAAACATATATTTATTGTAACGGTATGCAAATGAAGATTAAATTCAAAGTAAATAAATGTAGTTTAACAAATCACACAACCAAAAATTATAAAAAAACAATTTATGCAAAATATGATCGCATACTTATTCACAAACTTCAAAATATTTTTTTATAGACAACATTTGTTATTTATTATTAACGTTGTCATCTTTATCCAATATTAGTATGTTCAGGCCATCTCTACTCTTGTCACTTGGCAGTGACATACAACTGCCCATGTGTAAAAATAGGATCTTTCAAATACATACCTATCCTAAATAGGGTTTGTCCTTGACTTTTATTTATTGTCATTGCGAAACATAAAGTAAGAGAAATTATTTTCTGTTAAATCTGAAAGGAATCTTCTTATCAAATGGGGACAACCTAATTCTTTGGATAAAAGTTTGCATTCGAATGTTACTCCCTGAAATTATTTTAACTTCTATAAAACGGTTTGATATGGCAAGACGATTTGGAACTTTGAAAAGAATTTATGTCCACATATAGGATTCCTGAACCATTAGAATAACAAAACAGTAAAATTTGTCCAAAAAGAAAACTCTGGTGAGGAAAAGAAAGACATTTGGCATTTTAACTGTATTATCATCAAGAATTTAAGGTAAATATATCCAGAAGACCCTGAACTGTTTTGACGGTTTGACTCATAACCAATGACCTAAAAATCAAGCTAAAACCATGGTGAAAAATATGATAACGTTAACCTGTCAAAGATATTTAAATGAAAGACGTAATATTCTTATTCTTAGTATCACTGAAACGATATTTAGTTAATGTAGTCAATGATGGAGGATTTCATGACAAATGAGGTTTTTTAATGTTTTGAATCGCCTTTTAGTTAATGTTGTTACTGATAACGTAAAATGATATTTCATTACTAATTTTGTTACTAATTACTAATAAGTGTATTTTAAGACATAAAAAATAAATAAAGTCAAATAATTGATATCCATCAAAGTAACAAAAACGTAAAAAGTTTTTATGTTTATCAATCAACAATATTAAAATGAAAGTCGTTATTAGTAATATCATTTAAAATTATTTTGAATATATTATATATTTTAGGAAATTGTTAAATAGATGTAAATTATACTTATTATTAAAAGTATAGATTTAAATTGTATTTATTAAAAACATTTTGTTTACCAAAATTATCGCTTGAATCTTTCTGTTATCATTAATTGAGTTTTTTTTTATAATTTTTGAAATAATTTGAACGTTCTTAATGGTCGAGGGTTTCATGACAAATGAGGATTTTTTATATTGATGTTACGTTTATTCTTTATGTTAATAATTGTAATAACTATTACTATTAATAGTAATAAATGAATGACAAAAGTTAACTTACCAATTAAAATTATTTACTTATTTATTAATATAATTGAAAATTATTTTGAAAATAGTATATATTTTAGTAATATATTCATAAAAATCGTAAAAGAAAATATTAATTCGGTTGATTAGAAATGAATGAGATTAAAAATAACATTAAAAATCGTAATATTAGTTTTAGTATTAGTAATATATTCGTAATTTAATTCGGTGGATAAGAAATAAATAGATTAAAAATAATTTAGTAAAATAGTAATATAAATAAATGAGACTAAAAAATCGAAATAAATAACATTAATAGGGGTCAGTTATTATTGAAATGATTTTAATGATTATCGTTTAATGAGAATTGATTAAAGGAAAGTCATAATATAAAAAATCAAATTCGGTCAATAATATTAAACATAAAAACAAAAAAAACAGTAATATAAATAAAAGAGCTTAAAATTTTTAGTAAATAACATTAAATTCGGTCAATTATTATTAATGTCAATAAATAGTATTAAACATAATTTTGTAAAAATAGATTAAACATACTTTCGTATTAATAGTAATATAAATAAATGAAGTTAAAAAATCATAATAAATAACATTAAATTCGGTCAATTATTATTAATGTCCATAAATAAAATTAATTCTAACATAATAAAAATATATTAAGAATAATTAAATGAAAGTCATAATATAAATGAAATGATTTTGATGATTATCATTTAATGAGAATTGATTAAAATAAAATCATAATATAAAAAATTAAATTCAGTCAATAATATTAAACATAAAGTAAAAAAAAGTAATATAAATAAATGAGATTAAAATTTTTAATAAATAACATTAAATTCGGTCAATTATTATTAATGTCAATAAATAATATTAAACGTAATTTCGTAAAAATAGATAAAGCATAATTTTGTATGAATAGTAATATAAATAAATGAGGTTAAAATTGTAATAAATAAAATTAAATTCGGTTAATTATTATTAATGTCCATAAATAACAGTAAATATAACATAATAAATATATATTAAGAATAATTAAAGAAAACTCATAATATAAAGGAAATGATTTTGATTATTATCATTTAATAAGAATTGATTAACGGAAAGTCATAATATAAAAAACTAAATTCGGTCAATTGTATTAAACATATATTCAAAAAAAGTAATATAAATAAATGAGAATAAAATATTTAATAAATAACATTAAATTCAGTCAATTATTATTAATGTCAATAAATAATAATAAACATCTTAATAAATAACATTTAAACTTAATAAATCTTATTAATTGCAATTAATACTAATCATAATTCGTAAACATAGTAAGATTATAAATCTTATTAATTGCGAGACTAATCATAATCTTATTAAAATTATAAATCTTAATAAATAACCTCAAAATCGTAATCAATAATTCAAATAAATTACATTAAAAACATAAAATATCATAATTTAAATTTTAAAATCAATGACTTTTTGTGGTGCAATCTTAGTAACAAATAGCATGTGTTGGATTGAATACCATTTAAAGACACAATATTCGCCAATGGAAATATCTTTTGATTGAAACAAATCAGGCCATCCAATCACAGTAAACCTTTACAAAAGCATTGTGTATAGTAAATTTAGAATGTCTACCTAATTATAAAATAAGAATACTGTAAACATAATGTTTAATAATTGAATAACAAATCTAGCGACTTGAGCAGAAATTTCAACACGCACCGACATAGACCACGCGTACCCATCTGTAAATTTAATCTTGATCTTCATTGATTAATTTAAGTTTGCCAATTCAGCAATCGTATTAGGAATTATCTGCATAGTAATAATAATTAAATAAGAAAAAGAAGAAAAATAAATGAGAGCTATTATGGTAACCATAAATTTGATCAATTATACGAAATCAATTTAATCAATTATAATTTAATCAATATTATCATTCGTATAATTGATTAGAGATTAAAAAATCTCGTATTAATTTAATCAATTCGTATAATTTAATCAATTTCGTATTAATAGTAATATAAATTAATGAGATTAAAAAATCGTAATAAATAACATTAAATTTGGTCAATTATGGTAATCCTAAAATTCGGGAATGATTGATAATAAATCAATAATTCATACAAAAAAATTAATACATTTTATTATGGTAAACCATAAATTTGATCAATTATACGAAATCAATTTAATCAATATTATCATTCGTGTAATTTCATTAATTATACGAAAGCAGAGATTAGAAAAACTCGTATTAATTTAATCAATTCGTATAATTTAATCAATTTAATCAATTTCGTATTAATAGTAATATAAATTAATGAGATTAAAAAATCATAATAAATAACATTAAATTCAGTCAATTATGGTAATCCTAAAGTTCGGGTCAAATTGATTCATAATCAATCATTTATACAAAAGAATTAATACGTTTTATTATGGTAAACTATAAATTTCATCAATTATACGAAATCAATTTAATCAATTATAATTTAATCAATATTATCATTCGTATAATTTAATCAATTAGACGAATTAAAGATTAAAAAATCTCGTATTAATTTAATCAATTTCATATTAATAATAATTATGGTTTTAATTTGTTATTTTTTTTGTATTTATATAAACAATGTATAACAAAATTGTGTTTAAGGTTATTAAATATCTTTAATTGAAATTAAGAATGTTATTATTATTAATTTAAATACGATATATATTGTTGACTAAACTTAAATTTAATTTACTATTAATTTATATATGGTGTATACATTAGGTAATTGCCAACTTTATTTCAATCAAATTTAAAAACATAGGTAATTGTCGCTAGGTTTGTCAACGTTATGCTTACATTTATCCTGAAATATATTTTTGTAAGTATGTTTAAATGATTACCGAAAATATTCATTTATTTTTTTATACAAACTTTAGAAAAATAATATAACTAACATCTATATAATAAATAAGGCTTATTATGGTAAAATTAAATTCGTATTAATGTTACTATAAATTCGGTCAATTATTAAAAGATAGTAATAAATAATATTAAATTGGGTCAAAATATTATTAATGTAAATTGATAACAATAATTAAAATTCAAATTTCAAATTAAATGACATTAAATTCGGTCAACTTTATTAATGTAAATTAATAACAATAATTCAGAATTAATGAAATTAAAATTGGTCTAATATTATGCTCCGAATATGGAATGTAGGATTGAATACTAATGTATATGTAAAACAACAAAATATATCATCTATCAATTCTAATAAAACCAACCAAGATTGTCCTTTGTATGTGGCCACTGTAACGACATTGTCGTGTATGTTTTTAGAGACCAAATTTAAGTTATATTAATCGTTAAAAATTTTTTCGACTTTATCATATGAAAATGTTGACAAAATTTAAATTAAAAAATTAAATCATTTACTAATTTGTTTACTAAATGAATTAATGTTTTCGCTAGTATGCATTTATTGACAATAGAATGAGAATTAATGTGAATGAGTACATTAATATCTATAAATTAACATTTTATTGTCAATCGAATGATTAATTTCATTACCATTTACTATTTATTAACAATTTAATGATGGTCAACTGAAATGATTACATTCATTTCTACAAATAAATAGCATCATTTACTATATATCGTAAATTTAAAAAAGGATTAATTTTAATGTCAATAACAAAATTTAAATAAAAATCTTAATAAATCATGCAATAAACCATGATAACAGAATATTAAAAAATTATTCAAAAATTATAAAAAAACTTAATTAATGATAACAGAATAAATCATGCAATAATTTTGGTAAATAAAAATTTGAAAACATGAATCTATTCTTTTAAATTGAATCTCATTTAAATACATTTAATAAATATAATTTAAATTTATTTTTTTTAATAATAAATATAATTTAAATCTATTTAACAGTTTCCTAAATTATATAATATATTCAAAATAATTTTCATAGATATTAATAATATTACGACTCTCATTTTAATATTGTTGACCGATAAATGTAAAAACTTTTACTTTCCTTCGTATGTCGCTACTGTAACATTAGTGTTATGTATGTTTTTAGACAACAGAAATTTATTCATGGCCTTCGGCACAGTCTGGAAAGGCACTTAAAAAACAACATTAAAAATGAAAGAACCATTTTTTAAAATTAAATAGGCATATGAACACAAAAAAAAAAATCAAACATACCAAAACTGTTGACGAAGGGTCATGCAAAACCTTGAAGAATTGAGATCCATTGTGATAAGCGTTTGTGTGTTTGGATCAAAATCCTGTTTTTTGGAAAATGAAAAAAAAAAGTTTCGAAATGAGTTGAAATCTTCATCAACTATTGTAAACGTTGATAAACTTGAAATAAAAAAATTGATATTTAAAATCGGTCAACATCCGATTGTTTTTTAAACGAATATTAAATCATTATTATAGGAACGAAATTAGGATTATTACTCATTTTTATACCCAAAAACAATTCTGGGTAAATATAAAGTATTATGAAAACAGAAGTGTTGTTTATCCGTAATCGAATACTAACCCAGATAATCCTAAAGAAATGCATCTTTAGGATTATTTCTCATTTTTATACCCAAATCGAATACTAACCCAGAATTGTTGTTTATCTTCGGCCAAATACAAAGTATTATGAAAACATCCGGATGTTGACATAACAATAATAACGTTAAGAATAAAAATGAAGTGAAACATAATAATGAATCAACGTTAGAACAATAGGATCGATCATTACCTTGATAAAATTGAATGACGAAATCCGATTGAAGATGTTGAATCGGTTTTGGAGAATCAAAAGATTATGCAAAATGAAGGAGGATGATAGAAAACTTTCTTAGGAAGAATTGGAGAGTTGTGTTTTGGAGAATGAAAAAAAAAATATAAAAACGGTTTATATAGTGTAAAAGTTGGAGCTCCATTTCTCAATTGGATCCAAGTAGACACTCTCTAAGGCTAGGATTCAATCCGAGTGTATTGATTTATTATATACATAGAATAGATAGATATAGATATAGATTAATTAAGAATACTAATCACGTCTATACATAGAAACATGTTACGTCAGAGTTCATTGAGATTACCTTGTTACATCAATTTTGATAGTATGTAATGGAAAACACATAAACAAGTGTTGGAAGATTTGTTAAAATAAAAAAAGATATAAACTTTGAATTGTTTTTATTGAAGGTTTTTAGTAATATTACTAATTTAAATTCCAAAGTTGAAACTTCAAAAGTAATAAGAATACTATAAAGTTGGGTCAAAATTCTTAATGACTTTAATGGGATGTTTCAACTCATGAGTCTATGAAGAATTTTGGTGCTTCAACTTCTTTTTTATGTATAAATACCAAGGTGAGCCTTGGTTGAAAAATGCATAAAAGAACACCAATTCTCTAAAGTTCTTTACTTTCTCTCTAAAGAATTTCCAACAATTCTTTGATCAATCCTTTTGTTGTTTTATTTAAGATACAATTGGGGTTGTGTGCCATCTTCGACAGTACATATACTGTTTCGGTTGTTGTACCATGGGAAACAAACCATCTGAGAGGATGTGCGGAATCTGTTTTAAGGGAAGTGTGTCATACACGTGCCCCGACCAAAAACTGTCAACGAATACCTTATTCTCGAAGAGGCAATGAGTAGAAGATGATGTGGTTGAAGTTGCTTGAATCAAGATTCGGTACGTTTTATTTGGATCTTATTTTATTTATTTAATTTTGTAAACGGTATTGTACTTTATATTTCCTACGAATAACGAGAGCATCGTTATTATAGATAATTTTATTTTACCTTATTACTTTAATAAAATAGTGAACCTCCTTATTGAGAATTTTGGGTTCACGAAAGTATAAAAATATTAATTGGGATTTTTGTTAAAATCTTATAAATATTTTTTTTTGGAAATATATTTGTAGTACAAATTGGATAAATATGTATGATTGGAGTACAATCTTTAATCCGAAATACCGTGTTTACAAAACAAACATTGTGATTCTTGCTTTTCGAGTTCATGGGTTTTTGTCGCGTTTCGTTGAAACCGATAGTATACAAAATAAATTGTATTTATAATGCTTTTTAAATACTATTTTTTTTCCTAATGAGCGTATTAGAAATGCTTATTTACAAAATCATAAGTTATTTTAAACTTATATTTGTTTTTCTAACGAGCGTGTTAGAAATTGATGCTTTTGTAAAAATGAACAAGCTAGATGTTTAATTTTCTAACGAACGTGTTAGAAATGGCTTATTATTATATATATGAGCCGATAAACTTTAAATGGTCTTGTGATCATTTATTTCTAACGGGCGTGTTAGAAATGGTTGTATATTTATGTATGTATGTATGTATGTATGTATGTATGTATGTATGTATGTATGTATGTATGTATGTATGTATGTATGTATGTATGTATGTATGTATGTATGTATGTATGTATACCAATAAGTTTTGAAACGATTTTGGTAATCATTTATTTCTAACGAGTGTTAGAAACGGTTTAGTTATATAACCAAAACACCATAAAACGATGAGCGTAATCGTTTGTATTCTAACAAGTATGTTAGAAATGGTTAGTTATTGAAACCGAATATTTTTTTTAATATTTGGTACTAGTATAGTTTTTAATGAGCGAATTAGAAAAGATTTATCATAAAATTCATATACTTAACGATTTATAATCATTTATTTTCTAACAAGCGGGTTAGAATATTCGGGCTAACTACGATAACTAGTTAAGATGAATGGTAATCATTTTATTTCTAATGAGCAAGTTAGATGCGGTTTTAAATAATAAAACTATTTTCGAGTTCTTGGTCTTGATTTGTAATCAAAGCATAAACATATATAGTTTAATTTTTAAAACAGTTGCAAAAACGAGAATGTTTTGAACGAATAAAACATGTATTTGCAATTGGTTCGATACTCGTATGAGAAGTATCATGTCTTGAACCATACAATAGTCATGGTGAGACTATTTGGTGGAAAACAACTTGATGGTGTTTGCTCAACTACTTGGACAATTTGTGTCATTGAGGGAGTACCTCAAAACATGCCACAAGGCAATATAATTGCGATTATTTCGTTAAACGATAAAGTGTCACACCCTCAATCTTCTTCTCTTCCTCTGACGAAACCGAAACAAGTGCCAGAATGGCAGAATACCCCTTCCGAAGATACTTATAGGCTTTCATACACGAAATGATACTCCAAGGGACTTCGCTCTTCTCACCATGCACCAACAGAATTTCTCCATCAGGGAGAGGAAGTCGGGTGACTTTATCAAAACAAACGATCTCAGCAAGATACAAAGACAACCAATCCATACCCACGACAACATCGAAACTACCCAAGGACATCGGCATAAGGTCAATAGGAAAAGAATAACCCGACAATTCAAGGCGACACTCCCTAAGGACGTGCGTCGCTTCAACTTTCTTACCATCAGCCAATTCTATCAAGTACTTAACCTCTAAAGGTGTAGGTACCCTATCAAGCAATTGACTAAACCTAAGAGATATAAAACTCTTATCGGCACCGGAATCGAATAAAACCGTAGCATAGTGATTATCAAGAAGAAACGTACCGGTAACAGTGTCAGGATCCTGTCGAGCCTCGCTCGAACCAATCACAAAGGCACGAGCATTCCTACCTTCGCCCCCGTTGTTTCCATTACCCGATCCGTTCTTCCCAGCCTCGCCCTGCTTCAACTTGGGGCATTCACGCTTGTAGTGACCAAGCTCACCATAGTTATAGCACCCCTGTTGTAACAACCGGCAAAAATGAGGTAATTCCGTACTAATTAACTAATACGCGATTAACGTAATTAAATGCAATTATGTGTTGATTTATTTATCAAGGCCTTAGAAAGATAGCAATTCCCAAATAGTGCATAGG
This sequence comes from Ambrosia trifida, assembly GCA_028751855.1. NCBI lineage: Eukaryota > Viridiplantae > Streptophyta > Magnoliopsida > Asterales > Asteraceae > Ambrosia > Ambrosia trifida. The sequence continues at coordinate 73,524,813 of CM054128.1, read as the reverse complement.
AATGCATACGTTTAATGACAAAACATGATAGGATCATGTGCGAGTAGACTTATCTGGTATGGACGCTGGCGATTACCCGGTAAAAATTTAATAAACGAAAAGGATCCCGGACACCCGGAATATAAAATAAAGGGTAATTTCACAAAATATAATGAGTTTTGGAACTCCAAAGCCATAAGTGGGAACTTTTCATACCAATCTCCCGGTAACGAATAGAGTGCGCGTACCGCACCCGATACTCGTATAACTTATAATTTTACCCGACAAGAGCCTAAATAACTAATCAATGCTTAAACTAGGCTATGTTTAAGGGTTATTAAAGGTATTTTTAATATCCGGATAACGCGCGGTTAAAACCCAAAAAATACCCGGACGACACCCGAACGAGGAGGAATTAAACATAACAAATAATGGGTAAATATTTAGTGTTGTGGACCCCACCCAAACACCCCAAGGGGCCGGCCTAGAACCCATACCCATGATTAATCCCTTCTTTTTATTAATTAACCCACCTATAATTAAGAGTAATCATGAGATAAGAATGCAAGGATTAGCATTGGGCAAAAATCACCAAATCCCCTTCTCTCTCTCTCTAACTCACGGCCAAACACCCTCTTAAGTGATCCCCCAAAGATTTTTAATATCTCACATAATCATCCTAAGATATCACATAATCCATAAAAGATACAAGTAATCTTTGAGAGATATGGAGAGGATCATATAAGGATACATATATGCATACATGAACCAACAAAGCAAAAATCTTCTTCTTCTTCTTCTCCCTTGTGGCCGTAGCATATACCTCCCCCCCCCACATACATTCTCTTTTCAAGTTTAACACTTCCAAATCACCTCTAAATCTTTATCTTTCAAAACCCCATTGTGTGTTTCAAGAGCTTGGAGCTTAACCACTTGGAAGAACACACTAAACCCCATTCAAATCCAAGGTTTTTGTCTTCCCTAGCCTTGAGCTAGTAGTAAGCTTTTTAACCTTGCTTTGATCATTAATATTCATGTTATGTGTTCTTAGAAGCAAGTTGTACATGAATGGTTAAAATGTGGTTTTGAAACATAAGCCTTAATATATTTTACAAGAGTAAAATGGATGAGTAAAAATATGTAGATGGAACATGGATTTAATGCTAGTAATGTAGTATTTCTAAAAATTATAAAACATACACATACACTTATGAAGGATGATGATTTGAACATGATTTGTGAAAGTAACTTGAATATGCTAAAAGATAGTTTTGATCATCATAAAATGACCATCTAATGTCTAAAATAAGTTGGAATATGTTAGATGTTCATAAATGTAAAAGTTACATATTTAAAGTCTACTCACTTGGATGAGTGAAATTTGGGTATGTTGGATAAAAACACTAAACACACATGTTAGTAGCATCAATGATGGAATATAAGACTATTAAAAGTGGTATGATGTAAAAATAACCAAACATTAAGAAGATGATTCTTCAAAGTACACTAATTTGGGAGAAAAATGCTAACTTTGGAAGTTAGGATGGAAAAATGCAACATTTATAAATTAAGGGACTAATATTGTAACTTTGAAAGTTGAGGGACTAAAATAGATATTTTAGAAACTTTGATCCAAAAATGCAACAATGGAAAGTTTGGTGTCAAAAGCATAAATAATGATTTTTCCAAGGATAGTTTTGGTAAACACTAGTAAACTACTTGTGTATTTTGTATAAAAAGTGTATTTTTATAAAAATGGAAGTTTATAAAATATGGACTTGTATTAACATAAGGATTTTATAAAAATAGAGGTTTTTATAAAAATGTTGAACAAGAGTAAAAACTTGAGGAAACTTATACAAAAATGAATACTTTTATATAAATGGGAATATAAAAGTGTTGGAAACATTTTTGGTATATAAGCTAACAAGTTGGATTAAAAATACAAAAGTGTATTTTTGAGCCTTTCAAGTAATATGTGTCGAGGAATTGGAAATATAAATAATATTTCTATATGACGCATATTGGGAGAAACTTGGAAAATTTACAATTGGACTTAGATACATAAACTAACTATAGCGGATAAACGGACAAACAAGAGAAAAATGCCATTGCGGCAAGATGAGAAAATATATATTTTAAGAAGTAAAATATATATAACATGGGTGAAAATTATATAACACTTTCCTAAGTGTTAGAGAAAACATTCGTGGGAGAAAACATAACGTAAAGGATTAAAACGTTAAACAACGTATGGACTTAACAAGAAAAATTACACGTTTATATATGTATATATGCGCCCGTCTCGACGAAATTCTAGTATATCTATTTGAATGGGAAAGTAGATATGCGGGAAAGAAAACCGAGACGAGTAGACAAAATATACGTATATAAATGTGTATACCGACGAGATCCTAGTATATTTATTTGAATGGGAAAATAAATATACGGCGTGGTAAGTCGAGTCGGGCGTTAAGAATATACTACCGAACGACAAGACCTTAGCATATTTATTTAAATGGGAAAATAAATATGCGACAAGGTGAGTCGGGTCGGGTGTTAAGAATATATTATATCGAACGATACGATCTTAAGTATAATTATTTAAATGGGAAAATAATTATACGTTAGGTGAAGTCGAATCGAGGATAATAATATACAAGTTAAAAGGATATTAACAAGAATAATACTGTAACACCCTGCCCCTCTCATCACCAATATTGTCCGCTTTGCCCATCCAGAGCTCACGGATTTGTTTTTGGTTGCCCAGTGGAGACTTCCCAGGAGGTCACCCATCCTGGAATTTCTCCCACCTAAGCACGCTTAACTGTGGAGTTCTCCTCTCATCCACTATCATTAAGCCCCAAAACGCGTTGGTGATTTAAGAGGCAAGACATTACTTATGAACCAAGGATCTCTCCTGGCCACGGCCGATGTGGGATTTTCCTGGGGTGTCACATTCACCCCCTGTTAGAGTCTCATCGTCCCTGATGACGTATGCACCCACCATCCTGAACGGCACAGGAGTGGCTCTGATACCAATCTGTCACACCCTCAAATTCCACTTGCGGGGTTTTACCGCGAGGCGCATGACAAACCAGGATCCAAGTCAACGATCACAATAAACAACTCTATATGAAAACGTAAATAGACATAACCATTAATTTAATAAGCGGAAGCGTTTAAGTAGCATTTAATCAACTATGCTATCATCTCAAAAGTTGTTCAAAATACTTTTATTACAAAACGTGCAACTATGTCTAGACGCCAATGCAGACCCGTGCGCCTAGTTCCGTTCATTGCTACCTTAGCGACCTGAGAAAAACATGCCAAAAAGATGTCAACATATAATGCTGGTGAGTTCACAGGTTTGTTCAATAAGTTACCAAAATGTTTCCATGTCCATACTATATCAATGCTACCAAGTACGCTAGCTAGGCGTATGTGTTATTACTACTACGATTGGAAACCATTACTAGACACGTTTAGCAACGTTTAGCATGTTTAAGCAGCCCGTATGTTCAGCATGATACCAATGTACCTGTTCGAGACAATATGCACCCGCCCGGCCCTCCAAGCCGACGAGTGGGGTAGGTCACGCCCAATAGATCTATCCACATTTCCCCCGTTGTGCAACCCCGCACATTCATGGTTTCCCCCGGGACTTTCCAAAAGATCGTATAGCAATATAAAGTTAAAACCATAGTATGACATATGTTACCAAAACTGTTTAGCGCATGTTTTCTCCCCCAAAAGTTAAAGCAGTAAAAGTGGGGCCGTGAACTCACCTTAGATAGCGTTCTTCAAATACAAGTAAAGATGTTTAGCCTTTGATAATCCCTCTACCGGAGATCTATCAAAATGTTCAAATAAGTGTTCTGACTAATAACCATAAGGTTATCTAGTCCCCGATTGTCCAGATGGTAACCAAGTATGTTTTAAAACGTGTTTAAATGTTTAACCGACACACTAGACCGACCCGACATCCCGTTGGTGACCCATTACCCTAACTAATCAAGTACACATAGATTACACACAAAGTTCAAGCACAAAACGCTTAATTTATATCAAAAATCTCATTTCTGCATCAGAACGGTCGAACCAGTCAGTTCTAAGTCTCTTTCGCACCTTTTAGTCTCCTTCGCACCTTTTACATCTCGTTCAACCGTTTGATGCTTCCTTCGCCCGTTTTATCACACTCGCCCAAATAAAACCCAGGTTCGACCCTGGATCCCTCCTTCGCACCTTCGACTGGTCGAAGGAGGCCAGGTTCGCCCCTGTTGTGTAATTTTTCCTAAAAACGCTTCAAACACATTCAAAACGACTCGAAACATCATCAAACACAGCAGTCAAGTATGGATAACTTATCCCTACAAAACCCCACCGATTTCCCTCGATAATACGTCCGTTTCAGCCCTTTCCCAAAATGGTAAAGATTATGGAAACATCACTTTCATGTATGAATAATTTACCCAATTTGGAAACTTTTGAAATCGATTCATGCTTAGCTTAAAAGACTCAGTTTGTCGATTATCCGATCTTTCTTATCCATTCTATTGATCATAAATATTCATACATCAAGTTTTAATCCAATAAAACCCCCAAATATCATCATATCCAATCCTAACCCAATACAACAATATTCCAACATTAACAACAATCCTATATCATGTTTCTATCATAGATATAGCAGCAATTCATTGAACAACACATAATACACAATTTACATATGTTATTCATCATGAAAACCTATGTTAAATGATCATGTTTTGATTTAGAAAGATGTTTAAAAGGTTTTTAATCATAAAAACACCCTTAGAACAGATCCGGACAATTAGGGTTAGATGAAAACGAATTAAAATGCTTTTAAAAAGGTTTAGGATTATGAACACACCTTGGATTCTTGTTTAGATGTTGTAGATGGGTTAGATTATGAAAAAGAAGAGCAAAAACTCCTTCCTTAGTGTTTAAGATCGTTTGAGAGCGTTTTGGGACGGTTAGGGTTTGTGAAATGATGAAAAATGACAAAGGTTGGTATTTATACTAATCCTCCTTCGCCCCAATTCATTGGTCGAAGGTGGTCTCCTTCGACCCTTTCACAGGGTCGAATGAGCCCTGTCTGGTCGAAGGGAATTTCTAAAATTCCACTTCCCTGGTTCGCCCATTTGCAAGGGTCGAACCAGACAATTAATTCTCCTTCGACCACTCGAAGTGGTCGAACCAAGACCCCTTTTTAACTAGTTTTCCAGTTTGTCGTGTTTAACGCATTCTAACACATCTTAACACATAAGCATGCATCCTTAGTCTATATTTAACACATTTAAGCACAGATAATCATGTACACATCATTTAAACACATCTATGTATATAATCCACCACACGACCCATAATCTACACATATACTTAATTAGTTCATGTAATGTCACCAACAACGGAACCCGGTACTAGTGTATTACCAAAACGACTCCCAATGATCCTCCAGATCATTGTACCCTGGACAATCCTAACTTGACCCGACTCAACTAACCCAGTTAAGTTTGTTTATAAACGTTTCTCGCTAAGGTAGACTTAGATGTTACTAATATGTTTAAGCTGAACATGCCGGGTGTCACATCATCCCCATGTAGAGTCTGGTCTATAGCCGAGTCGCACACACTAGATGGTCACATACTTTGGGGTCTATTAGTGGGATACGTCCTAACGTTGTCGGGGTGTCCTTACATCATCATCATGTTTCTCCGTTACATCATCCGCTTTTATTTGGGTTCTTACCTACTCTTGCCTTCTTCTTTTGGATTGAAGAAGGAGGGGTTGATTTGTTGATTCTAGCACACACATGCCTTCTTACACTTGCACCTATTGTCACACGTTACTAGGCGACGATATTCAGTGACTGGGGTCTGGACTAGGGGGAACATCTGGAGGACCATGTAGAGCAGTTTATCATTTTGGGTGCACACGAAATAATAAACTGGAATGCATGAAAATCCCGATGGACTTCGAGTTTGGATGTATAGTCCTGGATTTGTCCCGAGGTTAACTCTTGCAAATCTCTAGTGGTTGACACTGGAAGTGAATCTGAATCCCTCGATTTCTTGATTTGTTAGATCATGTCTGGTGCTCGCGGTGGTGGACGTCGTGGTGGCGGTGGTGGCCGTGTTGGCGGCGGTGGTCGTGCCGGAGGCGGTGGTTGTGGAAACATCAACATGACCCAAACTGAATTGAACAACTTGCTTCAGCAACAAGTGAACATGGCTATGGCTAATTTCCAGGCTGGGATTAATGCCATGGGTGGTGAGTTGATTTCTGTCGACCTTGCCTCATTTTCGGGTTTCGTGTCTTTTCGTTTGTGTTTTATTTGTGTACCGTGTTTCAGGTGTTGGTGCCAATCCACCCCCACCTCAGTGCTCTTATAAGAAGTTTCGGGACTGTCAGCCCCATAACTTCGCTGGAACTGAGGGAGCGGTGGGACTGCTCCGATGGCTGGAGAAGGTTGAATCTGTCTTTGTTATGTGTAACTGTCCTGCTGGGGACCGGGTGAAGTATGCTACTACGACATTTGAAGGGCCTGCATTGTCGTGGTGGAATGCTACTACTCAGAACGTGGGATTGGGAGAGGCTATTGCTATGCCTTGGGCGGAGTTCGTGCAGCTGTTGAGAGGTGAGTACTGTCCGAGAGAAGAGATACAGAAGTTGGAACATGAGGTCTGGAGTTTCAAGATGGTTGGGTCTGAGATTGAGGAGTACACTGTGAGGAGGAATGAGCTGGCGGTGTTGTGTCCTGATTTACACACACCCGAGTACAGGAGGATCGAGCACTATGTGTCTGGACTAGTGCCCGAGATTGCTGGGTTGGTGGCTGCTGGGAATCTTCCCACTATTGCTGAAGTTGTCCGATCAGCTCATCGGATGACTAACCTGAAGGTGGCAGAAGGCGTTTTGCCACCCAAGGGTGCTGCTGTGAAGGTTGCTGAGGGGAACAAGAGAAAGTGGGAGAGTGTGGGGAAGAGTGTGGTGCCAGCTCAGCCGGCGAAGAAGTTTGAGTCATCTGGGTCTTCTTCTGGGCAGAAGACGAGTGGGTATGTTGGGAAGCATCCCAAGTGTAACAAGTGTGGTTTTCATCATTCTGGGGGTTGTGATAGGGCTCGTTGTCATCGGTGCCATCAGTTGGGGCACCATGCAAAGGATTGCAAGGTGGCACTCACCCCAACTCAGACTCCTGTGGCTACTCCTGCTCCTGTTGCTCAGGGGACTCAGGGGAGGCAGGGGTGTTATACCTGTGGTGACACGGGACATTTCAAGCGTGACTGTCCCAAACTGAAGCAGGGCGATAATGGGAGGGGCGGGAACGGTAACGGGAACAATGGCGGCGGAGGCAGGACTACGCGTGCTTTCGTCATTGGATCTGCAGAGGCTTGGCAGGATCCAGACACAGTTACCGGTACGTTCCTTCTTAATGATCGCTATGTTTCTGTCTTGTTTGATTCTGGTGCCGATAAGAGTTTCGTATCTTTGGATATTAGTCGATTGCTAGAGATAGTACCCACACCTTTAGAGGCTAAGTACTTAATAGAATTGGCTGATGGTAAGAAAATCGAAGCAACACACACCCTTAGGGAATGTCGCTTGGAACTGTCGAGTTTGTCTTTCCCCATTGACCTTATGCCGGTACCCCTGGGTAGTTTTGATGTCGTGGTTGGCATGGATTGGTTATCGTTGTATCGCGCGGAGATCGTTTGTTTTGACAAGATTATTCGGATCCCTCTCCCCGATGGAGAGATTCTTTCGGTTCGTGGCGAGAAAAGCGGTGCTCCGCTGAGTATCATTTCTAGCATGAAGGCCCGTAAGCATCTTTGGAAGGGCTGTTCAGCCATTCTGGCACTTGTTAACGTTTCTACTGACGATGAGAAGAAGATCGAGGATATTCCGGTGGTTCGTGACTTTTCTGATGTGTTTCCTGATGATTTACCTGGTCTTCCTCCCCATCGTCAGGTCGAGTTTGGTATCGATCTCACTCCGGGCGCAGCTCCTATTGCCCGAGCTCCGTATCGTCTTGCACCTCCCGAGATGCAAGAGTTGTCCAGCCAGTTACAGGAACTCTTGGAAAAGGGTTTTATTCGACCGAGTTCTTCCCCGTGGGGAGCTCCTATTTTGTTTGTGAAGAAGAAGGACGGAAGTCTTCGCATGTGCATTGATTATCGTGAGCTGAACAAAGTGACCATCAAGAATCGTTATCCTCTTCCTCGCATTGATGATCTCTTTGACCAGCTTCAGGGCTCCAGTTACTACTCGAAGATTGATTTGCGGTCCGGTTATCACCAGTTGCGCGTCAGGGAAGCTGACATTCAGAAGACTGCTTTTCGCACTCGTTATGGCCATTTTGAGTTCTTGGTCATGCCTTTCGGTCTCACTAACGCACCGGCGGTGTTCATGGACTTGATGAACCGCGTTTGTAAACCTTACCTTGATAAGTTCGTCATCGTTTTCATTGATGACATTCTGATTTATTCCAAGAACAAGGCGGATCATGAGGAACATCTACGGTTGGTCTTGGAACTTTTGAGACAGGAGCAGTTGTATGCTAAGTTCTCGAAGTGTGATTTCTGGTTACGTGAAGTTCAATTCCTAGGACATGTGGTGAATGAACTGGGAATTCATGTCGATCCGGCTAAGATCGAAGCTATTAAGGACTGGGAAGCACCAAAGACGCCATCTGAGGTGCGGCAATTCCTAGGTCTCGCGGGTTATTATCGTCGTTTCATTGAGGGATTTTCGAAGATCGCTCAACCCCTCACTGCTCTTACCCAGAAGGACCGAAAGTTCGACTGGGATGAACCACAAGAATCAGCATTTCAGATGCTGAAGCTTAAACTTTGTTCTGCACCTATCTTATCCTTGCCTGAGGGTACGGATGATTTCGTTGTGTACTGTGATGCTTCTATTCGTGGTCTCGGTTGCGTGTTGATGCAACGCGGGAAGGTTATTGCTTATGCTTCTCGTCAACTCAAGGTTCATGAGAAGAACTACACTACTCATGACTTGGAACTGGGCGCGGTAGTCTTTGCGTTGAAAATCTGAAGACATTACTTGTACGATACCAAGTGTGAAGTATATACCGATCACAAGAGTCTTCAGCATATATTCGACCAGAAGGTGTTGAACATGCGGCAGCGTCGCTGGGTTGAAATCCTGAACGATTATGACCGTGCCATCAAATACCATCCTGGCAAGGCGAACGTTGTGGCGGACGCCTTGAGCAGGAAGGAGTCTGCGAATCCTCGCCGTTCGAGCCTTACAGCTCACCATTCATTCGTCATTGCCTGACCGAATCTGTTCTGCACAGTTGGAAGCCTTGAAGGAGGAAAACCTTAAGGCTGAAACTATGCACAGTGCTGACATGCATCTTGAACTCAGGACCGATGGCTTACACTATTTTGCGGGACGTGTTTGGGTCCCATTGTTCGGGGGATTGCGCGAGCTTGTTTTGGATGAAGCTCACAAATCCCGGTATTCTATTCACCCTGGCTCCGATAAAATGTATCAGGATTTGAAGATACTTTATTGGTGGCCGAACATGAAAGCTGACATAGCTTCTTACGTCAGCAAATGTTTGACTTGTGCTAAAGTCAAGGTGGAATATCAGAGGCCGTCTGGTCTCCTAGAACAACTAGAGGTTCCAGAATGGAAGTGGGAACGAATCACGATGGATTTTGTCACCAAGCTGCCAAGGTCACCTAGTGGTTATGATATGATCTGGGTGATTGTTGACCGGCTGACAAAATCGGCACGTTTTATACCTATAAAAGAAACCGATGGACTTGAGCGGTTGGCTCGACTTTACCTTAAGGAGGTGGTTGCTCGGCACGGGGTGCCTGTTTCTATTATCTCAGATCGTGATTCTCGTTTCGCTTCGCGTTTCTGGAAGGCTCTGCACAAGGCTTTGGGTACTCAGTTGGATATGAGTACGGCTTATTATCCGCAAACTGATGGACAGAGTGAGCGGACGATTCAAACCTTGGAAGACATGCTTCGGGCATGTGTTATCGATTTTGGCAAAAGTTGGGAGATCCACCTGTCGTTGGTGGAGTTCTCCTACAACAACAGCTATCACTCTAGCATCAAGGCAGCTCCGTTCGAGGCTCTTTATGGACGGAAATGTCGATCACCACTTTGTTGGGCCGAGGTGGGCGAGAGCCAGCTAACTGGTCCGGAACTCGTGTACGAAACTTCGGAGAAAATCGTACAGATCCGCCAACGTTTGGCTGCTGCACGGGATCGTCAGAAGAGCTATGCCGATCGCCGTCGAAAACCTTTAGAGTTCCAGGTTGGGGACAAAGTACTTCTGAAAGTTTCACCATGGAAGGGCGTCATACGCTTTGGAAAGCGTGGCAAGCTTAACCCTCGATATGTCGGACCATTCGCAATCCTGGATCGGATTGGACCGGTGGCATACAGACTTGACTTACCGGCGGAGCTCGGTAGTGTACACAACGTCTTCCATGTGTCTAACTTGAAGAAGTGTTTGGCTGATGAATCTCTTATTGTACCACTGGAAGAGATCAAGGTTGATGATCGTCTTCGCATTGTGGAGGAACTTGTCGAGATTCTCGACTACAAGATTCGTAGCCTTCGTCGGAGTAAAATCCGCATCGTTAAAGTCCGTTGGAACTCGAACCATGGACCGGAGTTCACATGGGAACGGGAGGATCAGATGAAAGCTAAGTATCCTCATCTCTTTCCGAAACGCGCGTTTGAATCAAGGCATGTTACTGTTGAAGCGGAATGAATCTCGGGTCGAGATTCATTTCAACGTGGGGATGATGTGACATCTGGTAATTTTCTTTTCGTTCTGTTCTTTTCGTTTCTTTCTTTTGGAGGCTTGCGCAATTTTCGGGACGAAAATTCTTTCATCGTGGGGATGATGTGACACCCGGCATGTTCAGCTTAAACATATTAGTAACATCTAAGTCTACCTTAGCGAGAAACGTTTATAAACAAACTTAACTGGGTTAGTTGAGTCGGGTCAAGTTAGGATTGTCCAGGGTACAATGATCTGGAGGATCTTTGGGAGTCGTTTTGGTAATACACTAGTACCGGGTTCCGTTGTTGGTGACATTACATGAACTAATTAAGTATATGTGTAGATTATGGGTCGTGTGGTGGATTATATACATAGATGTGTTTAAATGATGTGTACATGATTATCTGTGCTTAAATGTGTTAAATATAGACTAAGGATGCATGCTTATGTGTTAAGATGTGTTAGAATGCGTTAAACACGACAAACTGGAAAACTAGTTAAAAAGGGGTCTTGGTTCGACCACTTCACGTGGTCGAAGGAGAATTAATTGTCTGGTTCGACCCTTGCAAATGGGCGAACCAGGGAAGTGGAATTTTAGAAATTCCCTTCGACCAGACAGGGCTCATTCGACCCTGTGAAAGGGTCGAAGGAGACCACCTTCGACCAATGAATTGGGGCGAAGGAGGATTAGTATAAATACCAATCTTTGTCATTTTTCATCATTTCACAAACCCTAACCGTCCCAAAACGCTCTCAAACGATCTTAAACACTAAGGAAGGAGTTTTTGCTCTTCTTTTTCATAATCTAACCCATCTACAACATCTAAACAAGAATCCAAGGTGTGTTCATAATCCTAAACCTTTTTAAAAGCATTTTAATTCGTTTTCATCTAACCCTAATTGTCCGGATCTGTTCTAAGGGTGTTTTTATGATTAAAAACCTTTTAAACATCTTTCTAAATCAAAACATGATCATTTAACATAGGTTTTCATGATGAATAACATATGTAAATTGTGTATTATGTGTTGTTCAATGAATTGCTGCTATATCTATGATAGAAACATGATATAGGATTGTTGTTAATGTTGGAATATTGTTGTCTTGGGTTAGGATTGGATATGATTATATTTGGGGGTTTTATTGGATTAAAACTTGATGTATGAATATTTATGATCAATAGAATGGATAAGAAAGATCGGATAATCGACAAACTGAGTCTTTTAAGCTAAGCATGAATCGATTTCAAAAGTTTCCAAATTGGGTAAATTATTCATACATGAAAGTGATGTTTCCATAATCTTTACCATTTTGGGAAAGGGCTGAAACGGACGTATTATCGAGGGAAATCGGTGGGGTTTTGTAGGGATAAGTTATCCATACTTGACTGCTGTGTTTGATGATGTTTCGAGTCGTTTTGAATGTGTTTGAAGCGTTTTTAGGAAAAATTACACAACAGGGGCGAACCTGGCCTCCTTCGACCAGTCGAAGGTGCGAAGGAGGGATCTAGGGTCGAACCTGGGTTTTATTTGGGCGAGTGTGATAAAACGGGCGAAGGAAGCATCAAACGGTTGAACGAGATGTAAAAGGTGCGAAGGAGACTAAAAGGTGCGAAAGAGACTTAGAACTGACTGGTTCGACCGTTCTGATGCAGAAATGAGATTTTTGATACAAATTAAGCGTTTTGTGCTTGAACTTTGTGTGTAATCTATGTGTACTTGATTAGTTAGGGTAATGGGTCACCAACGGGATGTCGGGTCGGTCTAGTGTGTCGGTTAAACATTTAAACACGTTTTAAAACATACTTGGTTACGATCTGGACAATCGGGGACTAGATAACCTTATGGTTATTAGTCAGAACACTTATGTGAACATTTTGATAGATCTCCGGTAGAGGGATTATCAAGGCTAAACATCTTTACTTGTATTTGAAGAACGCTATCTAAGGTGAGTTCACGACCCCACTTTTACTGCTTTAACTTTTGGGGGAGAAAACATGCGCTAAACAGTTTTGGTAACATATGTCATACTATGGTTTTAACTTTATATTGCTATACGATCTTTTGGAAAGTCCCGGGGGAAACCATGAATGTGCGGGGTTGCACAACGGGGGAAATGTGGATAGATCTATTGGGCGTGACCTGCCCCACTCGTCGGCTTGGAGGGCCGGGCGGGTGCATATTGTCTCGAACAGGTACATTGGTATCATGCTGAACATACGGGCTGCTTAAACATGCTAAACATTGCTAAACGTGTCTAGTAATGGTTTCCAATCGTAGTAGTAATAACACATACGCCTAGCTAGCGTACTTCGTAGCATTGATATAGTATGGACATGGAAACATTTTGGTAACTTATTGAACAAACCTGTGAACTCACCAACATTATATGTTGACATCTTTTTGGCATGTTTTTCTCAGGTCGCTAAGGTAGCAATGAACGGAACTAGGCGCACGGGTCTGCATTGGCGTCTAGACATAGTTGCACGTTTTGTAATAAAAGTATTTTGAACAACTTTTGAGATGATAGCATAGTTGATTAAATGCTACTTAAACGCTTCCGCTTATTAAATTAATGGTTATGTCTATTTACGTTTTCATATAGAGTCGTTTATTGTGATCGTTGACTTGGATCCTGGTTTGTCATGCGCCTCGCGGTAAAATCCCGCAAGTGGAATTTGAGGGTGTGACAAATACCTAACTTGTAAGAAAAGGGTAAACCATCGCCAACGAACCTAGGATACGCGTTTAATTAAACGGGAATTGGAATAACACGTGGTCGGGGAGTTGGGTGTACAACTTGCCAAGGCACATACACTATAGGTGTAGTGACTTATACGTCTAGGACATTTGTAGGTGCGAGACCACAAATTTGCTATCTTCCTTTTTGAGCCGAGCACAGTTTCAGGTGAGTTTCACGGCCCCATTTTAAACTATTTTACGTTTTTCGGGGGAAAGATATGTTAGGGAAATGTTTGACGGGTTAATTACTTGAGTTGTGATCGCCACTCAGGGTTGAGACCTCACTACTATAATCATTAATTCAGGGAAATGAAACCGAAGGAATATTTGAATAGTACTATTGGTGCCTGACAAGGCCCACCCCTAATCGATAGCGTCGATTATGCATCGGCGTATGCCTGGGGTGCACGTATTCTGAAATCAAGTCGTAGGATACCGAGTAACGACTTGGAGCGGGGCATTATTATTATTTGTCTTGGTTTGGTTATAGGCTCAAGTAGAATTGTAGGAACTTGCAACTCCTATAAATTGTCATAACATGGTAATTCCCAAGAGATAAAGTTTTGGAAAACTAAAACCTGTGAACTCACCAATATTTATATATTGACGAATTTTTAAACATATCTTTCAGGTAATTGATTGATGATGGACAACATGGCAAGCTGGGTCAGGGGAATCTCTCAACTGGGCGTCGGGTGTTTTGAAGGAGTTTCACCTTTATTTCCCAAGGATTTGGGATATATTTGAGGAGCCTCCTTATTTGTATTAAAAAAAATTTCGTTTATGTGTGAACATGAAACATGGTTTTTGACGTCTTAATAAATGACCCATTTTCTTAATTACTTATGATTTGCGTTAACATTGACTTTATACGCTTGAACCGTCGCGCCACGTGTTTCCGCCATTGGCGTGGTGTGACACCTGTTTGCCCTGGTTTCCCTGGGGAACAACAACCTGAGGAGCCGGAGTAGGTGTAGCAGGTGGGTTCCGGTTACCCTGAAGATTAACCCTGCAATCCTTAGCTGGTGCCCAAGCTTATGGCACCGGTGGCAGCGATTCCTGTCCTCACAGCGACCGTTGTGGTGAAACCCACACCGGTCACATTTTGGTAATTTCCCAATATAACCCCCTGGTTTCCGCTCAGTCAACGGTCCCCCAACATCAGACCTCTTCACCTGCTGAGGCTGAGCTGAGCTCGAGCCTTTACCCACTCCGTCCCACTTTCGTTTGTTGCTCTCGGGAGCCTTCACAACAGGGCCTCAGGGAGGCAAGACTCCTTCAGCTACTTTCATATTGGTCAGTCTGTGAGCCGACCGAACCACCCCAGAATAAACAGTAAGATTACCCGTAGCTACCAATCCCGCAACCTCCGGCACCAACCCAGAAATATAGTGCTTAATCATCCGATATTCCGGTGTGTGCAAATCCAGGCACAGCACTGCCAACTCATTGTGCCTAGCAGTGTAAGCTTCAATCTCAGACCCCACCATCTTGTGATTCCAGACCTCATGCTCAAGCT
The DNA here is from genome assembly GCA_028751855.1 of Ambrosia trifida. Classification (NCBI taxonomy): domain Eukaryota; kingdom Viridiplantae; phylum Streptophyta; class Magnoliopsida; order Asterales; family Asteraceae; genus Ambrosia; species Ambrosia trifida. The sequence continues at coordinate 73,509,775 of CM054128.1, read as the reverse complement.
TTTGGATCTCATCCCTCGGGCAGTACTCATTTTTCAAAAGCTGAACAAACTCTGTCCAGGGCATAGCATGAGCTTCCCCAATACCCATGGTTTGTGTGGTGGAGTTCCACCAAGTCAGAGCTTGACCCTCCAAGGTCGCAGAAGCATACTTCACCCGGTCGCCCTCTAGGCAACTGCACATGGAGAAAACCGATTCGATCTTTTCCAGCCAGCGGAGCAGTCCCACTGCCCCTTCAGTTCCACTAAAATTGTGGGGCTTGCAATCCATAAACTTGTTGTAAGAGCACTGGGGTGGAGGGGGATTGACAGCACCACCTGGAACAGACACACAGGTGAAAATCAAGAAAAGGTACAGTACCCTAGAACATGGTAGAATAGGTGGGAATTGACGTACCACCCATAGCATTGTGAGCAGCTTGGAATGCAGCCAAGGCAATGTTCACGTGCTGCTGCATCAGATTGTCCAACTCCGCTTGGGTCATATTAATGTTTCCACGGCCACCGCCGCCAGCACGACCGCCTCTGCGACCTCCACGAGCTCTTGACATCTTCTGTCACAACATGAAACAAAAGACTTAGGCTTGCCCATGGTACAACCCATTAGGAGTTTCGAGAAACTAGACCGAGTCCGGTTCGGGTCTATCCGTTCAAACACGAAGTCCACTAGGGTTCCCATGCATCACAGTTTATGATCTCGTGTGCACCCAACATGATAAACTGTTCTACATGGTCCTCCAGGCGTGCTTTAAGTTTGAAGTTCAAGTCACCGAACACTAGCACCCAATCATGGTATTGTCATAAGTATAAGTATAGGATAGTATGTATAAAAACGAGCGTGTCCATTAAGGCGTAGAAGGGAGATGTCCGAATCCTTGGACAGATCTCAGGAGTATGCCGAAGCTACCCCAATGAACACTGCCGTCAAGAAAGTTCAATAGTATATCGTTTGCCGTCGAATCATGGTAAGGATGGGTCATAATAGAATGATAAAGATTAAACAGATGATGTAGCGTAAAAGATGATGACACCGACACCCCGACAAGTAATATCGTTACCCACATGTTAAGACTCGACTATCTGTGACCGTCTAGTGTGTGCGACTCAGTTATAGACTGGACTCTACATGCAGTCCTAGTTCACTATAACCGTTGGCTCTAATACCAATCTGTCACACCCTCAAATTCCACATGCGGGGTTTTACCGCGAGGCGTGTGACACACCAGGATCCAGTCAACGATCACAATAAACCAACAACAAACATGCATTCATATATATATATATATATATATATATATATATATATATATATATATATATATATATATATATATTTTAAAACCAAAACATCATGCTTTGAGCTGTAAACCAGCAGCGGAAGCATTTCTTGTTTACAACCAAAAGACATATTATAGTTTACAAAACATTGTTTAATATGCTTCAAAATTCTAGAAGCTGTGCAAGACTCCATGCGCCTAGTCCATTAACTGCTACCTTAGCGACCTGAGAAAACATGCCAAAAATGTCGACATATAATGCTGGTGAGTTCACAGGTTTTCTTTTATAAAAAGAGTTGTTACAAGTTTGAAAAGATCATTCCCGTTAATACTATGTCATAAGAACGTTAGCTAGACGTTAAGTGTTTTTACTACTACGGTTGGGAACCCATTACGAAACATGTACCAAAGATGAATCCAGCCCAGATTGACTGGGTTACCGATGCCTCGATAACTGTAACACCCCAACCGATGGCGGAAACATCGGGATGTCACGTAGTGATGATTGTTCAATAGCTCATGGTAGTAAATGAAAGTTGAATAATATTTAACACTTTACAATTCATCTTACAAATAAGATTACAAAAATTGATTAATATAAACTAGGACAAAAGCTCCTATGTGTTCCAAGACTTGTACAACTTCCAATAGCACATAAACCTGAAACATGTTAAGTTGGAAAGATGGGGAGGGGTCAACTATAAATAGTTGGTGAGATTACATAGGTTTTGCATATAGTTGAAAACAATATGTTGTATAGCAATCATAGTTGAAGTATAATAATGAGTAATGATAGAATATGAGTCCGACATGTAACAATAAGTCTTTTGTACAATCAAACCTTGTGTCGACTGAGACCTAACTCGCAAGTTAGTAAAAGTGTAACTGTTTTCGATCATCCCTGAATTTATGCGGGGGGATGGGTTTGTCAGACCTATAGTGCTATAATCTAAACAGGCGGCTTGATCAATGTTAATGATTGTACTATGTCTTTTTGTTACAGTCAAATGATAGAATGAGTAAATGATAGTGTAATTAAATCACAAGTTTCAACAATGTAAGAATGAGTACATGATATTGTATAAAATGTTTAAACATGTTTCACCCCAAAAATGTAAAACAGAAAAAGGGGCTATGTAAACTCACCTTGACAAGCTTGCAAAAATTCACACACACAAGTTGGTGTTGATGAACGAGTAAAAAAAATCAACAAGGATCTACGAAATACGCTTGAACCTAGATAAATTAAGAACGATGATTTAAAATCTATTCATATTATATTATATACTTATAGTGTTTGTAACAAGATATATATATATATATATATATATATATATATATATATATATATATATATATATATTCTATTGTTACTATTCTTAGCACTGTTACCATCATTATTTATATAAGCATCCGAGTTTTCTTTAAGTCATATAATATGTGTGGTCTCATATGTAAAAGTTCATTTAACATATATAACTACCAGATTTTTCTAATTTAAAAAACATGTATCCGAATAAAATAAAACTACAATATTTAACAATTATTTTTAGGATAATTTCTTCTACTTTATTACCAGTTGCTATCAAGCCCCTTATGAATCAATTGGATAATATACCAATTTGACACAGACGTATGAGATTTAAAATATTTATTATTGAATATACAAGGTGATTAAAATTAAATATAATAACATAGGGTTTAGGATACTCTTAACGGAGAACCCTTCCGTAAAACGAAGACCAATAAGCTAAAGGTCCTCATAGATAAAGTAGATTTCATATTACTACTATAAGAATTATTATTATTATTATTATTATTATTTTTGTTGATAGAATAGTTAAATCAGTTGAAGGCCGTTTGATTAGATTTTGAAAGCACGATTGTAAATGCATTGATGATTACGGTTTTACTAACGTGTACCTTTGTAACAGATAGAAATTTGATCAAACAAAGTTGCGCCATTGAAAGCTAGTCGATGTTGCTACAGTAGGATGTTCTATGCTTTGAGTTAGTTGAAAGGAGGTTCCGGTGTGGCGATTTGTTTAGTAATTATGAACAATGGTTAAGGGTTGAGGTGCGAGAGGAAGCCGGTGACAGGCACAGCAGACGATGGTGATCGTCGGTTATAGTGATGAAATTGGAGGTTGTGGTTGTTCACAGGAATCCGATGGTCAGAAAAAGAGGAGAGGGCCGATAGGGAGATGGAGGATGCTTGGGTGAGGTGTGGTCGAAATCGTGTAGCGCCTGTTTCGAAGAAGTTGGTTGAGGTTCTTGATACGGGTGCTGGATGGATTTTTAAGCTCAATATTAATATATATATATATATATATATATATATATATAGTTAATTATCCCATATTGAGCCACAATTTAAGTGATTGCGATATATCCGGGTCATGATTACGGTTGAGTTGGCAGCCAATTAGGAATTGTTAATGCATAAATCTGGAAACATAAAGTTTAGTTTCAACCCAATTAACTTTGTATCAATTTGTATTGTGATCTAAACCTCCATTTTGGTGTCTCCATGATTTACGGTGATGGCGGGTCTTGGGTTTTGACTTTGAATCAAGTCTCAAGAAGTGGCAACATAACAGTTTAAAATTTTGTAAACCAAATTTATTTCTTTTAAAAGTCTTTAACATAAAAACTCAAATAATTCAAATAAATATAAAATGTTGTCATTTATGATGTTAGAATATTTAAATTAATAATTATCATGAATGGAATTAAATTGTCATATATTTTGCAAATAAAATATTGTGTTTGGAAGAGTAAAAAAAAATATACACGTAAATTCTTATGTTAATTTTTTTTTGAACAAGAAGTTATATAGTAAGATTAGACATGTGTAAAAAAAGTTTAAAATGGAACTTTTATTAAAAAAAATAAATTGGGGAAAAATTCATAGGGTTACAGTCTCCCCTACTTTTAAGAACTTCGTCCCGAAGTTTAGTAAAACACAGAGTTGAGGATGATTGGGTAGAAATTAGGGCAACTGTGGTTTGGAAATTTTGGGTTAAGGCACAACATGAATTTATAGGTAATAGAATAAACTGTTTCGGATAATTTGGATAAGAGGATTGATATGTGTGAGTTTTAAAGGTTGGATTAGGTTCGTTTGAAATAGCAAGGAGGATAAGAATTTAGCAAAACACTAAACTTAAGTTTTGGGAATCCTAAAAAAATGCACGAGTTGATTGACTATAGAAGGACTAAATGAACTACCAGGTAACCAGAGTTTAATTGGTTATCTACCGAATACCTTGATAGAATTTCACACTACCTTAACATACCTGTAAATTCATGATTACGTTCCGGACCGTAATCACCAATTTACCTTACATTACGGTCTTGTGTCATTCTATGACTCTAAACACATATGTAAAACACACAATGCAAAATAACCTGTGGTTGAATCTTTGTATCAATGTGTCTAATAAATCTTTGTATCGTAAAGTGTATCCAAAAATGAGTCCAACTGTTAAGCAGGAAGAAGACTTCTACCAGTGAGTGAGTAAGAACCTCTACCGATTATTGAGCAGGTACGATAGCCTCTACCAGTCGTTGAGCAGGTTGTAGGGTCTCTACCGACTGTTGAGCAGGCATGATGACCTTTACCAATCGTTGAGTAGGTTATTTGGTACTCTACTAACTGTTGAGCAAGTACTTCATCCTTTACCAGTTGTTTGCTTAAGTGTAACAATATCACATAAGTTGTAAGATGATAATACATACATGTAAGCAAGTTTGTAAATGCATCAAGTATCAAGTATAGCATAGAGTTGCCCTAGACAAGGTTAATGATGCTAGGTGTGTTTATAGCAAGTAGTTTATATTCCATGCTTTTAAGTATCATGAATAATCAAATGTTCAAGTAGATAAACAAATCCTCATGTATATCGAACAATCAAGTGTTCGATAGTTTGGTTGTCATAGGGATCAAGTTCATGTAAAGAATATGAATTTAGTTCTTCAGAAGATGATGAGGAATTCAAAGTATCATCAAGGTTATGAAAGATGGTGATCGTGACGGCAGTAAATAAAAGGTTTATTTTATAGATTCTCAAAGTGGCACAAATGAGGAGATTTTGTAGTAGTGTAAATCGTGAGGTTAGAATCAAGTGTATGAGAAAACATCAGTTTGATAAGTACCAAAAATTATAAAAGCTCGAATAAGTAAAAAAAAAAAAATAAGTAGTTGTCAATGGGTATTTGGAGGCGAAATATTGTTTTTATGGATGAGAGGATTTTATTTATTTTTTTCAAAATTGGTTTTGTACTTTGTAGAAAAAGTCATTAAATAGTACATACTAAGTGAGATTCGATTAAAATATTCCAGTTAGTTGGAGATTGTAAACATGACATTAGGTTTTGAAGATCAAGGTGACATTATCGAAAATCCTTTATTATGCTAATGAATCGACAATTGAATTTAGAAATTAAGTTTGAGAAAAACATGTATTTTTCCGTAGTTTATAGGTGAAGAAAATTTTGAAAAATATTTAGAAATCTTTAGTGTTGTACTAGAGTATGCACAGGCTATGAGGTTACAATTAAAAATATATAACATGTTGAGAAAGGAAATAATAGTATTTGGGTAGGGTATTTGAAAATAACTGAAGTGGCTTGGATGGTAAGATGAAGTGTGATTGTGAAATTCATGAAATGGGATTGATTTAAGCTGTAAAATTTTGAGATTTTAGAGCTTAGTTTTAAGGAAAGTGAGTGTAATCATTTATTCATTAATTAAAATGAACAAATGAAAAGGTTGACTTATCAAAGCTTTTAGATTCTAATAACATAGTGAAGACATGTTTTAGCCTCTAAGTGAACACTCATTCTGAGAATTCCCAGGTAGGCATCCGGGTCCCTCGTCTGATTGGGATTTATGCGCAATGCCAGTCCTAGACAGAAAACTCAGAATACAGGCGTTCACCCTTCCAGATTGCACGTGTTCGTTATTAAAATCTAGAACTTCGACGAGATCATCAAGGCAGTTCAGGTTAAGACTTGAAAATCTTGTCCTATTAGTCTAAGGGTAGATCCAGTGATGGAGAGCAATCTTCTTGTAGGGACTAAAGTAGGGATAAGAAGTAGGAGGGAAATGGAGAAAGGAGCAAGTACTGGTTAAAATCCTATGGTTATAGACTAGATTATTTTTCTAATAACCTAATTCCCTATAACCATGGCTCTGATACCAATCTGTAACACCCCAACCGATGGCGGAAACATCGGGATGTCACGTAGTGATGATTGTTCAATAGCTCATGGTAGTAAATGAAAGTTGAATAATATTTAACACTTTACAATTCATCTTACAAATAAGATTACAAAAATTGATTAATATAAACTAGGACAAAAGCTCCTATGTGTTCCAAGACTTGTACAACTTCCAATAGCACATAAACCTGAAACATGTTAAGTTGGAAAGATGGGGGGGGTCAACTATAAATAGTTGGTGAGAATACATAGGTTTTGCATATAGTTGAAAACAATATGTTGTATAGCAATCAGAGTTGAAGTATAATAATGAGTAATGATAGAATATGAGTCCGACATGTAACAATAAGTCTTTTGTACAATCAAACCTTGTGTCGACTGAGACCTAACTCGCAAGTTAGTAAAAGTGTAAGTAACTATTTTCGATCATCCCTGAATTTATGCGGGGGGGGGGGGGGGTTGTCAGACCTATAGCGCTATGATCTAAACAGGCGGCTTGATCAATGTTAATGATTGTACTGTGTCTTTTTGATTCAGTCAAATGATAGAATGAGTAAATGATAGTGTAATTAAATCACAAGTTTCAACAATGTAAGAATGAGTAAATGATATTGTATAAAATGTTTAAACATGTTTCACCCAAAAAATGTAAAACAGAAAAAGGGGCTATGTAAACTCACCTTGACAAGCTTGCAAAAATTCACACACACAAGTTGGTGTTGATGAATGAGTAAAAAAATCAACGAGGATCTACGAAATACGCTTGAACCTAGATAAATTAAGAACGATGATTTAAAATCTATTCATATTATATTATATTATATAGTTATAGTGTTTGTAACGAAATATATATATATATATTCTATTGTTACTATTCTTAGCACTGTTACCATCATTATTATTATAAGCATCCGAGTTTTCTTTAAGTCATATAATATGTGTGGTCTCATATGTAAAAGTTCATTTAACATATATAACTACCAGATTTTTCTAATATATAAAACATGTATCCGAATAAAATAAATCTACAATATTTAACAATTATTTTTAGGATAATCTCTTCTACTTTATTACAAGTTGCTATCAAGCCCCTTATGAATCAATTAGATAATATACCAATTTGACACAGACGTATGAGATTTAAAATATTTATTATTGAATATACAAGGTGATTAAAATTAAATATAATAACATAGGGTTTAGGATGCTCTTAACGGAGAACCCTTCCGTAAAACGAAGACCAATAAGCTAAAGGTCCTCATAGATAAAGTAGATTTCATATTACTACTATAAGAATTATTATTATTATTATTATTATTATTTTTGTTGATAGAATAGTTAAATCAGTTGAAGGCCGTTTGATTAGATTTTGAAAGCACGATTGTAAATGAATTGATGATTACGGTTTTACTAACGTGTACCTTTGTAACAGATAGAAATTTGATCAAATAGAGTTGCGCCATTGAAAGCTAGTCGATGTTTCTACAGTAGGATGTTCTATGCTTTGAGTTAGTTGAAAGGAGGTTCCGGTGTGGCGATTTGTTTAGTAATTATGAACAATGGTTAAAGGTTGAGGTGCGAGAGGAAGCCGGTGACAGGCACAGCAGACGATGGTGATCGTCGGTTATAGTGATGAAATCGGAGGTTGCGGTTGACAGGAACCCGATGGTCGGAAAAAGAGGAGAGGGCCGATAGGGAGATGGAGGATGCTTGGGTGAGGTGTGGTCGAAATCGTGTAGCGCCTGTTTCGAAGAAGTTGGTTGAGGTTCTTGATACGGGTGCTGGATGGATTTTTAAGCTCAATATTAATATATATATATATATATATATATATATATATATATATAGTTAACTAGGTTAGAGTCCCGTGGGGACCCACGGTTCACCCGAAAGTAAAATGAAAAAAAAGTAGGAAAATAAGAATTGTATTATACGATTTGTTTTGGTTACTAAATGTTTGATAATGCAATATGTATGATTTTTGATGTTAAATGCAAAATGTCATCTAACAGTTTAATGTAACGAAATGATTGATATATCGAGTAAGTAAAGTTTAATTTGACAACTGCAAATTACATAGCATACTATCACAATATCACACATTACATCATTTGGGTAATATCTATATTCTAATCATAACTAAGCTTAAGCATAGAACACTTATCATTTAGTTGGGGCTTAACGAACTTCAACCAATATCACACATTACATCATTTGGGTAAGGGTAATATCTATATTATAATCATAACTAAGCTTAAGCATAGAACACTTATCATTTAGTTGGGGCTTAACGAACTTCAACCAATGGTCCATTTTCATTACTTCAATCAAAATCTTCCAACTCTTGCTCATTGATAGCTGATTTTTCACCCTCGAAGTTGTTATCATTGTCATCACGATCCTCGGAGTGCAGCTCATTTTCAATAATTTATGAAAACCTCCACCATTGTATTCCATATTTGTGTTCTACATAAAATATAGTTGTTGTAAAGATATGGATACGGTGATAAGTAAATCAAGAAACAATCCTTAACCCACTTACTTGAATGGGTAGCTTAAATTTTCATGTTATCTCTCCAATGGTTCAAACCGATTACATAGCTAAAAAACAACTAATAAGAAAATGGGTCCAATGTCACATGCTGTAATATAAATTTCCTATATTTTATTAAAAAATAGACACCAAAAGGATCAACCCCAGACCCATTTCAACATGTAGCCAAAAGGACCCATTGTACACACAATTTAGGCAACTTTTGACATGTTACAAAAAGCCGCCAAAAAAACGTCATTATTTAAACTATGTAAATATAGTACTTAACAATTAAAAATCTTAATAAATAACATCAAAATCATAATCAATCATTCAAATCAATGACATTAAAATAATCCACGTCTGAAATTAACTTACCCGTTATATACAAATTATTATTAACATCTTAAAATTAGCACACTTATTGAAATCAAGATGATGATTATCGTTTAGTTACAAATGATTAAAGGAAAGTCGTAATATCAAAATGAAAGTCGGTCAACAATGTTAAAATGAAATTCGTAATATTAGTAACATCAGTAAATAAGATTAAAAATCTTAATAAATAACATCAAAATCGTAATCAATAATTCAAATAAATGACATTAAAATCATCCGCGTCTCAAATTGCCTTACCCATTATATACAATTTATTATTGACATCATTAGTAATCATTATTAGTTGTACCAAAAGTAACATTTTAAAAATTTATATTATCATTTAATTTTTTTGTTAAATTTGGTATGACGATTAAATGATTTTTTCATTTGTTAAGGTTTATATAGTATTGTTGTGTCTCAAACAATTCTGCAAAATCGGAAATAATGTGCCTCGATTGACGTGATCGAGTAGGAATATTTATTTATATATTTGAATTATAAAAATAGAAGGATTGGTAATTGACGTGAATTGGTCAACAACGCTTAAAATTAACACAATCAAACTCAAAGACATAAAGTCAAAAAATTGACCTCCATCAAATTAACAAAAACGTAAAAAGTTTTTACTAATATTTGATCAACAATATTAAAATTAAGGTCGTAATATTAGTAACAGCATTGAAAATTATCTTGAATACATTATATATTTTAGGAAACTATTAAATAGATTTAAATTATATTTATTATTAAAAGAATAATAAAAGTGTAGGAAAATGAATGTACACTCCTATCTTTGGATTATATATAAATTATAAACTGTTAAATAGATTTAACATTGTTAAATAGATTTAAATAAATGTTTAAAGGAAAGTCGTATATGTTTAAAAGAATATCATTTCATTTTAAAAGTATCTTTTGATTGAAGTAAATCAGGTCATCCAATCACAGTAAACCTTTACAAAAGAATTATGTATAGAAAATTTAAAATGTGTAACTAATTATAAAATAAGAATATTGTAAACATAAATGTTGAATATGCAAATAACAAACCTAGCGACTTGTGAAACAATTTCTGCACGTAATATTAGTATTAGTATTAGTAATTATTACTAATATATTCGTAAAAACAGTAATAGAAAATTTTAATTCGGTTAATAAGATATAAATGGGATTAAAATTAAAAATCGTAATATTACTTTTAGTATTAGTAATATATTCGTAATTTAATTGGGTCAATTCGGTCAATAATAAATAAATGAGCTTAAAAATTGTAATATATAACATTAAATTCGATCAATTATTATTAATGTCATTAAAACTCATAATAAATAACATTAAAAAATAATAAATCCTATTAATTGCAGGCAAGACCAATAATAATTCATAAAAATATATTAAACATAATTTCATAGTAACATTAATATAAATAAATGAGATTAAAAATCGTAATAAATAAACAATTTAAAATTAACAAAAAACGCTCCGTAAAAAAAGGAAGATGGGAAGTCGCCGGTTTCCGATACCGGAAAAGTTTCAAGGTCGTATAACGAAATTTTTTGTATCCAATCTACCGGACAGTTGCAGCGGGAAAGATCTGGCAGAGTATACACGGCATCTGGGGGGGATTTATGATCTGTATATTGCAAAGAAAAGAGACAAAGGTGGACATCGGTTTGGATTTATTTCCTTCCTGGATGTTAAGGACACAACAGAGATGGTACGGTTATTATCCGGGGTCAAGATGGGAGAGTATGGGCTGAAAGCTAATGTGGCAAGGTTTACTTTTGAAGACGGTGAGATTGGCCCTCCTCCCAGGGTGTATACGAAGTCGATGAACAACATGGCTGAGGGGGAGAGAAACTGGGAAGAAACGAAGAGTGGTGCTACTACGTTCATGCAAGGTGGTAAGTCGTTCCAAGAGATGTTAACAGGTAGAAGGAAGGAGAAATTGGTAAAAGTGGATGATGGGTTGGAGGTATACAAGGAGTGTCAAGGTAGAGCGGTGATCATGAGAATGCTAGATTTGAATACTTTAAAGAGGATCAATGTTATCTTGTCGGAGATGGGAGTAGGTGACTGTAGGGTGCAATACATAGGAGGCTTGTCGGTGATGGTAGTTTTTGCGAATGAGGATCAGGCTACACAAACTGTGGAAGCGGCTAAAGAAGTGTTGGGCTACTTTAATTCGGTTAGAATGTGGGAGGGGCAGTCGATGGCGTTTGAGCGACTAGCTTGGATTAAGTTGAAAGGTATACCGGTTAACTTACTTCATAGATCAGTCATCGATGGGGTGGCAGAGAAGATTGGTAAAATTATTCATAGGCCACCGAGGTCGGAAACGGATGCGGATTTGTCATATGAATATATGGGGGTGCTTGTCGGAGAAGGTAGTAGGATTGCGGATGAAGTGACGGTGCTTTGGAGAGGACGTAAATTCAAGGTGTGGGTTGAAGAAGAATCCGGTGACTGGGTTCCGGAATTTATGGAAGCTGATAAAGAGGAGGGTGGTAATATGGATGTAGATGATAAAAAAGAGGACGGCGACGAAGTTGAGAAGGATCATGAGACAGTAAATGATAGTGAAGAAGAAGAGGTGGCGGAACAGGTTACCGGGAATGTTGACGGTGATGGAAAAGATCAAACGTCGGCAACGAATAATCAAGGCCCGTCTGTTACGGAGACATTTTTGGAAGGTGATAAAGTTTCTTTTTTAGAGGAGATAAATAAGGAAGGAATTGATGATCAAGAATTTTTACCGGGTGAGAAGTTTGACTTTGATTTAAATTGCAATTTTAATGATATTGAAGATTCGGTGAATAATGTTAATAAGAGGAAAAAGAAGCAGGTAGTGGATTTGGGCTTGGGTAATAATAAGGTCCAATACTCTAGTAGTATTGAAAAGACCAAAATATCTAAAAAGAATAGAGGAGTAGAGGGCCCAGTATTGATGGAAGATAATTTGGTGAGCCCAAGTGTCATTGGTGGTGTGGACTCAAACCAAGATAATGACGGGAGGGCTGATGGTGAATTTGGATTATTGCAAGGGTATAACGGTAATTTTATGGAGTCTAAAATGGGGGATAATATTCAACATAATGGAGACGAAGAGATTGTACAGTCTTCTAAAGATAATTTGGAGTTTGGCTCTGTTCCCTTGGTGAACTCATTTACGAAGGAAATTATCATTAATAAAGAGGTGGATGAAACTATGCGAGTGGGGATCTTACTTGGAGCTCAGTTGCAGGATCAACGCAGAATGGTTCAGGAGTCAGTCGAAGGTGAAGGGTTACAGGTTGGTTATAAATGAATTTCATCTCTTTGAATGTTAGGGGTTTGAGGGTGGGGGGTAAAGCTGAGTGGTGTAGAGGTTTGAGAAAAAAATATGGTGTTGAGTTCTTTAGTATTCAAGAGACGTTAATTTCGGATGTGACTAGTCAGGAGATTGTTGGTTGCTGGGGTGATGGGGGTTTAAATTTTGATATAGTAGGGGCGACTGGTAGATCGGGGGGTTTACTGAATGTATGGAACCCGAAATTTTTTCAGAAGGCCTCGACTACTGCAAATAGGAATTTTCTAATAACTTCTGGTACTGTTGTGGCGGATGGGTCGTTTGTTAATTTTGTTAATGTTTACGCTCCACAAAGAGCTGGGGCAAAAAGGAGTTTGTGGGATGAATTGGGAAGGGTTCTTAGAAACTGTAATGGTATGTTGGTATTACTTGGAGATTTCAATGCTGTAAGGTACCCAGAGGAGAGGCGATTTTCTAAGTTTAATGCTGGCGGTGCAGAGGATTTCAACAAATTTATTGATGAGTTAGGCCTCAAAGAGTATTATATGCGGGGGTTTAAATTTACGTGTTTACAAGGTAAAGGTAAGAATCATAAAATGAGCAAGATTGATCGCGTTTTAGTGTGTCAGGATTTTTTCAATAAATGGCCGACAGCTTGTCTTAGAGCTCTTCCGAGGGACATGTCGGATCATTGTCCCCTGTTGATGACATTGGTTGATTCTAACTTTGGGCCGAAACCATTTAGGTGGTTCGACTCGTGGTTGAGCAGAGACGGTTGTGAATCAGTTGTGGTGAATGCTTTTGAAGATAGAATGTTTATGGGTAAGCCGGACGAGGTTGTTACAGCCAAGTTTAGTTATCTGCGCGTTTGTCTTCAAAAGTGGTGGAAGGATATGGTAAAGAAGGAAGGTGAAGAGATGAGTAATATGAAAGAGGAGTTAGAGAAGCTGGAAATCACTATGGAAGATAGGGAGTTATTGGAGGACGAGATTTGGGTTATGGAAGAATGTAGGAAGGGGATTGATTTTGTGAATTGGTGTCATAATAGGGATTTGAAACAAAAATCTAGGGTGAGATGGGCCATAGGTGGGGATGAGAATTCGGCGTACTTTCATGGGATAGTAAATGGTAGAAAGGCGTCTAATGCCATTCCGGGTATAAAGGTGGAAGGTGTTTGGGTTTCTAAACCTTCTTTGGTGAAGAAGGAGGTTTTACGACACTTTCGTAGACATTTTTCTGAGAAAGTTGGCACGCGTCCTATGGTGATTTGTGATAACATTAAACGGATTAGCTCGAACTGTGCGGAGGTATTGATCAAGCGTTTTTCTAAAGAAGAAATTAAAGATGCAGTTTTCGATTGTGGTTCGGATAGAGCCCCGGGACCCGATGGCTTCAACTTCAGGTTTGTTAAGTATTTCTGGAGTTTTTTGGAGGAGGACTTTACTAATATGTTTGACTATTTTTTTGATGCGGGTGTGATTAGTAAAGGTTGCAGCTCCTCTTTTATTACGTTGATCCCGAAAAATAATACGCCGGTGGGTTTAAAAGATTATAGACCTATCAATTTAATTGGGATTATTAGTAAAGTGATATCAAAGGTCTTAGCGGGTCGTATTAAAAGTGCATTAGATTCGGTTATATCGAGTTCTCAATCGGCTTTTCTTAGAGGGAGGTTCATTCTGGATGGTCCCCTTATGATTAATGAGACTATGGGTTGGATAAGGAAGACAGGTAAGAAAGCTTTCTTGCTGAAGTTGGATTTTGAGAAGGCGTATGATAATGTAAATTGGGGTTTTTTATTATCAACTCTTAATCAGATGGGTTTTCCGGGTAGGTGGTGTAATTGGGTGAAGGGGATATTGCATTCGGCTCGATCGGCGGTGCTAGTTAACGGGTCGCCTACCTTTGAATTTCAGTGCGAAAAAGGGGTGAGACAGGGTGATCCACTATCCCCTTTTTTGTTTTTGGTGGTTATGGAAGTTCTCCATTGTTTGTTGGAGAAGGCGGTGGACTTGGGGCTTATTAAAGGGATTTCTTTTGGATCGGGTTCACAAGTTTTATCACATTTGTTTTATGCGGATGATGCACTCATTGTGGGGGATTGGTCAGAAGACAACTTGAGGAATGTGGCTAGAATTCTTAGAGTTTTTCATGTGTGTTCTGGACTGAAAATTAATTTACAAAAATCTAACGTATATGGTGTTGGTGTGGGGGAGGCGGAAGTGGCGATTATGGCGGATATTATTGGTTGTAAGGTGGGAGTAATGCCGTTTGATTATTTGGGAATCCGGGTTGGGGCAAACATGAACCGGGTTTCACATTGGTCAGCGGTGATTGATACGATGAAAAGAAGACTTTCCTCTTGGAAGGCGAAAACTTTGTCAATGGGGGGTAGATTAACGTTGATCAAGTCGGTGTTGACTAATATACCGATTTATTATTTATCGTTATATAAAGCTCCGATGAAAGTTATAGAGAATATGGAAAGGCTTATGCGTGATTTTCTTTGGTCTGGGTCAGAGGAGGTGAAGAAGATTCATTGGGTTTCTTGGGAGATCGTCACTTCTCCAAAGAAAGATGGGGGGTTGGGCATTGCGAGAGTTTCGGTTGTTAATGTGGCTTTACTCACAAAATGGGCCTGGAGATTCGTGTCGGATAAAGGGTCGTTGTGGAGGGATATTATAGAGGCGATTCATGGTGGAAGGGGTCTGTGGAATTTTTTACCTATCAAAAGAATTTTAGCAGGATGCTGGAAATCGATTGTTAATCTGGTGGAAGTTACACGCATTCAGAATTTGCCACTGCATCACTTTATTAAAGGGATAGTTGGAAATGGTGCTTCGATCCGGTTTTGGTATGATATATGGCTCGGGGATAGAGCTCTTAGAGATCGCTGGCCATGTCTATATAAGTTGGAACGGAATAAAGGTTGTATGGTTCGTGATCGTCTGAAGTATGATACATCGGAGGTTATGCTTACAGAGGGTTGGAGAAGATGTCCCAGAACGGTTGAAGAGCTGTCAGAAGTTGAGGATTTGAGACGCATGTTTGCTGGTATAAAACTCAGCAATGATATCGATAAATGGGTTTGGACTAGTGATAACAATGGTATGTTTAGTGTGGCTGAGGTTAAAAAATTGTTGTACATTTCTTCCCCTGGGCCGAGGTTGAACCCCATTTTTAAGTGGGAGTCTTGGGTTCCTGTTAAGGTTAGTCTGTTTTCATGGAGGGCAAATTGGGATAGAATAGCAACACGTGTGGCTTTGGATAAAAGAAGGATAAGTATTCCTAGTTTGCTTTGTCCTCTATGCAACCTGCATGATGAAGATTTGAGTCATTTGATGGCTTCTTGTGGTTTTTCTTATGGGATATGGAGTTCGATCAGTAACTGGTGCAGGTTGGGACCATTTTTTGCGTATGACTTTAATGACCTATTGATGTTATACAATAACGTTCATGCCGGTAAATGGAGGAAGAAGATCGTGAGAGGTATTGTTATGATTACAGCTTGGGCTATTTGGAATGCGCGAAACCGGAAGATTTTTCAAAAGAAGGAAACAAAGGTCAACGAGGTAGTGGCGGAGGTGAAATCGAAGGCGTTTTTATGGTTAAAGCATAGGTCGAAATTTAAAGATATAGTGTGGAAGAATTGGTCAATGTATCCCTTGTATATGTGTGTTTAATTTGGCGGTTCTCGGTTTGAGAGCTTGCCGGTTTTAATGAAAGTTTAGTTTCAAAAAAAAAAAAAATCGTAATAAATAACATTCAATTCGGTCAATTATTATTGTCAATTAGAATTAGCAATATATTTGGTCAACAATACTATTTTTACGAATAGTAAAACTAAAATCGTAATATTAGTTTTAGTTAATATTAGTAATTATTAGTAATTAGTAATATATTCGTAAAAATAGTAATACAAAATTATAATTCGGTTAATAAGATATAAATGGGAATAAAATTAAATATCGTAATATTAGTTTTAGTATTAGTAATATATTCATAATTTAATTCGGTCAATAATAAATAAATCAGATTAAAATTAAAAATTGCAATATTAGTATTAGCAATATATTCGTAAATTAATTCGGTCAATATTAAATAAATGAGCTTAAAAATCGCAATATATAACATTAAATTCGGTCAACTATTATTAATGGCATTAAAACTCATAATAAATATCATTAAAAAATAAATAAATCCTATTAATTGCAGGCAAGACCAATAATAATTTGAACGAACAGTAATATAAATAATATTAAACATAATTTTGTAGTAATATTTATATAAATAAATGAGATTAAAAAGTCATAATAAATAACATTTAACTTGGTCAATTATTATTAATGTCAATAACATTAATTCTAACAAACTAAAAATACATAAAAATAATTAAATCTTATTAAACATAAACTCGAAAAAAAGTAATATAAATAAATGAGCTTAATAATTTTAATAAATAACATTAAATTCAGTCAATTATTATTAATGTCAGTAAATAATATTAAACATCTTAATAAATAACTGTAAAAATGAAGAAATCTTATTAATTACAATCAAGACTAATCATAATAAGTAAACATATTAATATAAATAAATGAGATTATAAATCTTAATAAATAACCTCAAAATCGTAATCAATAATTCAAATAAATTACATTACAAACATAAAAAATCGTAATTTTAATTTCAAAATCAATGACTTCTTGTGGTGGAACCTTTGTTACAAACAGCCTGTGCTGGATTGAACACCATTTAAAGACACAATATTCGCCAATAGAAATATCTTCTTATTGAAGCAAACTAAATTTTTAATATCAGTATTAGTATTAGTTAGTATTAGTAATTAGTAATATATTCGTAAAAATAGTAATGGAAAATTTTAATTCAGTCAATAAGACATAAATGAGATTAAAATTAAAAATCGTAATATTAGTTTTAGTATTAGTAATATATTCATAATTTAATTCGGTCAATAATAAATAAATCAGATTAAAATTAAAAATCGTAATATTAGTATTAGTATTAGTATTAGTAATATATTCGTAAATTAATTCGGTCAATAATTAATAAATGAGCTTAAAAATTGTAATATATAACATTAAATTCGGTCAACTATTATTAATGTCATTAAAACGCATAATAAATATCAATTAAAAATAAATAAATCCTTTTAATTGCAGGTAAGACCAATAATAATTCGAATGAATAGTAATATAAATAATATTAAACATAATTTCATAAAAACAGATTAAACATAAGTTCATAAAAATAGATTAAACATAATTTCGTAGTAATATTAATATAAATAAATGAGATTAAAAAATCATAATAAATAACATTCAACTCGGTCAATTATTATTAATGTCAATAAATAACATTAATTCTAACATACTAAAAATACATTAAAAATAATTAAATCTTATTAAACATAAATTCAAAAAAAGTAATATAAATAAATAAGATTAATAATTTTAATAAATAACATTAAATTCAGTCAATTATTATTAGTGTCAATAAATAATATTAAACATCTTAATAAATAACAGTAAAAATGAAAAAATCTTATTGATTGCAATCAAGACTAATCATAATTCGTAAACATAGTAATATAAATAAATGAGATTATAAATCTTAATTAATAACCACAAAATCGTAATCAATAATTCAAATAAATTACATTACAAACATAAAAAATCGTACTTTTAATTTGAAAATCAATGACTTCTTGTGTTGGAACCTTTGTAAAAAACAGCCTGTGTTGGATTGAACACCATTTAAAGATACAATATTCTCCAATGGAAATAACTTCTAATTGAAGCAAACTAAAATCGTAATATTAGTATTAGTATTAGTTAGTATTAGTAATTAGTAATATATTCGTAAAAATAGTAATAGAAAATTTTAATTCGGTCAATAAGATATAAATGAGATTAAAATTAAAAATCGTAATATTAGTTTTAGTATTAGTAATATATTCGTAATTAGTTCGGTCAATTCGGTCAATAATAAACAAATGAGCTTAAAAATCGTAATATTTATTGTAAGGGAAAGATTTTGACTAAAACATGATTAGATGATCATACAAGTTACAAAACCAGGTGCGGAAACCCTAGCTTTGAACAAACTGATAGCAACTCAAATCAAAACACAATCAATATCATTTTCAAAGCTTTTCATAGATTAACTTTTGCATAAACTTGATTACAATCACAATTCAGTTAATCTAGATCAAATTTAGACACTTTCAATCTAACCTGGAACCTGACCTCAAAACACACACAACTAATAACTCTTTTACATTAACAAAAACACAAAATCTATATATAGAGTCTGCACATTCGCCCCTTTACTGTGGTCGAATGTGGAATAGTTCCACATTCGCCCAGTACAAAGGTACGAATGTGTTCTTGATCAGCTTCCATTCTTCCTTCGCCCAAAAGCTTTCTACCTTCGCCCAATTTATATCTACCTTCGTCCACTTTATCATACCTTCGACCAGTCAGCACAACTTAACATATGTTAGTATCCAATCACTAGTCGCAAAACGCATCTACAAACTCCCCCTCGACTATTGATTGGATTGTCTTCTCTTTTCGTCCATTGGTTTGTTCATCAGCTTGATTCTGAGCTGTTTCTTCTGCTCATTAGTCATTGCAGGCTCAAACATTCTCTTTACCGGTTTTGATACATTTGCCATCTTCACCGTCTTGCCAAGTTTATTCTCCAAATTACTCCCTGCATTAATATCATAAGCAAAACAAACTCCAACCACTTGAGTATACTTCCTTGCTTGATCAGCGTCTTTTGGCTCAAAGTAAATCGGATTATAGAAAAGCATGATGATGTCTTCAAAAGTACAATTAATCAACCACATTGGATCAAATACATGAACATGCTTGTATTTGTCCTTCCCGTCTCTCAACACTATCACCGCTTCAGCCTTCCTCCAATCATAATACCAGAAAATAAAATCAGCACTGAAATGTTGTGGCATGGGCATCAAAGGTATTTTTCTCATCACTTCAGGTGCCTTGTATATCAAAGTAACTCACTTCAGCTTGGTTTGAGGATCAATATCCCTATGAACTTTCCTTCGGGGATATTGAGGCTTGAATCTATTCCATCTCGTTCTACTTTCCCAAACCAGCTTGTCTGCACACCAACCGACATGAGTACCGCTTACTGAAGCACCAGACATAGGGAATCTGCATAGATCTCTGACCGCCCAGTACGGTAGAGTTAGCAAATCAATGAATCTGTTAAAATACAAGATCCCTGTTTCCCATTTAGCAGCTATGAACTTCAGCCTGCCCAAATATGTCCACCCAAGAGCTCTGCCTTTGAATTTGGCATTGTGAAATCTATAGAAGTTTCCTTGAGCTTCAGGCTTCGGTCGGTTTTCATCCATTTCCCTCAATTTCTTCAAGTAACTCTTCAATTCATCAGATTGATTTGAAGATTCTTGCTTATCAGCACCAAACACCTTCTCCACAAACTCTGCACTTCTTTGCTGTGCCTTCTTCTTCGCCGAATTGTTTGGTGTCTCAGTGAAATCAGGAAATATCTCATCTTTATCTGTTTCTCTGAAGTACTGAGGAAACTCTTCATGAGTTATATCTTCAACCTCCACTTCATCAAGCTCAGGAGTATTCTTATCATCTGAGTGACTTCCAATATCCTTTTCAGAAATATCTGGAATCGACTCATCTACTATAAACTCCTCAAATGTTTTCCCTACCCTCTGTGCAAGTCCATCCAAAATTTCCTTTGCCACAGAAGCAGGTACTTCACCTTCTTCAAGATCAGGATCTTCGTATTCCAATTCATATCTCAAGTCATCAGTTTGGAATATCTCAGCGAAACATCCTGTGAACTCAATGGTCCATTCTCTTCTTTCCAGCATATCTTTATACACTTGTTTAGCATCATCTGATAAAGATCTCACCTTCTCATTCCAGAAAATACTTTCATCTGAATCAACATTCTCACCTTTCTTCTTCTTTGAACTTGATTCTCTAGTACTCTTCTTTTTAGATGTTCTTTCTTCAAATGTAAACTTTGAAGTATCATCTCCTCCATCATCATCATCACTCTCACTATCATCCTCTTTCTGTCTCCCAGACCCTTCTGCATCATCATCATCATCATTATCATCCTCATCATCACTCTTCTCTGACTCTTCATCATCCTCATCATCATCTTTTTCTTCATCCGATTCAGACTCTTCATAGTCAACTTTCTCTTCTTCTTCTTCTTTATCTTCTTCACCCTCCTTCAACTTGGGTGCAACATTGTACAAATCTTCAATCAAATCACTAAGGCGTTTGTTCTCAGCCCTTAGTTCTTTGTTGTCTTCTTTAATCAACTTAATCCTGTTCTTGTTTCTTGCACACTTTCCCTCAAGCTTTTCATTCTTTGCTTCAAGCTTCTTAACCTTTTCATTAATCTCGTCTTGATTTGATTTAGAAGCAACCACAATCTGAAGCATTTTCTCTTCATTCTGCTTAAACTTGGCTATTTCAGCTTGTTGAGCCACAATCATCTTCATCATATCATCCATTTTCTTGTTCACCTACTTCATCACATCATCATCCACAGTGACCTTCTTGGATTTGGATCTAGATGGCTCAACTTCCTTTTCTTTCTGAGGCTTTCTGAACATGTCAAGTACATTGTCCAGTGCAACATTTAGTTGATCAGCTGATATAGTCTCTGCCTCTTTAGACTTCTTTTGCTTTTTGGTGACTAGTGAAGATAGCTTTGATGACGTACCAGCATCGGGTACTCTTTTTCCTTTCAACAGTTGTGCTAGTTCTTTCTCTCTCAACTGTTTAGTGCTTGTCTTCTTAGACATGGTCTTGTGCTTGGGCTTGGGCAAATTTACTACCACAGTCTCTCCAGTATTCAACTCATCCAAGTCAACACCTAAATCTTCATCTTCAACATTCAATGATTTCTTTCTTTTCTCAGCTTCCTCAATCGATTTGTTTAAAGATTCAGACTCACCAACCATAGTGGCCTTACGTTTGGTGGTCCTAACATTCTCAGTATCAGAATCCCATCGTTCTTCTACCTCTGTTTCCTCTAAATCCACAGATTCTTCATCCACCAAACCAGTACCTTTCTTAGCAGTTGATTTCTTTCTCACCTCCTGTTGCTTAGAACTTCCTTGATCAGTCTTTCCCTTACCCTTCCCTTTGGCTCCGGGATTGACTACCTGTCTCTTCCTCTTAGTGCTTGCATCAACATACACCAAGGGATCATCATTATCAGAATCACTGTCATCATGTCTTGCTCTGTTCTTGCCAGGATCAGTGTAATCCTGACTAGCCAAAGCTCCAAAGAGTCTCCTGTGAGGTGGCTTTTCATTGTCTGGCACACCCTTATATCCTTTCATTCTCACCAATGTACGAATGTTCATGTGATCTTGACCTAGGATCATAGTTGGATCCTTCTTTAATTCTGGATACTTGTGGTCAAAAATCATCATGAGAAATCTTGGATATAGCATGAATTGCTTCTTCTTCACACCCTTTAACATCTCAAGCATATGATCCAGTATCATCCTAGATACATTGAATGGTTTGTTGAGAGTCAACGCAACCATCAACGAACTTAGACTTCTTCTCATAACATCATAACCACCGCTCACACATCCAAATACGTGGATAATGACATATGCAAAGTACTTGAACTGCACACTCAACTTCCCTTTATACATAGATCCATCAGTGATCGGACCTTTGTACTTCATTCTTAAGAAACAAGCCTTCTGTTCAGTCCACGACAATTCTCTGGGATCCTCACTGACCTCGAACATTATCTGCAGTGCTTCTCTAATATCAGACTCTGTAATAAACATCTCCAAGTCTTGTATCTTGCTTCTAATGATTGTCTGATTATCCCAGAAGTCATACTTCGCATTCTTGTAGAAGTCTTCAATGATATCTTTGTAAATGATAGTCGGAGTGGCTAAAGCATAGACAACTCTGCTCCTCCTCAAGAATTCAATGATTCTAGTAAACTCTACATTCTTTTCCACATCGCCAAGATAAGCACAACAGTTATGCGTTTTCTCAAACAACCAACTGCTTGTACTTGACGATTCTCCTTCCTGAACGTTCTCTGGAACTGGTTCTGAAACGATATTCTCCACTGGAGTCTCAATGTTCTCAGTCTGATCAGCCATCTGCACATCAAAAACAGAAACATTCGTCAAAATACAAAAACGACAAAAATTGAAAAATTTTAAGGTTTTAAGGTTCCACATTCGCCCGTTTTGATCTGGACGAATGTGAATTTTTCTGGTCGAATGTAGAACATTTTGGTGGAATGTGAAAAAGTATTGATTTAAAAATACATTCGCCCATTTTAATGTACATTCGCCCAAAAACACTTCACCTTCGCCCGTTTATAGACCCGAAGGTGAACCTGTTCATCCCCAAAATTTGAAAATTTTACAACTTTGTTTTTAACATGTGATTTTGATTAGGATGTGTTCTAATATGGCCGATCAACACTCGTCCATCATCAATTGTTCCTAAATTTCAATTTTCATCAGTTTTATTAAAGAATTAGGGTCACGACTGTTTCAAATGATCAATTAACCATCTATTGTTGTTGTTATCCTAATTCCTGGATAATTCTCCCCCTAAAACTGATGAGGATTGAAATGCAATCAAAAACAAACTCTAAGAAACACTCTAAGACCCCCAAATATGAAACCCTAAGTCCGGTTATAAAAACGATGATTCTGATCTCGTTAGGGCTCCATTACCTATGAATTTAGTATAGAAATGATCAGTAGATGATAGGGAATCAAATGCACAAGAAAAAGGAATCCAAGCAACAAGGTTTGATATTGAAGAAAAATTCTGAAAAATTTGTGAATGAGGGTTCGAATCTGGAACTTGTATATATAGAGTAGCCACCTTCGCCCGTTTATAGTGGGCGAATGTAAGGATATTCCACCTTCGCCCCAAATTAATGACCCGAAGGTGAAACTGTTACCCGAAGGTAAAATTTTGTAATGAAATTCCCACATTCGTCCAATGTGTAACGGTCGAAAGAAAGATTTTTCCACATTCGAACCAATTAAGGGGCGAATGTGAAATGGAAAAATCTTAAAAATTTACCAAATCACGAATTCGAATCCCGTTCAACATTTTTCAATCTGTTAAACTTCCAAAACTCAAATTTTCACTTTTTGAATGATACAAAGCCCAGATGGTGTTATCAAATTTCAGAAATTAACCATCAAGCATCCCCGGTTATCAAAAATAAAGCAGAAATGCAAAAATTTTGGTTTTTCTGAAATTTTATCAAAACACACCTAAAATCTTTTTGGATTTTGTATCTTTTTGACAATAAAAGTAAAATGCAACAAAGTAAAATGCATCAAAGTAAATGAAAACAGTAAACATTTTTGTGATATCCGATAAGAGGATCATATCAGTTTTCTGAGAAATCTGATCACAACGTTGATCTGTTTGTTTAATATTATCATTAGAAACAATATGTGACACGGCAATTGCTGATATTGTGGTCCACGTAAGCTCACATGCAGACAATTATGCAATGCTTTAAAATGATACGAGTTAGATGTATTAGACTAACACATTGTGGTGCCCACACACACGACATACTCCCGTATCAAGTAATTGCACAAAGCTTCATCGTAACGCGTGATTATGCCAGAGTTATCCGTAAAATTTACAAAGTATATAGCACAGAGGTGTACAGGTCAGCAAACGAATGCAGCAAAGTAACATGTGCGTATACACTAGGTTGAGGCTGATATTAACCACTGATTTGCATCAGAAAGTCAATACGATGTAATAATGATCTTTGATCAATAAAACATAAAGTTCCTCAATTCGGTAACTTTCGGTTTTGGCAATAAGCTCTTTTGCAAATATTCTGATGAAACTAGGTCCGTAAATCAATACGACAGAAGTTTAATCAGAATATCCCGGATAACCATAACATAACGACCCGAAACCTCAGATTTTGGCAATCCTATCAAACGAAATTACGGTACTAAGACCATATGTCCATGAGGTGTTCAGCCACGAACGCGTAGTTTGTTATGTTTGTATCACTAATGCACGCAATATTTAGTCTGCGAAGCCTATCATCATATCACACGTAATCAACATACGTCTCATTATACTATACAATTCTTTAGCCTGTGTCAGATCCCCACTGATGTACTATCATATCCTCTTTTTATCCAGGAAATCATTTTGGTTTTTCCAGTTTTTAGGTCTTTTGAAATTTTTCAATGTTTTTGGTTTTTCTAATAAAATGACTCCCCCTAAAATAAAGAACATATTTTTGGGTTTTTAATTTTTCTGAAAAACAAAACAAAAAATTTGAAAGAAAACAATCCACTTGAAAGCATCAACTTCTTTGAGGATTATGATAGAAAAGAGAAATTCCCAATTAGCAAAGAGAAATTCCCAATTAGCAAAATTTTAAAAACTAAAACTAAAAAGCGATAAACCGAGGTGCCGATTAGTCCTGTTTTTCTTTTATATTGTTTACTTTTAAAAGATATTCAAAGCGGGATCTGTCAAAAGCTTTTGTAAAAAAATCTGCACGTTGGTAGTCAGTATGGATTTTGACCATATCTATCAATTCCTTAGCGTAACAATCACGGATAAAATGATATTTGATCCGGATATGTTTCGCTTTAGAATGATTTTCAGTATTTTTAGTTAATGCAATTGCGGCTTCGTTGTCACAGTGTATAGGGGTTTTAAGAAACTGTAAACCGTAATCCACCATCTGCTGTTGGATCCAGAGTACTTGCGAACAGCAACTCGAGGCTGCAATGTACTCAGCTTCACAGGTAGACAGCGCCACAGAAGTCTGTTTCTTGCATTGCCAGGTAATTAACCTGCTCCCTAAAAACTGGCAACCAGCTGTAGTGGATTTGCTATCTTTGTCACAGCCGCCCCAATCTGCATCACTAAAAGCAATAAAATCAAAATCATCATCATTAGGGTACCAAAGTCCTTTTGATGGACAACCCTTCAGATATCGAAGGATACGCTTGACCGCCGTCAGATGACTTTGTTTCGGCTTCGATTGATAGCGAGCACAGAGGCACGTTGCATACATAATATCTGGTCGAGACGCTGTCAAATACATCAGAGATCCGATGATTGCTCTGTATGTAAATGGGTCCGTCAGCTCCCCCTTAGCGTCCACTCCAATCCCGTGATTGGGTTGAATCGGGGTATCCATCGGCTTAGAGTCCTCCATCTGGAATCGGCTCAAGATGTCGGATACGTATTTCGTCTGGTGAATGAAGATCCCGTCGGGTCTTTGGTCCACCTGCAAGCTGAGGAAAAACTGCATCTCCCCCATTGCGCTCATTTCAAACTTTTCTTGCATGACAATTTCGAATTCCCTGCATAAAAGCTCGTTAGTTGAACCAAATATTATATCATCAACGTAAATCTGCACTAGAAGCAAATCATCTCCCGTCTTCTTCGTGAAGAGGGTGCAATCGACGAGGCCGCGCTTGAATCCTTTGGAAATGAGGTATGTAGTTAGCTCCTCGTACCACTGTCTTGGAGCCTGGTGCAAACCATATAAAGCTTTGTTCAGCACGTAGACCTTATCCCGGTGGATTGGGTCCTCAAAGCCTGGTGGCTGCCCGACATAAACCTCTTCCTTGACTTTCCCATACAAAAATGCGCTCTTGACGTCCATTTGATAAACTTTGAATTTCTTGTATGAAGCAAACGCAAGGAACATCCGAATAGCTTCAATCCGTGCTACTGGTGCATAGATTTCGTTGTAATCAATCCCTTCGATTTGATGGAAACCCTGCACGACCAATCTGGCTTTGTTACGAACAATAACCCCACGATCATCCTTTTTGCACTTAAACACCCATTTAGTGCCTATTTTCTTCCTTCCCGGCGGCAAATCCGTGAGCGTCCAAACTCCCAATTTCTGGAATTGTAATAACTCCTCCTGCATGGCTTCAACCCAGGCATCTTCATTCAAAGCGTCCTTGTATGTCCTTGGCTCTACCTGCGACACATAACATGCGAACGACCAATCATTTTGACTACCAGATTTTTGAATTTTGGCATATAATGCTAAAGCACCAAAACTCTCTGGCGAGTTAACGCTTTTCAGCTGCCCTCTGGTCATAACACCGCTTCCAGGATCACCGATAACTTGCTCCAGCGGGTGAATAGGATGAATCCGAGATTCCGGATAATCAGGTACAGTAACTCCCGTCTGAGCAGTCAAGTTTTCTACAGCATCCAGATCATGACCCGTGTTAGATGAAGTAGCAACATCTGGAATTGGAGTTGGGTTCACTGGTATTGCCTCTGGTTCTTCTGCATGTTCAAGAATGACTTCTTCAAATTGTTCAACTTCAGATTCTGAAGAGTCTAATGAAGTTGAAGCCTCTTGAAACACATCTTCCTCTTGTATAGGAGCATTGGTATCATTAGAAGCTGGTAGGGGGTTCACGGTGATTGGACGCACCAACGATGAAGTCGTTGCGTTTTCACACTCGTAAAGTAATCTGATAACAGCTTCTTCAACCAAGCTATCTAGATTGAATGATTCAAAGAAGTCTTTGTAATCAAACATCCAATCAGGACCCGTGCCTTGCAAATTTTGAGTATATCGTTGAACTTCCACGTTAGCCCAATCCTCCACTTGACGAGTTCGCTTGTTGAATACCCGTTTGAGCGGGGTTGCATATCCAACAAAATATCCCTCCTCAGCTTTAGGACTAAACTTCTCACCTGGATTCAACATCGTGCATGGCGCCCCAAAAGGTTCTAGATACTCTAAGTTGGGCTTTCGTCGGTGTAACAGTTCATAAGATGTTTTTCCAAACTTCTTCACTGTTAGAACCCGATTTAGTGTATAATTTGCTGCATAAATCGCCTCGTTCCAGAACATTACCGGAAGATTTGAATCAGCAAGCATTGTTCTAGCCGCTTCAATTAGAGTCCTATTCTTTCGTTCAGCAACACCGTTCTGTTGTGGGGTGTACGGAGCCGAATATTCATGATGTATCCCTTTGCTTTCACAAAGTTCAACCATCTTGGCATTTTTGAACTCCGTCCCATTGTCACTCCGAATTCTCTTTATCTTCACATTGTAGAGATTCTCCAATCGAGTGAACAGAACTTTCAAGTTGTTAAAGGTGTCACTTTTGTTTTGCAAACACATCACCCATGAAAATCTTGAGTAGTCATCAGTGACAACTAAACAATAAAGCTCTCCAAGATGACTTTTGCGCTTGACTGGTCCGAATAGGTCCATGTGCAGTCGCTCAAGCGGCATCTCTACAGAGTTGACTTTCTTCACTTTGTGGGACTGTTTGTGTTGCTTCCCCTTCTTACAGCTTACACACTTGTCATTCAGATGGAAATGTTTCACGTTTACTCCATCGACAAGCCCATTTTTCACAAGTTGATTCATTTTTCTCAGATGAATGTGCCCCATTCTTCGGTGCCACATTATTGATTCTTTCTCAGTCGCTTTGGATAGAAAACATGTTATTTGCCCCTGTGATGTCATCGCCTTGGACATATCAAGAATATAAAGATTGTTGACTCGAGGTGCCATCAACATTATCCACTCCTTTGGAATTTTGAAGCCCGGTTTGAGAATATAGCAGGATTTGTCATCAAAATGCACAGAAAATTGTTTATCACATATTTGACTGACACTCAGCAGATTATAATCTATCTGCTTCACATAAGATATCCGCTCAAAGCTCACTATCCCATTACTCACGCTTCCCTCCATTGTGATATATCCACCTTTATTACCAGCGAATGCGACATACCCTCCATTGATGTTTTTCACGTCGAACAGCAATGCGAGATCCCCTGTCATGTGGCCTGAAGCTCCACTATCAACAATCCAAAGACTGCTAATAGGGCCAACTGAAGCTCCCTACACACGAAAAGTAAATCATTTAGTTCTTTCGGGGGACCCAAGCCTGAGTCTTGGGCCTTTGAACATCAGCTTTCAAAGAAACATTCTCATTCACATTTTCAACAACTTTTTGTTTTGGATCAATCTTTTTCTGATTGTTCAAAACAGTTTCCTTTTTCTCATTGACTTTAGAAGTAGTAGCTCCTGGAGTACCATTGGGTGACCAAGATTGTTCAGACCTTTTAAGAATGCGAATTTGAGATTTTGGTTTCTCAATTGGTTTCTGAACATTGTTAACAAACGTAACTTTCTTGACTACCTTATCTGAGTTAACAGACTTAGGTCCAACATTTGATTTGACAATTGGTTTTTGTGGAACCTTTTGCCTATCAATTGTTGCGTTCACCACAGGCTTCCTCCATGATTGTTCCATAGCAATCCGATTTCTTTGATCATATTGAATTGGACGATTGTTCCTCATTTGATGAAAATTGTTTTGATTATAAAACTGTTGTTGTTGAGGAACAACTCGTCTGTGTGGTGGAACATAATGATCAATCGGTTTTCTCATGGAATTTCTCACTTCAACCTCATGTCTTTTATGCCTTACATATGGACACTGAGCAAGTAAATGCCCACGTTCCCCACATTTAAAGCATTTTCGATACTCTTCAAAAACATATTGAGCAATTGGTTGAGCAAATGATCTAACAGGATATTGATTATTGTACTGTTGATTCCTCAAACTCTCAGGAAGTGGCCCTTTTGAGTAAATGGGCTCTTGAAAACCATTAGCTCTGTTATTGGGTCGAATGAACTCTGTGACATGGACCTTTGGTTCTTGAGGAACATCCAAATACAATTTCTTTAAAATTGCTGGTGGAATTTCATTTGTTCTCTCATGTTTTGGGAACCAAATTGTGCTTTCTTGCCAAATCTTTTCTATTTTAGCATAGTTAGCATTTTTGATTGGAAATTCCTCATCAGAGATGATTTTATTAGATCCTTCTATCCGATAAAACACCTTGACAGGTTTGTCACATGGTTCATTCTGAAGGTCCTTTCTAATCTCATTCTTTTCAGACTTTTTCTCACGATGAGCATTTGCCATCGGATGCACATGTTGAGATGGTGAAACTGGTTCAGTAGTAATGATGTGATTTTCTTTTGGAATTTCACATGCATTAACAGTTTGGTCATTACCAGTATCAACACTCTCTGAGTCTGAATCCACACTTTCAGCATAAACACCCTCATCATTCAAGCCTAAAATCGGTCTCACATCGGAATTAGGATCACCAATACTCGAGGTATTAGATTCAATTTCCGATGATGAATCTGATTTTACCGAGCTCTCCGGTATAACTTGGTGATAATTATGATTTTCAAAAAGTACCGGAGATGGCACAGACTTGTAATTAGTGGTGTTATCATCTATGATGTGGTCTACCACATAAGCAATGTGCTTATAACTTTCCAACTTTTTGTTTACTTTCTCAGCAAAGCATTTTATGGCTGCCATTTCCAACTTGGTATTTTCAATTTCATTGATATAGTTGTTAATTGCCAATTGTTTTAATGATAAAGTGTTTTTCAAGTCGGAAATGTCCTTTTTGTAGCCATCTAATACCTTGTTAAAAGCATTCAACTCTTTGCGAGTAGATTGACTGTTCAGGATAGCACTATCACGTTGAACTCGGAGTTGTTTATTCTCCTCAGTCAATCTATCACATGTGCCACAATATTGATCACTTTTAATATCAGTACTAGACTCAGAACTTACAGGTTTTGGCGGATCAGTCATGGCCATCAATGCGAAATGAGCTTCCTTTCCAGTAAAGAATTTGGAATAGTCAATCTTGGTGAAAGCATCATCAGCAATGCACGACTTCCTTGTCATCAGAAAATCCGCTTCTGCTAGCAACTGATCTATGTCATCATCTAGTGATGTAACACTTGCTTCCGTATCCGATTCACTGTCTGAATCAGAATAAACCGATTCACACTCCTCAGGAACATCAGAAACAGTATCAATCACCACTCCAGAATTAGTTTCTTCAACCTTAACCTCAACAGGTTCATTCTCCACATCCATCTCAGTCTCAGACTCATCAATTTCACACTCAGTTTCTTTCTTTTCATCTACCATCACCGACTCTTCAATATCAACCTTGCAAGCAACGCAAGCCACATTGCCACCAGTAGTAATTTCCTCCACTCCTATTTGCAATCCCGACCAATCAAACCTTTCATCTTGTTGAGTCATCAATGCTTGATTCTGACTCGTGTTCTGTTGTGTCTCATTCGGTGTAGTGATCGGTATAACTGTTCGGTTAGTGTTGTTAGGAGATTGGTTTTGGATCTGGTTTGATGTGTTAGGTTGTCTGTTTTGGTTGTTGTTAGAGTTATTTTGACGGTTTTGGTAATTGTTGTTGTTTTGGTAAGAAACTCGGTTTTGGTTTTGTTGTTGACGATTCTGGTAGCTTGCATTGAATGGATTTCTATTACCTTGTTTTGGTGGTTGAGTGCATTCACGTTTAAAGTGACCTTTTTCTCCACAGTTAAAACAAGTAACTTTCTCCTTGTTGAACCCATAGGTTGTGTTAGGAGAAGTTCCCAAATCTGTTCTACCTGTCTTTTCAATAAACTCCGTTGCTCTTCTCATGATGCTTGCAAAAGCCCATTGGATATCAATGAGTTCCATCTCTTCCTTGTCGATCTGTGCATAATCTTCATTGGTTAAGTTGTTATTCCCAATTTGACTAGCAACAAGTCCATTGTAGGATGAAACCATTGCTGAGACTAGTGCAATATGTTGTTGAGCAATTTCCACTGTCACATTGCCCAAGTTAGAAGTCTCCAAAACCACTTGTTGTTGATTAGGTTGAGTAACTTGATTCATTGGTTGTTGAGATTGGCTAGCAGTATAGAAAGATGCTTGTTGCATTGGGGAGAATGGTGAAATGTAGGAATTGTTGTATTGTTGTTGTGGTGGTGGTTGTGTGTATGATGGTTGTGAGTAGGATGAAGTTTGTGCCATGTAATTGATGGTAGGTTTTGGTGATTCCATAACATTGGAAATGCAAGCAACATGTGGTGTAACTATCCCTCCTGAACTTGAGTTACTCACAGGAACTGAAGTGCCTCCAAAGTATAAGCTAGGATTCTGAGGAACCTGTGCTCTTCTAGCTTTCCTCTTCTCTTCCATTTCCTTGTTTTCCAGCTTCTGTATAAACTCTTGAATAGTCCAGTATTGATATGCATCCTTCTCCCTGAGAACTTCCACATGCTGATCCCAATAAGGTGGTAGAGCATCTGCAAACTTTTCCACCAAATTCTTCATAGGAATCTGTATACCATAACTTGACAATTCAGTTAGCAAATGACTATATCTAGGAGTTAATTCTTTTAAAGTTTCATTTCCAATATAAGAAAAATTCTCAAACTCCTTTCTCAATTCATCCATCCTCAAACTTCTAGTTTTCTCATTCCCATCATGCCTCCTCTTAAGCACATCCCACAATTGCTTAGATGTTGTACAAGTCCCAAATTGATGCAGTAGATCATTTGTGATTGCCTGAGTCAATTGGGAAAAGGCTTTCTTTTCCACCACATATTTCTTCTTCTCATCATCAGTTAAGCTTTCCAACGGAATTGGTTCACCTGTGTTCTCCAAAATCGGTGTTGTGTAACCTTTAGCAATCATACTCCATGCCTCTGCTCCCTCCACTCCCATGCCTTCTAAGTGAATCTTGAACTTGTTCTGCCACTGATTGTATTCTTGTATCTCCATGAGCTTCGGTGGCCGATTCCCGCTACCTGAAGACAAATCGTTAATCAATGTAGAAATAGCATTTGTACTTTGAGTGTTTACCACCGCTGCTGCTACTCCCCAGTAGTCAGGTTGTGGTGCTGGAGGTGCTACACTTTGAGGCATCGAGCTCGTCATCGCCATGTAGTTAATCGGTTGCGAAGACTGTGTGCTCGTCTTTTGTGCTGCCACCGTCCATGGGTCCATCACTTGCTGTTGTGGTTGTGTCGTTGCTGGTCTCAGAGTAGTCGGAAAATTCCACATGATCACAAACTTCGAAAAATCCAACACTTAGAAAATTTTCCAAAAACTAAACCTAGGTTCGCCCAGTAAAAACTTCACTTTCGTCCCTTCTGATTCAAGTTCGCCCAAACAGTGTCACCCGAATGTAAAAACTCACCAGAATGTAAAAACACACTAACACTTATCCACGTTCGTCCAGAAAATTCTAGGTTCGCCCAGTATGAATCTAGGTTCGCCCGTTTTATCAACCGAATGTGGAAATGTGACCCGAAAGTGAAAGCTTCAAACAAACAATTTCCAGGTTCGCCCAAAATAACCTAAGTTCGACCAAACACAACTCACGTTCGCCCACTAGGTTCCAGGTTCGCCCATTTTCAAAAATTTTCAGATTTGAAAAACGGTTACACTTTGAAAAACGGTTATTTTGATCTCTGATTTTCAAAAGTTTGTGGATTTGAATGATCTTAATCAGGTTATGATTCGGAATTGATTTGGAGCAACTTTAATACTTGGAATTTTAGATTTTAACCACAAAATCAACTTCAAATCAATCAAAAACACTCAAAAACCATTTTCATGCAAAAACAGATGTATTTTGATCAAAATTATGTCCAAATCAGCTCTGAGTTTATCAAATTTGTTGTTGTATGATCTGTATGGCTCTGATACCACTTTGTAAGGGAAAGATTTTGACTAAAACAGGATTAGATGATCATACAAGTTACAAAACCAGGTGCGGAAACCCTAGCTTTGAACAAACTGATAGCAACTCAAATCAAAACACAATCAATATCATTTTCAAAGCTTTTCATAGATTAACTTTTGCATAAACATGATTACAATCACAATTCAGTTAATCTAGATCAAATACAGACACTTTCAATCTAACCTGGAACCTGACCTCAAAACACACACAACTAATAACTCTTTTACATTAACAAAAACACAAAATCTATATATAGAGTCTGCACATTCGCCCCTTTACTGTGGTCGAATGTGGAATAGTTCCACATTCGCCCAGTACAAAGGTACGAATGTGTTCTTGATCAGCTTCCATTCTTCCTTCGCCCAAAAGCTTTCTACCTTCGCCCACTTTATATCTACCTTCGTCCACTTTATCATACCTTCGACCAGTCAGCACAACTTAACATATGTTAGTATCCAATCACTAGTCGCAAAACGCATCTACATATATCACTAAATTCTGTCAATTATTATTAATGTCATTAAAACTCATACTGAATAACATTAAAAAATGAATAAATTCTATTAATTGCAGACAAGACCAATAATAATTCGTAATATTAGTTTTAGTATTAGTAATATATTTGTAATTTAATTCGGTCAATAATAAATAAATGAGCTTAAAAATCATAATATATAACCCTAAATTCGGTCAATTATAATTAATGTCATTATAACTCATACTAAATAACGTTAAAAAAAAATAAATCCTATTAATTGCAGGCAAGACCAATAATAATTCATAAAGATAATTTAAACATAATTTCGTAGTAATATAAATATAATTTAAACTTAATTTCGTAGTAATATCAATTATTATTAATGTCAATTAGTATTAGTAATATATTCGGTCAACAATACTATTATTACAAATAGTAAAACTAAAATCGTAATATTAAAAATAAATGAGAGTTATTTCGTTAATAAATGAGGCTTCTTATGGTAAATTGAAATTCATATTAATATTAATATAAATTCGGTCAATTATTAAAAGATAGTAATAAATAACATTAAATCCGGTCAATTTTTATTAATGTAAATAAATAACAATAATTCACATTCAAATTTCAGATTAAATGACATTAAATTCGGTTAATTATTATTAATGTAAATAAATAACAATAATTCAGAATTGATGACATTAAATTCGGTCTAAAATTACAATAATATTAAAATAATTTCGAAAAAAAGTAATATAAATAAATGTGATTAAAATATTTTTCGAAAAACAGTCAATTATTACAATAATATTAAACACAAATTCGAAAAACAGTAATTCAAATAAATTACATTAAAAACATTAAAAATCGTACCAACCAAGATTGTCCTTCGTATGTGGTAACTGTAACGTCCCTGTTATGTATGTTTTTAGACAACAGAAATTTGTTCATGGCCTTCAGCACAGTCTGGATTGACACGTTAAAAACAACATTAAAAAAATAAAGAATCATTTTTGAAAATTAAATAGGCATATGTAGATGAAAATAACAAATATACCAAAACTGTTGCCGAAGGGTCATGCAATACCTTGAAGAATTGAGAACCATTATGATAAGACATAATAGCGTTTGTGTCTTCGGATCAAATCCTGTTTTTCAAATGTTAAAATATAGCATTACTAAATCCGATCGAATAGTAAATCCGATTCAATATATGTCTAAAAAAATGTGATGACAATAATAAAATTAACATAAATCTAATTGAACGCAATCCTTATTATCCCTTTATCACAAATCCGATTGAATATGTGTTTATCACAAATACGTTCATCACAAATCCATTTCATTAGATCATGTGATAAACACAAGAATGATTTCAAATGGTAATTAGATTATGAAATATTAAAAAGAATAAAAAAAAAGTAACAATAGGAATCTATAGTATCTTTGTTATCCCTTTATCACAAATCCGATTGAATATATGTTTATCACAAATCCGTTTCAGTAGAACATGTGATAAACACCAGAATGATTTCAAATGGTTATTAGATTAGGAAATCTTAAAAAGAATAAAAAAATAACAATAGGAATTGATAGTATCTTTGTTATCACTTTATAATAAATCCGATTGAATATGTGTTTATCACAAATCCATTTATCACAAATCCGTTTCATTAGAACATGTGTTTAAGAAGAATGATTTCCACGTAAAAGAATAAGAATTTTCATTCGGTTTGATTTGTTCTTAATAATGTTAACAATAAAAAAAAGCCAAAATAATAATAGGAATCAACATTAGAAGAGTAGTATAGATGTTTACCTTTAATCAGTTGTGGATAATCAACAAATGATGCAAGGTGAAGAAGAAAGATTGAAAGATTTGTTAGGAATTAGGAAGAATAAGAGAGTTTTGATATGGAAAATGAAAAAAAAATAAAAGAAAAAGGTTTTTATAGTCATAATTTGGAGCTCCATATTAGTTGTTGGATCATAAAGGCCCTCTCTAAGGCCTTGATTCAACCCAAGTGACCTCAATTATTATATAGATAGATTATCCCATATTGAGCCACAATTTAAGTGATTGCGATATATCCGGGTCATGATTACGGTTGAGTTGGCAGCCAATTAGGAATTGTTAATGCATAAATCTGGAAACATAAAGTTTAGTTTCAACCCAATTAACTTTGTATCAATTTGTATTGTGATCTAAACCTCCATTTTGGTGTCTCCATGATTTACGGTGATGGCGGGTCTTGGGTTTTGACTTTGAATCAAGTCTCAAGAAGTGGCAACATAACAGTTTAAAATTTTGTAAACCAAATTTATTTCTTTTAAAAGTCTTTAACATAAAAACTCAAATAATTCAAATAAATATAAAATATTGTCATTTATGATGTTAGAATATTTAAATTAATAATTATCATGAATGGAATTAAATTGTCATATATTTTGCAAATAAAACATTGTGTTTGGAAGAGTAAAAAACAAAATATACACGTAAATTCTTATGTTAATTTTTTTTAACAAGAAGTTATATAGTAAGATTTAGACATGTGTAAAAAAGTTTAAAATGGAACTTTTATTAAACAAAATAAATTGGGGAAAAATTCATAGGGTTACAATAACCTGAGAGTTAGAGACAATATGCACCCGCCCGGCATCCCCGCCGTCGAGTGGGGTTTGTGAGGCATAATAGATCTATCCACATTTCCCTCGTTGTGCATCCCCGCACATTCATGGTTTCCCCCTGGGACTTTCCGTAAAAGCCGTATAGTAACATAAAGTGCCCATAGTAGAACATGACCTTTAATAAGTACGTAAGTAGCATGTTTCTCCCCCGAAAGCAAAACGGTAAAAGTGGGGCTGTGACACTCACCTTTGATTGCGTTACTTGAAAACAGTTAAGTAATTATGCTATGATAGCCCCAAATAGCGGCGACCTATCGTAAGATGTGTATAAGTATCCGGACTAATAACCCGCAGGTTAACTAGTCCCCGAATGTCCAGATCATAACCATAAACGTTTGAAAACACCTTTGGCTGTAAAACCGACCGTACCAGACAAGACCCGACATCCCATTGGTGACCCGACATCCCACGTGTTAGTTTACCTAGTCTAGCATAATGTTCAATTAACGCATAAACAAGTCCGAACACGTGTTACTAAGTCATTGGGTGTATCCCGGGGTTCGTATCATGTTCCTAGGTGTCAAATCATGTTCCGGGATGTCAAAATACGCTTACGACAGCAGTACACGCGATTAGGAAACTTACATGCAATTAGGAAAAGTCAACTGGTGAGTAGGAGGTGGTCAACTAGCGAGTAGGGGCTAATCGCCAGATACATCAGACGATTAGAGCCCTATTCGCCCCTGTTCATGCTGTCGCGCAATTTCGCGCGTTAAACCCTCCAAATCAGATCCGAATCATGTAAAAACACTCAACATCAAACTTAAACCATTAACCAACCCATTCAAAGCAAAAACCCCCAATTTATCTCTGCTCTAACGGCCTCGGTACGATTATTTCCAAAAACGGCAAAGTACTAGGTTTCATTAACTATGAGATCTTTCCTTAAATGGTAAAGATCAGATTACACCTCCTACAACTTGCAAATCATCATCTCCATGTTATAATATCATTCTAGCATGATTTCTAACAATAAACAAGCAATGAATCATATCATAACATCCTAATTCTTCAAGAATCACTCAAATGGGTCAAAATGCATACTTTCATCTAAACACTATAACAATAGCTTAAACTCATAGATAATCATCCAAACAACTCCTACACATCAGAAGTACATCAAATTCATGGAAACATTCATCTTATAATCACTAAAAATCATCATATGCATCAATACTTCACATATAGCAAGTATTATGGTGTAGACTTGTTTTAGAACTCATTTCCAAGGTTTTTAAAGACACATTCTTATCAAAACAAGGTCTGGACTTTTGGGGAACCAAAACAATAACATTATAAAGGTTTGGGATGATGAACACACCTTGGATTTTATCAAAGAAAGGTGTATTAGCTTGGAAATGGTGAGTTTTGAAGCAAAACAAGTTCCAGAAGTGTTTTGAGGTGTGTGGGAGGCTTAGGATTAGTTAGGGTTGCACTAAGAGTGTTTGGGGAGTCAAGGGTTGTATTTATAGGTGTTTTGACTTGTGCATTGCAGATCAGGCGAGTAGGAGATCAGTTCAGGCGATTAGAGCTTCTAATCGCCTATATACTGGCGATTAGAAGCTCTAATCGCCAGTAACCTTCCCTATTCGCCAATAGAGGTAGCGATTAGGAGCCCTCCTGGTTCCTAATCGCCTGTAGGGTTCCAGGTTGGGTTTTTGGCGCGTTAAACACTATTTTAACGTATATAAACACGTATTCACATACCGACAAGTCACATAATGATTACAAACACATAATGCATGATAACTAACACGTTTACATTCGTTCACCAATTCCCAGACTCGAGACTTGCGTGTGTGCGTTAAACCCGGTGATTCTACGAATCACCAATCCTTGTACCCATGGTTATGGACCGACTCCCGATGATTCCCAGAATCATCGTAACGACTCGAGTGACCCAGTTAAGTACGTAATAGGTATGACTCGCTAAGGTAGACTTACTAGTTTAGTCAGTGTTATTAACCTGAGTTTGTCGGGTGTCACATAAAGTGTTGAAGAGAATAACACTTTGAGATTGGATGTTTATATATATCCTTATGAATTCGTTAAAAATATTTTTTTTGGATTATCGTTTATATTTTTTTATATAATCAAGTGGATTAGCATATAATAAACGATAAATATAAAAGGAAATTAAACGATGGTATTTTATTCTTGAACGATTTACATTCGACGAATTTAATAAGGATATTTATTTAAATTTAATAAGGATATTTATTTAACGGGTTGTGCAATGAGTGTCTTGCAAGAACACAATGAGCGGGTTATGATCATGACTTATGCAATAAGTCACATACCAACATCAAACATACAACCACATCATGAGAGAATCTTGACGAATGTGGCAAGTGTATTGAGATTAAATACACGAAAACGAGATATGTCATCTAATGTTGAGAGCATTAACATCGAAATACACACTTGTGAATTTTCAATGACGATAACATATGAAAGAAATATATGTTAATATTGTAAATTCTCTAATAAATTTTGCTAAATTTATTTTAAGACACTCACAATAGTGACGGATGTGTAGATGTTTCTATAACCATCAATGTTGTTTGACCTATGTGGAGGATTTGTCCTTTGTTTTGGGAGAGTTTCCCAATACATGGTTTTAACAAAATAACAATGGAAATGTATATATCACTTTAGGCATACGTAAACGCTAGGTCATTGAGTGTCAATCTAATTGACTTTATCTCAAGACCTTAGTGATTTTACACTAATACCGTTCATCTTGTTGATAATGAATGTGTTCATCAAAGTGACTTATCTTAAGACTTGTGTTTAAGTCCTTAAGAGTCGATGGTGAAGCCTTGGAGATTGAAGGCCAATGAGTTTTGAGCCTAATGGATGAAATTGACTATGGTTTTTAAACATTCCTAAAATAGAGGTTTTGGAATGGTAAATAAAATCTCATTGTTGTGTCTAAACAAAGACATGAATGTTTGGAAGAGATGGTGTGTTATCTCTTAAGGCTGTGAAGAATCAGAATGATGCATCTTCTTTTCACATGCTAGAATATTGGAGTCTAAAGTCTGTTGGACTAATACTTGTTAATTTAGATGCTCGTTGGAGATTAAATTAACTTTGAACATTCAAACATATGTGATGACATGACAATGAATTTTGTAAAAATAAATCTATAAATATAATTTCATTAATAAGGATAACTCGAAAGGACCGATTATATAGTTCATTGGTTATGATTCTATTCGGTTTCATATGAGGAGTACTCACTTTGCTCAGAAGCTCTTGTGAGCTATTGAAATCTAAGTAGAGAAATACACATAAGTGACTTACGTAACACAGATATATAGATATTGTCTACCTTATCATGGGTGTGTTAGAGTCATAACGAGTGGTATTACTCAAACCTCCTCAAAGTGCAAGTAATGTGGGGGGAAGAGCCATTTAAGAAACACCCGTAGGGGATGTAGAAAATGCTATTTGAGAAGTTTTCTCAACTTCATACGAAAGGGAGAACCTTTCATCACCTCATTTGGATGTTATCCAATAACACTTAAATGTGAGGGTAGCTTGCATTTGAAGGTTTCGCAATAAGGATGTTGGAAATCCAATTATTATTGCAAACACATGACCATGAGGAGTAGAATATGGTTTTAGGAGTCAATCGATTTGATTGGACTCAAATGCCACTTGGTAAGGTTCGAAGTCTAGTTTGACTTTGAAATACATCACTAAAGGCATGGAAACGTGTTTAGCCATGAATTGAGGTTTGATGGGATTGGGTACTAAACTGACTAGTGGTCATGACCAAACCCGGTTCTAGAACTGCGCGGAAAGAGCCCATGCGCGGCAAAGCAAAGGAGTACATCGTGCATGGTCAACAACCATGCACAAATCAAGAGAGTAAATCATGCATGGTTAACAGCCATGCACAAATCAATGGAGTAAATTACGCCTGGTCAACAACCACGTAATGGTCAAAGGAGAATATCATGCATGTTCAACAGTGTATGCGCGTGAAAGGATCGATAAGCTACAAAGACAATCAAACAATTTAGTTTTGGGTGCGGAATCCCCAAAACTAGCACAAAATGATAACTAATCAGATAAACACACACAAATCATCATTTTCAAACGTTTTCATTAATAATCAAACTTGAATACACGTAGAAAAGTAATTACAATCAAGGATTCGACACAAAACAAGTTTATAAAAAGTTACAGAGAGAATTCAGAAAGTGGCGGGAAATAAATGACTCAAAATTAGCTACAAAAACTGAGTTTGCCTATTTATAGACTGCACATTCGCCCACTTTGTTCGTGCGAATGTGCAGGTTCGCCCACTTTGAACGGTCGAACCAAACTCCATAATAAACATTCTTCATTCGCCCAAAATGCTTCCTTCGCACCCTTGAAAACTCTCCTTCGCACCATCAAAAACCTTCCTTCGCACCAACGACAGGAAACAAAAACATATGATTTATCCAATCCAAAGCATTAGTCGCACAAATGCACCTACAAACTCCCCCTCGACTATTGCTTGGATTGTAGTCTTCTCTGTTCATCCATGTGCTTGTTCATTATTCTGATG
The DNA here is from genome assembly GCA_028751855.1 of Ambrosia trifida. Taxonomy (NCBI): domain Eukaryota; kingdom Viridiplantae; phylum Streptophyta; class Magnoliopsida; order Asterales; family Asteraceae; genus Ambrosia; species Ambrosia trifida. The sequence goes on along the minus strand of CM054128.1, from coordinate 73,468,646 downwards.
TGTCGTATAATCTTTTGTTCTCTAGTCAGTTCTGGTTCCTGAAATGTCTTCTTCTTTGTTTTCTTTACAGGCACAGTCTTCTCAACAGTTTTTCCCAACTTCTGTTCATAATCACATCCAGCGTTGATGTCATATGCAAAGCACAGAAATACCACACGTTGGTATTTTCCTGCTTGTTCAGCATCTTTTGCGTCTGAGTAGATAGGATTATAGAATAACATAATGATATCCTCATGTGAGCAATTGATTAGCCACATAGGATCAAAGATAAGCACCTTCTTATAATCCTTCGCACCATCTTTTAACACAATTACGGCCTCTGCTCTCTTCCAATCATAGTACCACCATATAAAGTCTTTAGCGAAATGCTGAGGAATATGCAACAACGGAATTTTCTTCAGCACCCGCGGTGGTTTATACTTCAAAGTAACCTTGGGCAACCCAGTTATCTCGTTAATTTCCTTCTTGTGTTCAATCCTCTTTGGATACTGGGGTCTAAACAGATTCCACTCGGTTCGACTCTCACGGGTCATCTTCTCAGCAAAATAATCAATCTGGCTATTTGGCGCTCCCGTTAGACGGTGACGACAAATATCCCTGATTGCCCAGTAAGGAAGAGTCTTTAAGTGATGAAACTTCTCAAAATATAGAATACCTTTCTCCCATTTCACCGCAAAACACCTAAGCTCTTTGACAAACATCCAGGCCAAGGCACGGCCTTTGAACATACTGCTATGAAGTTTGTAGAAGCTTCCCTGAATATCAGCTTTAGGGCGGTTATTCTCCTTCTCCTTTAGCTTCCTCAACAACTCCTTCAAACTGTCTGTTTGTTCGAACCGAGGCTTTTCATGCCCTTCAAAGATGTGATCTTCAAATATCTTACTCTTCTCTTTGGCTATTTTCTCAGCATGGTATAGCAATTCGTCTGAGAAAGAAAATCCACATTCTTGATTTGTTCTGAAATATTGTGGATATTCATTGCTCGTAATATCTTCCATCTCGACTTCCTCGAATGCAGGAACATCACGATCATCCGAGTGATTTCCAGCTTCTTTCTCAGGAATCTTAGGAATAAAATTATCAGCAAGTAATTCTTCTAACGTCTTACCCACTTGCTTTGCTAAACCTTCCAAAATTTCTTTTGAAATAGCTGCAGACACTTCCCCATCCTCAAGATCAGGGTCATCATATTCCAATTCGAAGAGTTTATTATCAGATTCAAATATTTCAGGAAACCTGCTAGTCATGTCTATCGTCCAGACTCGATCGGTTAACATCTGACGGTACTTAGTCTTATCTTCTTCAGACAATGACTTTAATCTTTCGTTCCAGAAAATATCTTCATCATCTACATTCTCACCCGGAGCTTTCGAACTTGATTCTCCACCCTTATCTGTTTCACGCTTTTCATATGAAAATTGTTCAGCGTCATCATTATCATCATCACTATCATCAGAAGCAGTGCCGCTTTCACCTGAACCATCACTAGAACCATCATCACCATCATTATCGTCTTTCTTCTTCTTCTTAGTATCATTACCAGCATCTTCATCTAACTCATCATCTTCATCTTCATCTGATGGTTCATAATCAACCTGTTGTTCATCTAACTCTTTGTCTTCCTCACCAGCTTGAAGTTGAGGAGCTCGATTGTACAAGTCTTGAATCAGATTATCCATTTTCTTGTTATTCTTCTTCAGTTCTTTGTTCTCCTCCTTCAAAGCCATTATCCTTCTAGTATTTCGTTGCTCATGCTTTAGCAACTTTCTGTTTTCCCTCTTCAACCTCTTGATGGTTTTCTTCATCAATGCACTATCATCCGCTGATGTGACTACAACCTCTAACATCTTTTTGTCATTCGATTTCAACTGTTCAATCTCACTCTGCTGTTTGTTAATGATATTCATCATTTTAGTCAGTCTTTGATTAACAGCATCCATAACATCACTATCAACAGAAACCTTTTTCTTAGCAGGTTGTTCAACAACTTCTTGCATTTTGCCTTTTCTCATTTTCTTCAGCACATTATCCAATGCTTCATTCACATCATCCATTGGAATTCCTTTTGTTTGTGGTGTGCTTGAAGTTGTTGTGGTTTTCTGTTTCTTCTGTACCTGCTCAGCAACCGGTGACTTTGAACTAGTAGCTGGTGGTAAATTCTTTCCAGCCATCAACATTTCTAGCTCTTTCTTTCTCTTCAAACTTGGTTTCTCCTGTTTCTTCTTTTTCTTTGCTTGAACAGGAGAACCAGCTTCAATATCATCCATATTCAGAATAACATCAATTACCTCGTCCTGAATTGGACTCTTATCTCCTTGTACTTCAGCATCAGCAGACGCACCAGCCTCAGTGGCCTTGGGCAAGGTGGTCTCAACGGTTTCAGCTTCAGAATTCCATCTCTCATCTTCTTGTGTCTCTTCAAAATCAATAGACACCTCATCAACCAAATGTAAACCTTTCTGAGCTTTACTCTTCTGCCTCCTCGGTACAGACTTTGGTTTCTCTTTTTCAGGTTCAACAACCTTCAATACCACCTCTTTCTTCTTCATTTTACCACCTTTTGCGCCCACATTCACTATCTGTCTCTTTCGCTTTGCATCAGGATCAATATGATGTAAAGGATCATCAGGATCAGAATTGCTATCATCATGTCTCACTAATCCTTCTCCTGGATTTTCATAATCAAGTCTTGCTAAGTGTCCAAATAAACGCCTAACATGAGGACGTTCATTAGCTGATAAGCCTTTGTAAGCTTTCATTCTGGCAAGTGTGTTCAATGTCATGTGTTCTTGAACAACAATATGTTTGGGATCCTTCTTCAAGTCTTTATATTTATTGTCAAACACCATCTGTAAAAAGCGAGGATATAGCAAAAACTTCAGTGTTCTCGTGCCATTAACCGGCTCAAGTAAATGATCCATAAGCATGCCAGAAACATTGAACGGTTTGTTCAATATTAATGCAACCATCATAGAGCTTATGCTTTTCCTCATCAAGTCATATCCACCCGCAGCCGATCCAAATACATGAATCAAAACATGTGCCAAATATTTAAACTGAGGGCACAGTTTTCCTTTATGTAGAGAACCATCGGTGATAGGACCATTATATTTCATCCTCAAGAAACACTTGCGCTGTTCCATGAATCCCATCTCTTTAGGGTCCGTCTTCTCATCATTCAAATTCAACGCCTCTCGTAAATCTTGTTCACAAACAATTATTCTCTGTCCTTGAACCTTGCTTGTCAAACATGACACACAATTCCAAAAATCCAGCTTCGCGTTTGACCAAAACTCCTGCATAATGTCACGGTAAATGACGGTTGGTGTAGCAATCGCGTCAATTACTCTACATCCTTTCAAAAACTCTATAATCTCAACAAATTCGGTGTGCTTCTTGACATCTCCCAAATAAGCACAACAGTTGTGTGCGTTCTCGAAATCTAGCTGCTTTGGTGGTACAGTCTTAGCAGGTTGTGAAGACGATCCTGCTTGTTCGGTAGTTTTCTCTGGCTCGGACATATTTAAAATCTGCAAAACAAATCAAAAATACATGTTAGAAATCATAAAATTTCAAAAATTGAAAATTTTGATATTACATTCTCATTCGCCCAGTCGGGAGTGCGAATGAGATTTTAATAAGGTTCGAATGTGCAATTTTGGTTCGAATGTGATATTTTTCGGTTCGAATGTAAAAGTTTTGACACATAGTTTTCATTCGACCAATTTTCCTTCATTCGACCGTTTCTAAACCTACATTCGACCATTTTTATTTCCTTCGCCCAAACGACAAGGGGCGAATAAGTCTGTTCAATTCAAAATTTCAATAATGCAATTAACAGATTCTAAGCATGATCATTCGATTGCACAATGTCCTAACAATGCCGATTAAGCTTTTACACTAACAATTATCATTCTAAGTTCATTATATGTGTGTTTTTATTTGAAAACTAGGGTTCGAACTGGGTAATGATCATAGACATCAATCTGATGTTTGTTAAGCCTAGATTTTCAGTTCTTCTCCCCCTAAAACACACATATTATGAATCTAAATCAACAATTGAAACCATAAAGCAGTTTAAAGCAGATTTTAGAAATTTAGGGCTCGAATTGAAAAACAACGATTAATCCTTGTAAAATGGATGTTAACCTGAAACAAATATAGCAAAATGATCAGTAGATGAATGCGAACACAATGGTATATTGCAAAACAATCAGGCAACAAGGTGACTTTATATGAAAAATCTGTGAGAAAATAAATGAGGGTCGAATGAGCTGGAAAGCCTTATATAGACAGACTCCTTCGCCCGTTTTGTTCATGCGAAGGAGAAGCTTTTGGCTCCTTCGACCCTACTGAAAGGGTTCGAATGAGGCAAAAGGGTTCGAATGAACATCAGTTCAAGAACTCTCTCCTTCGCCCGTTCAATTCGTTCGAAAGAGCTGGAAAAATTCCTCATTCGACCAAACGAATGGACGAATGTAAAATGAAATTTTTGAATATTTTCCAAATCTCAAAAACGAAACCCAGTTCAATTATTTCTCAATTTTTAAGCATCCAATCATCATATTTTCACATTTTAAAGATCACAAAACTCAATTGGTGTACCAGGTTTTAGAAAATCGACATCAACCACCATCAGTTATCAAAAATAAGATGAAAAAGAAAAATCTTTTTGGATTTTCTAAAGTTTATGCTAAAACACACCTAAAATCTTTTTGAGTTTTGTAATTTTTGACAGTAAAGTAAAATGCAAAAATGTAAATGAAAAACTGTAAATGTTTTTGTGATTCCGGTAAAGGGATCATATCAGTTTATGAGAAATCTGATCACACCGTTGATCCTTTTGAAATTATTATCATTAAAGACAATGTGTGATCTGGCAATTGCTGATATTGTGATCCACATAAACTCACATGCAGACTTTTGTGCAGTGCTTTATACTGATACAGATAGTTATAGTATAAACTCAATTGTCTGTGGTTCCCACGCACACGACATACTCCCGTATCAAGAAGTAAATGCACAAAGACTCATTGTAAAGCGTGATTATGCTTTCGTTGTCTGTAATTGTACAAGATATAATGCATAGAGGTATACAGGTCAGCAAATTAATGCAGCAGAGTAACATATGCACTATACCAGGTTGAGGACTGATATTAATCATGATTTGAATCAATGATCAATACGATGTAATAGATAATCTTTGATTATCATATAACATGAAAAGTTCCTCAATTCGGTAACTTTAGGATTTGGCATATAGCTCTTTTATAAAGACACCCTGTCTGATCTAGGTCCGTAATGACTTACAGCAGAAGATCAGAGAGGCTATCTCCAGACAACTAATAACATAAAGACCCTAAACCTCCGAGTTTTGTACAAATACCCTATCAAACGAAATTACGGTACTAAGACCATATGCCCATGAGGAGTTCATCCACACAACAAATCGTTTGATATGTATGTATCAGGCACGCAGTAATAGGTCTACGAAGCCTATCAGCACATCGCACAGACTCAGACACACGCCCTATATAGCATTACATTATTTAGAATGTGTCAGATCCCCACTGATGTACTATCATTTCCCTTTATACTCCAGGAAATCATTTTAGAATTTTCTGATTTTTATAGATTTTCGAATTTACTGTTCCCAAGGATAAGCTGGAGCATTTCAAATATGTGACTGCCCAGATATCGTTTGTTCACAGAAATCTGACGGCATTAATCTAAGGGAAGAAGATATAGCAGTCAGCAAAGAAATTTTCTAATTTTTTTTTTTTTATGGATTTTAAAATTTTTCAATGTTTTTGGATTTTCGAAATTTTTTCTGAAAAGCAGTAAAAATTTAAACAAAAAAAATGATAGACTGAGGTGGTGATCAGTCCTGTTTTTCTTTAATACCATTAGCTTTTAAAAGATAATCAAATCTGGATTTGTCAAAAGCTTTGGTAAAAAGATCTGCGCGTTGGTAATCAGTGTGGATTTTGACCATATCGATCAACTCTTTAGCATAACAATCACGGATAAAATGATATTTAATCCGGATATGTTTAGCCTTTGAGTGATTTACTAAGTCTTTTGTTAATGCGATTGCGGCCTCATTATCACAGTAAATAGGGGTTTTAAGAAATTGCAAACCGTAATCCACCATCTGCTGTTGGATCCAAAGAACCTGTGAGCAGCAGCTCGATGCTGAAACGTATTCTGCTTCACATGTGGATAGTGCAACTGTGGTTTGTTTCTTGCATTGCCAGTTCACGAGCCTGCTCCCCATAAACTGACATCCAGCCGTTGTGGATTTGCTGTCTTTGTCACAGCCGCCCCAATCTGCATCACTAAAAGCGATTAGGTCAAAATTATCATCATGAGAGTACCATAGTCCTTTTGATGGACAACCCTTCAGATATCTAAGGATACGCTTCACGGCTGCTAAATGACTTTGTTTCGGCTTCGAGTGGTAACGAGCACAAAGACATGTCGCGAACATTATATCAGGCCTAGACGATGTTAGGTACATCAGAGATCCGATGATTGCTCTGAATGTAAATGGATCTGTCAGCTCCCCCTTAAGGTCAACTCCAATCCCGTGATTAGGTTGTATCGGGGTATCCATCGGCTTGGAATCGTCCATCTGGAACCGGCTCAAGACTTCAGATACGTATTTGGTTTGGTGAATAAAGATCCCCGTTGGTCTTTGCTCCACCTGCAAGCCGAGAATGTCATCAACATAAATTTGTACTAGAAGCAAGTCATCTCCTGATCTTTTCGTAAACAGGGTGCAGTCAACCAATCCGCGTTTGAATCCTTTCGAGAGAAGATACGTGCTCAGCTCCTCATACCATTGCCTCGGAGCTTGGTGCAAACCATACAGTGCTTTGTTTAAAACATAAACTTTATCCCGGTGGATTGGGTCTTCAAAGCCCGGTGGTTGACCAACGTAAACTTCCTCTTTGACCACACCGTAAAGAAAAGCGCTCTTTACATCCATCTGATACACCTTAAACTTCTTCCATGATGCAAACGCTAGAAACATGCGAATAGCCTCTAAGCGTGCAACCGGTGCATAGATTTCATTATAGTCGATTCCTTCAACCTGATGGAAACCTTGAACCACCAAACGAGCTTTGTTTCGCACAATGACCCCTCTATCATCTTTCTTGCACTTAAACACCCATTTAGTGCCTATCCTCTTCCTTCCAGGAGGTAAATCAGTCAGGGTCCATACACCAAGTTTCTGAAATTGTAATAACTCTTCCTGCATTGCTTCCACCCAGGCGTCATCCAAACGAGCATCCTTGTATGTCCGCGGCTCGACCTGCGAAACATAACAAGCAAATGACCAGTCATTCTGAAAACCAGATTTCTGAATTTTGGCATATAAAGCAAGATTGCCAATGTTTTCTGGTGCTTGAGCATTCTTCAGCTGTCCTCTTGTCATCACACTGCTACCAGGATCACCAATAACTTGTTCAAGCGGGTGTATCCGATGTATCCGAGATTCCGAATAATCAGGTACTTGTACTCCCGTCTGAGTTGTCAAATTCTCTGTAGAATCAAGATCATTACCCACATTCGATGTTGAAGCATCAGTAGTAGATGGGTTCACTGGTGATGTCACTGTAGCATTGTCCAGAATAGCTTCACTTGTTGCATCATCGTCTTCGTATTCTGATTCGGATGAATTAAGCGATGTAGAAGGTTCTTGGAACACCTCTTCTTCCAATACAGGAGCAGTGGCATCATTAGAAGCTGCTTGGGGGTTTACCGTGATCGGACGCACTAACGGTGAAGTTACGGCGTTTTCGACCTCGTAATATAATCGAAGTACAGCTTCTTCAACCATGCTATCTAGATTGAATGATTCAAAGAAATCTTTGTAATCAAACATCCAATCTGGTCCTCCACCCTGTACATTTTGTGTATATCTTTGAACTTCGACATTAGCCCACTCCTCGACTTTTCTAGTTCTTTTGTTGAATACCCGTTTTAATGGGGTTGCATATCCAACAAAATAACCTTCTTCAGCCTTTGGTGCAAACTTTTCCGAAGGATTCAGCATTGTACATGGGGCACCAAATGGTTCTAGATACTCAAGATTCGGCTTGCGACGGTTCAACAGCTCATAAGAAGTCTTGCCAAACTTCTTCACTGTCAAAACATGGTTAAGAGTATAGCATGCCGCGTAAATAGCTTCGTTCCAGAACATGACTGGAAGATTTGAATCCGCAAGCATAGTTCTCGCCGTCTCTATAAGAGTCCTGTTCTTTCTCTCTGCGACACCGTTCTGCTAGGGTGTGTACGGAGCACTATATTCATGATGAATTCCTTTGTTTGCACAAAGATCCTCCATCTGAGCATTTTTAAACTCCGTCCCATCGTCACTCCGGATTCTCTTGATCATCAGACCATATAAATTCTCCAGACGTGTAAACAGAACCTTCAAGTTGTCAAAAGTGTCGCTTTTCTGATGCAAACACATTACCCATGAAAATCTAGAATAATCATCAGTCACCACAAGACATTATAACTCTCCGGCATGACTTTTACGTCTGACTGGACCGAATAAATCCATATGCAAACGTTCAAGTGGCAGCTCAACAGAATTAACTTTCTTTGGTCTATGGGATTGTTTGTGCTGCTTGCCCTTCTTGCAACTGATACACTTGTCATTCAGATGGAAGTGTTTGACATTAACTCCCGTGACAAGTTCATTCTTCACAAGCTGATTCATCTTTCTCAAATGGATGTGTCCCATTCTCCTATGCCACATAATGGATTCTTTTTCTGTAGCCTTGGAGAGGAAACACGTGACTTGGCCATGGGTTGTCATTGCTTTAGACATGTCGAGAATATACAAGTTGTTAACTCTCGGTGCCTTCAGCATCACCCACTCTTTTGGTAACTCAAACCCAGGTTTCAAGATATAACAGGATTTGTCATCAAAATACACTGAAAATTGTTTATCACAAATCTGACTAACACTGAGCAAATTATAGTCTATTTGTTTCACATAAGAAATCCGCTCAAATGTTACGACCCCATTGCTTACACTACCCTCCATAGTAATGTAGCCTCCCTTATTTCCAGCAAATGCCACATAACCTCCGTTAATGTTTTTGATGTCAAAGAGTAGCGCGAGGTCCCCTGTCATGTGACCAGAAGCTCCACTGTCAACAATCCATAGACTGCTAACAGGGCCAGCTGGAGCTCCCTGCACATTTAAAGTAGATCAATTAGTTCTTTCGGGGGACCCAAGCCTGTTTGGTCTTGGGTCTTTGAACAGGTTGTTTCAAAGAATCTTTTGAATTACAAACAACTTGGGTTACTTCAACCCCTTTCTCCTTACTAACAACTTTCTATTTCTCATTCTTCTTGCTCTGTGAAGTAGAGGCTCCTTCAGATTCCTTAGATGACCAAGATTGCTCAGATCTTTTCAAGATCCGAATCTGATATTTTGAAGTCTCAGTCGGTTTCTTTACTTCTTCCTTAAAAGCAACCTTCTTGGTTACCTTCTCTGATTTAACAGAGACAGGTCCAACTGATTGTTTACCATTAGGTTTAGAAGTAACCTTTTTGGTATCAGCAGTTGAGTTCATCTGAGGTTTCTTACCAGATTTATCAGTGATCATTCGGTTGTGCTTATCATACTTCATCGGTTGATTTTCCCCTTTGTTGTAAAAATTGTTTTGATTATAAAAGTGTTGTTGGGGAAAATGCCGCCTCTGTTGATAGCCATAATTGTCAACCGGATACTCATGATATTGCCTCATTTCCACCTCGTGCCTTTTGTGTCGTACGTATGGGCAGGCGGCAAGTAAATGTCCCCGTTCCCCACACTTATAACACGCACGGTATTCCTCGTAGTTTTCCTTGATCGGCGACTTGGAAAAACTAGCAATGGGATAACGATCGACCATGCATTGTTTCCTTAAACTCTCAGGAGCTGGGTCCTTCGAGTAAGTCGGTTCAATAAAACTATTTTCTTTATGCACAGGCAAAACAAACTGTGTGACATTGACCTTTGCTTCCTTTTCCGAATAAATTTTGTCTAAAATCTCTTGAGGAATGTCGTTGGTCCTTTCAAATTTTGGGAACCAAATCGTACTTTCCTGCCAGATCTTTTCGATTTTTGTGGAATTGACAAACTTAATCGGAAACTCATCATCAGACAAAATCTTATCGGAGCCTTGCATCCGATAGAAGATTTTGACAGGTTTATCACACACTTCATTGCTCACATCATTGTTTTTCTCAGATTTTAATTCATTTTTCTTCTCAACCGGTTTTACCACATTTTTCTCAGTTTTAATTTCAACTTTCTTTTCAACCGGTTTTCTCTCATTCTTCTCAACCTTTTTAACCTTTTCCTTTTCAAAACTTTTACCAACAAACTTATCATTTTTCTTACTCTCATGTTTGCGATGAGCATTTGCCATTGGATGAATTATCTGAGACGGTGAGACTGGCTCAGTAGTGATTATATGATTTTCATCAGGGATATCACTATCACTTTCAACCGTCTCAGATGATTCATCTTCTTCATCTGATTCATCAGTAGCGACCACACCCTCTGTATTTCCCAATACTGGTCTCACATCAGAATATGGATCCCCGACACTGGAAGTGTTAGGTTCATTTTCTGGTGTGGGATCAGGATGAATTAAAGTCTCCGGTGGTATTGCATGTAAAGTGTGATTCTCAAACAACACCGGAGATGGAACTGACTTATAGTTTGCACTATTTTTCTGGGAGGGTTCTTCAATGATATGATCAACTACATATGCAATGTGCTTGTAACTTTCTAGTTTCTTGTTAACTTTTTCCGCAAAGCACTTGATGGTTGCCATTTCTAATTTAGTGTTTTCCATTTCATTGATGTAATTATTAATGGCAAGTTGTTTAATAGATAATGTCTTTTTCAATTCTGACACATCCTTTTTATAACCATCAAGAACTTTGTTGAAATCTTTTAAGTCCTTTTGATAAATCTGACAGTTGAGTTTTGCACTCTCAAGTTGAACCTTGAGAAGCTTATTTTCATCAGTCAGTTTTTCAAAATCAGCACACTTTTCACATTTAACACAAGATTGAGTTTCAGAACTTACCGGCTTAGGAGGTTCTGTCATGGCCATTAGAGCAAAGTGAGCTTCCTTTCCTGCAAAAAATTTGGAGTAGTCAATCTTGATGCATGCATCATCCACCATACATGACTTGCGAGTCATCAGGAAGTCAGCTTCAGCTAGCAATTGGTCAATATCATCATCTAGTGAATTCACACTAGTCTCTGAGTCAGATTCGCTCTCCATATCCGAGTACGCTGAATCATATTGATCTCCAACATCGGTGACAGAATCAAGAATCATCCCCGATCTCTTGTCTTCACCTTCAGCAATCACATCATCATTCACTTCTTCAATCTTCAACTCTGACACCTTTTCAATCACAACCTCTTCTTCAACTTCCTCATTCTCATCCAACTTCATCTGCTGTGCCACACATGCAACATTCCCAGTAGTGATTTCCTCTACCCCCAATTGCATACCAGTCCAGTCAAAACCTTCATCCTTTTGAATAACAAGTGCTTGGTTTTGAGTATCAGTTTGGTTTTGGTTTTGTGTATTAGGTGTAGAAATAGGAACAATAATTCGGTTTGGGTTTTGTTGAGGTTGGTTTTGTGTTGTGGATTGTCTGGTGTTGTTGTTTTGTTGACGGTTCTGGTAAGTGTTTTGATTTTGTGGTTGAAAGCTTGATATGTTTGGACTGTTGTAAGACACTTGATTCTGGTTTTGGTTTTGTCGGTTTTGGTATGAAGAATTGAAAGGATTTCGGTTACCTTGTTGTGCTGGTTGTGTGCACTCCCTTTTAAAATGTCCCTTTTCACCACAGTTAAAGCAAGTAACCTTTGCTTTGTTGAATCCGTATGTGGTATTGGGGGAGGTTGAGAGATCAGTCCTGCCAGTCTTCTGAATGAAATCAGTGGCTCTCCTCATAATGCTTGCAAAAGCCCACTGAATGTCCATCAACTCCATTTCCTCTTTATCGATTTGAGCATAGTCCTCATTGGTAAGATTATTGTTTCCAATTTGACTTGCTACCAAACCATTGTAAGAAGCGACCATGGCAGATACTAGAGCAACATGCTGTTGAGCAATTTCAACAGTCACATTGTTAAGGTTTGATGTCTCTAACACAATCGGGTTTTGACTTGATTGTGCTTGAGTAATCTGCATCTGGTTCACTTGAGGAGGATATTGTTGTTGTTGCTGTTGGCTTGATGTATAGCATGCGGCTTGTTGTAATGGTGAAAATGGTGGAATAAAGTTTTGTGTTTGATATGGTTGTTGTGTGTATGATGGTGTGTAAGATGAAGTTTGAGCAAGGTAGTTAATGGGTGCTTTTGTTGGTTCAACAATGTTAGACACACATGCTATGTGAGGTGCAACAGTAGATGTGGTGGTTGAAGTAGAAAGAGAGTTAGCTGTTCCACTCACATATAAATCAGGATTCTGTGGAATCTGAGCTCTCTTAGCTTTTCTCTTTTCCTCCATCTCTTTGTTTTCCAGCTTTTGAATGAACTCATTAATGGTCCAATACTGGTAAGCATCCTTTTCCTTTAACACTTCGATGTGTTGATTCCAATAGGGTGGTAATGCATCAGCAAATTTATCAACTAATTCTGTCATTGGAATGCTGATTTCATAGCTCGACAATTCAGTGAGCAAATGGCAGTACCTTGGAACCAACTCTTTTAGGGTCTCATTACCCATATAACTGAAGTTTTCAAACTCCTTTCGAAGCTCCTCCATCCTAAGCTTCCTGGTCTTCTCATTTCCATCATGACGATTTCTCAGCACATCCCAAAGTTGCTTAGAAGTAGTGCACGATCCAAACTGATGTAATAGATCAGTATTGATCGCCTGAGATAGCTGAGAAAATGCTTTCTTCTCTATAGCAAACCTTTTCTTCTCGTCATCCGCCAAATTCTCCAAAGGGATTGGTTCTCCAGTATTCTCTAGAATAGGAGCAACGTAACCCTTCACAATCATTTGCCATGCTTCTGCTCCTTCAAGTCCTTGTCCCTCAACGTGAATCTTAAACTTCGTCTTCCAAGTGTTATACTCCTTCATGTCCATTAACTTCGGTGGACGATTGCCGCTTCCAGAAGATAGATCATGAATAAGAGTAGAAATAGCGTTGGTCGTCTGGGAATGGACTGCTGCTGCTGCGACTCCCCAATAGTTATCAATCGGCTGTGGTACTGATTGAACAACTTGTTGTGGTGTCGAACTAGTCATAGCCATATAATTGATCGGCTGTGATGGTTGACTAGTCTTTTGTACCGCTACTGTCCACGGATCTTGAATCTGTTGTTGTTGTGGTGCTTGAGTTGGTCTAGGGGTTGTTGGAAAGTTCCACATTGTATCCTGTAAACAATCAAACAAACAAACACGAAACGATTAAAAATTTTTCAAAAACAGAAAACTCCTTCGTATGAACGGAGGTGCGAATGAGAAAAATCTTCTCTTTCGACCGAATAATCTGATACGAATGTGGAAAACAAATATCAAATCTCCTTCGACCGCTTAAGTCTTCCTTCGACCGTTCTACTTTTCTCCTTCGACCGAACAATTATACGAATGAGACACAGTAGTACGAATGAAAAATATAAGCAATCAAAGTTCACTTTCGACCACTAAAATCACTCTTTCGACCACAAAAACACTCTTTCGACCTAATAAACTCCCACTTTCGACCGAATTCTCTCGTTCGACCCCTGTGATTTCAAAAACGGTTATTCTATGAAAATCAGTTAGATTTGATCATGTTTATCAAAAGTTGATGGATTTTGATGATCTTTATCAGGTTTTGAATCAGATGAAATTTGGAACAACTTTAATAAAGTGAATTATCCAATTCAAACTCAAAATCAAGGTGAAATCAATCAAAAACACATCATTTCAGTTTGTTCACTTAAAACAGAAAATTTTTGATCAATTTTGGGTCAAAATCAACTGAGAAACTATCAATTTGTGGTTGTTTGATTCAGAATGGCTCTGATACCACTTTGTATGCGCGTGAAAGGATCGATAAGCTACAAAGACAATCAAACAATTTAGTTTTGGGTGCGGAATCCCCAAAACTAGCACAAAATGATAACTAATCAGATAAACACACACAAATCATCATTTTCAAACGTTTTCATTAATAATCAAACTTGAATACACGTAGAAAAGTAATTACAATCAAGGATTCGACGCAAAACAAGTTTATAAAAAGTTACAGAGAGAATTCAGAAAGTGGCGGGAAATAAATGACTCAAAATTAGCTACAAAAACTGAGTTTGCCTATTTATAGACTGCACATTCGCCCACTTTGTTCGTGCGAATGTGCAGGTTCGCCCACTTTGAACGGTCGAACCAAACTCCATAATAAACATTCTTCATTCGCCCAAAATGCTTCCTTCGCACCCTTGAAAACTCTCCTTCGCACCATCAAAAACCTTCCTTCGCACCAACGACAGGAAACAAAAACATATGATTTATCCAATCCAAAGCATTAGTCGCACAAATGCACCTACAAACAGCCATGCATGAATCAAGGACACAATTCCGCAAGACCAGCAGAGTAATATACGCCTGGTCAAACTCCACGTCATGGTCAAGGGCGAACATCATGCATGGTCAACCACCATGCATGAATCAAGGTGATGACCAAGTTGACCAAGCATTAAAGGCGGTAAACCGTTCCACCATTTCCATAAATTTAGCCTCTCTTAACCACCTCACTAACATAATCAAGGGTGGTGGAGACAACCTAACCACGGTTAGGACTTGGGTAATGGTGGCGTACGTTCCTTCCTATATAAGGGATCACATCCCTAGTAGGAAGGATACTTTCTGCTAACCCGGAGAGCTATCACTAAAAGATAGTATCCCCATTTACCCCGTTTTTGTCATAAACTGCTACCTCGTGTAGTCGTCTCCACACCCACAATCAACTCTTGTTTGCAGGTCCCTCAATCTGAAGCTGCTAGTGAAGGATCAACCCTGTAGATACAATAATCTTATCATCCCTATCTGGTGGTAAGACTATTTTTTTCTTCAAGGTTCATGTCATTCGAAAGACAAAAAGGAAGGTTCAAAGGGTGACACCTACTTATCCTGAGACTATAACTAAATCTAAGTTGAGATCACATGTTATAGGTCTTACGAATTGACAAATGGCAAATTGACCAGCAAGTCAAGAACACGTTAGAACAACTTATCTCAATATGCAAATTATAATTGTTGACTTGGCACAGTCAAGATAATTGTGGATCCACCAACCCAGCGGTTGATACGAGATTAAGTTGTGGAATGAGACTATAGCCAATGGAAAAAGGGACATGAGGGAAACCTAACCTAGTTGACTGGTGATCCCAAGATCTAGGTTCAATAGACAAACTTTATCATGAACCGAAGGGTGGTCACTGTGGGGGCATAGCTAAAATATATGTTTATATATAAGCCAGTATATATGGTTATATACGTATCCCCTAAACTATAAAAGGGTGTTTAAATACGTCCTAGTCCATTCCTATAATATTCAGTGACGTTGTTATGAGGATAAGCATAATATATGGTTAAATGATTTGTGTAAATCATAGTAAACCGCAATGCTTTTAATGATTTAAAGGAAAATCACCTATGTTGGAGAGAAGTGTGGTCGCTTCGAATGAAATTGTCGGCGCAATTTCTAGACTTCCCGCAGAACCAGGAGAGTGTTCCACGACCATTATTGGACACGATAATTAGGGGATGGCCCGACTAGGGAAAGTATTGTGTGAAGTGTATTGTCGTTTTCACAAATGGGGTATGTTCAAAGACATCAAGTTCTACATACCACTAGTAGGCTAAGTATGCTTCACAAAGGAAGGTTCAAAGGCTACACCTACCTATCCTGCTATACTCGACTGCTATATTATATCTAAGAAACTTGTATGTAAGGATCGATCTCCATTCATGTGGGGGTTGTTGGAAATTAGTTTTGTTTTCACATGTGGGGGATTGTTGGAAAATTTGTGAAAATAAAAAAGATATAGACTTTGAATTGTTTTTATTGAAGGTTTTTAGTAATATTACTAATTTAAATTCCAAAGTTGAAACTTCAAAAGTAATAAGAATACCATAAAGTTGGGTCAAAATTCTTAAAGAATTTAATGGGATGTTTCAACTCATGAGTTTATGGAGAATTGGGTGTTTTAACTTCTTTTTCATGTATAAATACCAAGGTGAGCCTTGGTTGAAAAATGCACCAAAGAACACCAATTCTCTAAAGCTCTTTACTTTCTCTCTAAAGAATTTCCAACAATTCTTTGATCAATATTTTTCTTCTCTTATTTAAGATACAATTGGGGTTGTGTGCCATCTTCGATAGTACACATACTATTTCGGTTGTTTGTAACATCGCCAATTTTGCCCAAAACATTTAAAAAAAAATCATCACTTTACCTAATATATTTTCTTTGGACAATTTTTACATGAATTCAAAACAATATATGTTTTAATCCCCTTATACTAAAATTTAATTGATAAAAGTCGTTGGGTCTAGTTGTCGTAGTGGGTTTTAAAAATATTTCGTAAGTTTATTCGTACATGTCATTGAATAATAAGGTAAATCTATGTTTTGTGAAGGGTATTTCCCATTGGTGAGTCTCACATCAATCTTTAAATCTATGTAATTGACTATTACATCCGATGGATAATAGTATATTACACTACAACTAAGTTTGACCAAGGACTAAAGGAAATACTATATCAAATACAATCCGGTACACTTCCAATTGCCTGCAACTCATAATTAATATTGCCACCTTGCTTTGGCACAAATGTGGCTTCCTTACCTTGATTCACGCATTCAATATGTTCAACGCCTTTAAATATGAGAGCAGAGAAATGAACACCTACACCAAATCATAGTAATCAAGTATACATTCCAAAACTAATGTAAATTTGTTGCAACTGTTACCATATCAAAGAACAATTTAATCTAATTTACTATATTATTGATGAGTAATTGATTTACACTATGGTATTAATTTATAGTAAACCATCACTAGTCATTTTTGTTTTACGAACCTTCCTAAACCAATCCGACATTTTAGCCATTAAACTCGTAAGAGTTGTGACCAGCTATTAATGGCGTGTATTATGACGTGTCTTGTGCTTAAATGCGAACCGTAATCACGACATTGATCGGTACACAAAACACATATCTTCCCTCTAGGATCTATCTATATTTAAGCCACTTAGTCCTCAAGTCCTCTCAACCTTTTATATACACGAACTAGAAATTCCGACATGGGCACCGAAACACTCGATGTCTCCTTGACGTGCACTGTTAAGCTTATTTTTTTTTCCGACGACTTATCCGGTAAGTTCGAAGCTAATAAGAACGCCACCTTCGGCTAACCCGTGTAACCCACGCACCAACCGCCACCACGACACCACCATCCTCTTCCACCACAACCCAGTCGAAACCATCAACCTTCGACCGTCGCTACTGGCATCGAACAGACCCACCTCCTTCATCGTAGCTCTCACAATTTGTATATAACCGAAGAGAACCCACACCATCGCGAAAGGAGCTCGACACTTGAAACACACTTCCGTTCCAACCATTGTATGATTGCCACTTCACGACCGTATGGGAATCAACTACACGTTTGAAGTTTTAGAGCAGGTTTCATTTCACGGTTCGACCACCACGTTGTGTACCGAGACACCATCGTTGCCGCCAGGCTTATGGACTTGTTCGATATGCTATTGAGGTAATCTTTAGAGCTTACCTTAGTTTCATGCATAAACAAACCTTAAGGTTTTGAAGTTCCTCCTAAAGCGATTTTTAACAACTAAAACTAGGAATTTCAGTTTGTGATTGAAGTTGGCAACCTGCATTTTTGAAAGAGACAACATGGGACAAAACTATTTAAGTAAATTCAGTTATTAGGTTTTAATATAATATTCTATATAATATAGCTTATGGGAAGCTAGATAACAGCATGGTTAAAAAAAATGAAATTCCATTTGATACTTTCAAAACTCAAGTCTTGATATTGACTAATTACATAGACGTCATTTCCTTAATTTTATTAAATAAAAAAAGTGCATTATTAAAATTAATAAAGTAATTAAATCAAAAGTAATATTCTATGTGCGAGCGTTATGGCTATAGATGCTAAAACATCACTCTTAATTAGGTGCGAGCATAATTCGTTGATTCTTGTTAAATTCTAGCAAGTTCATCACTATCAAGGTGAGTATTTCCTATCCCCTTTTTGCTTTTATTCATTTTTGGGGTGTTACATGTACACTATTACAATTTCAAATATAAGTTTACATTTTCACAATACAATTCTAGTACTATGTGCATTGCTTACAACGTGCTTTATGCTTAGACAATACATGTGGATTACATTTGTACTTAGTGAAATCATTAACATGGTACAAGCCGACCTTAACATTGGATAGCGCTATTTGGATTGACAACCCGCCTAGATTGATTCTCCCCCTTTTTCATCGGAAAATCCGTGGCCATTGTTAAGTTATCACCCATTTATTGGATGAGTACACCACCGTTCATACAATACATTATACAGTCACAGGGTTGATTTCGCTCATTTGTATGATACATAGTTTACATACATGCACTGTAGCTTGCACTTGAATTGTATACCATTTTTTCCAACTTACTATATGTATTAAAACTAGGAATGCTCACCAACATTTCATATGTTGACCAAACCTATTTTTGTACATGTTTCAGGTGCAATTTGATCTAGTGCCTTAGCAAGGGATATTTAGTGCTTTATTTTAATCAGTTATTTCAATATTACATTTCATTTAGACATTGTATTTTCCATTTCCATGTAAGACAATTTTGGCTTATTCAATAATATTTACATTTTAGTACCATGTGCTTTTGAACAATCGTCACTACGTGACACCTCGATGATTCCGCCATCGGTTGGGGTGTTACAGATTGGTATCAGAGCCATGGTTATAGGGAATTAGGTTATTAGAATGCCTTTTAGCCTAGTCTATAACTAAGCTTACATTCACGAGTCCTCTCGTGTACATTTCTCTTTATTCTTATATTTTCTTTCAAGATATTTTCTCTATGATTTTTTTTTCTCGTTATTCTTTCAATATTTTGCTTGAAGAAGAAGACACTCGTATTTCACAAACGAAACGATATCACCAAGTTAGGAGTGACATCCATACCTTGGTGATTAGTTTCACTCCTCTATATGTTATTTATCTTAAGAATATATCTTTGAGATAGGAGTGACATCCACACCTCAAAGAGTATTTCTTTCAAAAGGGAACTTAACCACTAAGCTGGGAGTGATATCCTTAACTTAGGGATTGGTTTCATTCCACAATCGTTTTCAATTTTGAAATAAATCTTTGAGTTAGGAGTGAAATCCAAATCTCAAGGATCTATTTTTGCATCTCGTTTTTAATCTCGCTAAAGTTTTGGAATCACTATTGATGGGGCACGTGCAATCTGGAAGGGTGAGCGCCTGTATCCTGAGTTTTCTGTCTAGGCCTGGTATTTCATATAAATCCCAATCAGACAAGGGACCCGTATGCCGACCTGGGAACTCTCGGGATGAGCATTCACTTATAGGCTAAAATACGCCCCCACAAGTCACTAATAACATTTCAATTACTTTTGTTAGTCAAAGTTTCCTAAGGAGACAATCTCAATGTTTTATAATATTGATATTTATGTTTGTTTATCATTTGAAGATTCCATTTAATCACTTGATGTTTCATATGCCATTATTCATTGATCATTCGCTTTTGAATCTCTTATCATCATTACTAAAACTTTTGTTCGATATATTATCGCATTAAAGCTTACACTATATCATTTATGCTCATGATTCTTACACTATAAGGTATTACTCGTTTTGCGTTAAAACATTTTTACCCACGACTTAAGTTTTAAACTCTGTGTTTAACTTTGATCACATCCTGATTTTAGGAATGTTGCGTCATCATACAATTAAAAATGAACATGGTTTTTCCAAACTTATTATTTCAACCTGTTTTATACCTTCATGTTTACAAATTTACTTGATCGAAGTCACAGTATATCCTCATATACCTAATACTAATATTGCTGCACCAAGTCTCCTAAGCCATAGCCAACTACCATTAGTTAGAACTTCTTAGTCAGACTAAACTCATACATATATGCCTACCTACATGATACGCACTAGTACACTACTCTCTAAAACGATTAATTTGACAACTTATTCTATAAGTCTTTTCACAAAACCTATTCGTCAAATTATAACACACTTTTCATACACCTTGTGCCTTGAAACAAATAGCCCGCTATGAGCCCAAAGAGATGCCTTAACGATCCTGCAAATAAATGATCTTTCAATGTATAAATTTCGTAAAAGTTTGAAAATTTAAAAGGTTTCAAGTTTACCCAGTCTTAACGGGTAACACTTCGATTTTCTCAACATTTCATAACAATTAAAAATTTCCGACCTTTCAACCCACAAGTTAAAGAAATGTTTAAATACAGAAAATTTTATTTTCCAAAATTCCTCAAGGCATCTGGGATCATTCACAACCTTCACATCATTTTAACTCTTGGTCTTTCGAAACACATTAGATTTACACACACTTCATGAAATGGTTTCATCTTTCATTTTGTAAACTTGCATTGCATATTTTACAAATCAAATGTAAATCTGCATATTTTCATATAACGTATCCAATATATGTTTTCGGGAGGAATTTGCAACTAATAATATACCTTATAACACATTTGAAACTCGACTTCTCGTAAACACATGAAAATGTGTACCTACGAAATCTTTTCAAGTGAATCTGTTTTGAACTTAAAACATTCTTCGGTTTCCAAAAAGTTATCCTCATACCAGTAGACTATACGTCTGTTCTGCGCACTTTCATTTACAGTAAAGTTCATTATTTTTTTTTACACCATTCTATTTATAGTTACGTTCGTACATTATCTTATTATTTTTTTGTATTATTCTTTTGTTGGTAGTTATTTTCACGCGTTATTCGCAACTATTCTCGCACTAGTTATTAGTAGTTATTCTTACAACACTAGTTTTGAGCATTAATTTAACTCGTTTACTTTCATTTTGTGCAAATTGTGCGATTTACTCGATTTACGTTATGCTATTCTTTAAATCAAAATTTTATGCTATACTTATATACTTACATGAACGCATATTTGGTATGCATATTTTTTTTTTGTTGTGAGCAAAACCCTGTTATACTTTACATTATTTTGTTCATCATCATGACCAACGAACATACTAACTGATAGCTCGTATGAGATCTAAGCCAGTTTCCCATGTACGACTTGGTTCAGAGTATTCCTCTAACCCAAGGGGAACGGTGTAATCCTCAGAGTTTATCAATATCGTTGTTTAGAGCCCAATGATGTGAACAAAAATTTACCGGTTAAGGGTGAACCCGAAAGGTGAAGAACCCTTAATCATGTCTTATACTTACACATTAATCTCATTACGGTTAAAAGGTGAACCTGAAAGGGGAAGAACCTCTAACCGCATCTTATACTTGAGCAGTATCTACTACTTAACACATTTTGGTTGCACGCATTGTTTCTTGTGTTACTTATGTTGGTGTTATGGAAAAGCATAGCACCCTAGTGTAAGGTAAATCGATGATTACGGTCCGGAACGCAATCATGGATTTACAGGTACATGGGGGTGGTGTGTGATTCTACTTAGGCTATTGGTAGACAATCAGTACGAGTCCAAAGTATCAGTAGTGTGGTGGGTTAGCTGCGGTACACCCTATATATAAGCACGAGCGATACTGCGGGAGCGAACTAGGAGTCTAACCAAGAACCTACCCATTACTACCTCTTCAATAGGTCGTTGACTAATAGCTAGCATTTTTTTAGTTTTGTTGGAGCCTTCCTTGTTGACCGCCTCTACAGAAAACCTTAAACTTTGTATACTCTTACACACTCTGTTAGTCGAAATCCTGTTGCATGTCCTTAATAATGTTCGGTCAAAAACCATTCAAAAGTAGGGGAGACTGCTTCATTAGTACTTCTGCCCTTCACCAGTTACACATTCCCAAAACATTTTTCATTTACACTCTCAAGTTCCTAACCTCGGGTCAAACGTCAAAGATATTCGCTTTAAACACCTAATTCAAAATTTGTCAAATCAACTCATGCATTTCTTTTAGGATTCCTAAAACTTAAAGTTGAGTATTTTGCTAGATTCTCATTCTCCTTGCTATTTCAGACGAACCTAATCCAATCCTTAAAACTCACACATATCAAACCTCTTATCCAAATTATTCGAAACAGTTTATTCTATTACCTATAAATTCATGTCGTGCCTTAACCCAAATTTTCCAAACCACAGCTGCCCAAATTTCTATCTAATCACCCTCAATCTGTGTTTTCAATAACTTCGGGACGAAGTTTCCAAAAGTAGGGGAGACTGTAACATCGCGAATTTTGCCCAAAACATTTAAAAAAAAAATCATCACTTTACCTAATATATTTTCTTTGGACAATTTTTACATGAATTCAAAACAATATATGTTTTAATCCCCTTATACTAAAATTTAATTGATAAAAGTCGTTGGGTCTAGTTGTCGTAGTGGGTTTTAAAAATATTTCGTAAGTTTATTCATACATGTCATTGAATAATAAGGTAAATCTATGTTTTGTGAAGGGTATTTCCCATTGGTGAGTCTCACATCAATCTTTAAATCTATGTAATTGACTATTACATCCGATGGATAATAGTATATTACACTACAACTAAGTTTGACCAAGGACTAAAGGAAATACTATATCAAATACAATCCGGTACACTTCCAATTGCCTGCAACTCATAATTAATATTGCCACCTTGCTTTGGCACAAATGTGGCTTCCTTACCTTGATTCACGCATTCAATATGTTCAACGCCTTTAAATATGAGAGCAGAGAAATGAACACCTACACCAAATCATAGTAATCAAGTATACATTCCAAAACTAATGTAAATTTGTTGCAACTGTTACCATATCAAAGAACAATTTAATCTAATTTAATATATTATTGATGAGTAATTGATTTACACTATGGTATTAATTTATAGTAAACCATCACTAGTCATTTTTGTTTTACGAACCTTCCTAAACCAATCCGACATTTTAGCCATTAATCTCGTAAGAGTTGTGACCAGCTATTAATGGCGTGTATTATGACGTGTCTTGTGCTTAAATGCGAACCGTAATCACGACATTGATCGGTACACAAAACACATATCTTCCCTCTAGGATCTATCTATATTTAAGCCACTTAGTCCTCAAGTCCTCTCAACCTTTTATACACACGAACTAGAAATTCCGACATGGGCACCGAAACACTTGATGTCTCCTTGACGTGCACTGTTAAGCTTTTTTTTTTCCGACGACTTATCCGGTAAGTTCGAAGCTAATAAGAACGCCACCTTCGGCTAACCCGTGTAACCCACGCACCAACCGCCACCACGACACCACCATCCTCTTCCACCACAACCCAGTCGAAACCATCAACCTTCGACCGTCGCTACTGGCATCGAACAGACCCACCTCCTTCATCGTAGCTCTCACAATTTGTATATAACCGAAGAGAACCCACACCATCGCGAAAGGAGCTCGACACTTGAAACACACTTCCGTTCCAACCATTGAATGATTGCCACTTCACGACCGTATGGGAATCAACTACACGTTTGAAGTTTTAGAGCAGGTTTCATTTCACGGTTCGACCACCACGTTGTGTACCGAGACACCATCGTTGCCGCCAGGATTATGGACTTGTTCGATATGCTATTGAGGTAATCTTTAGAGCTTACCTTAGTTTCATGCATAAACAAACCTTAAGGTTTTGAAGTTCCTCCTAAAGCGATTTTTAACAACTAAAACTAGGAATTTCAGTTTGTGATTGAAGTTGGCAACCTGCATTTTTGAAAGAGACAACATGGGACAAAACTATTTAAGTAAATTCAGTTATTAGGTTTTAATATAATATTCTATATAATATAGCTTATGGGAAGCTAGATAACAGCATGGTTAAAAAAAATGAAATTCCATTTGATACTTTCAAAACTCAAGTCTTGATATTGACTAATTACATAGACGTCATTTCCTTAATTTTATTAAATAAAAAAAGTGCATTATTAAAATTAATAAAGTAATTAAATCAAAAGTAATATTCTATGTGCGAGCGTTATGGCTATAGATGCTAAAACATCACTCTTAATTAGGTGCGAGCATAATTCGTTGATTCTTGTTAAATTCTAGCAAGTTCATCACTATCAAGGTGAGTATTTCCTATCCCCTTTTTGCTTTTATTCATTTTTGGGGTGTTACATGTACACTATTACAATTTCAAATAGAAGTTTACATTTTCACAATACAATTCTAGTACTATGTGCATTGCTTACAACGTGCTTTATGCTTAGACAATACATGTGGATTACATTTGTACTTAGTGAAATCATTAACATGGTACAAGCCGACCTTAACATTGGATAGCGCTATTTGGATTGACAACCCGCCTAGATTGATTCTCCCCCTTTTTCATCGGAAAATCCGTGGCCATTGTTAAGTTATCACCCATTTATTGGATGAGTACACCACCGTTCATACAGTACATTATACAGTCACAGGGTTGATTTCGCTCATTTGTATGATACATAGTATACATACATGCACTGTAGCTTGCACTTGAATTGTATACCATTTTTTCCAACTTACTATATGTATTAAAACTAGGAATGCTCACCAACATTTCATATGTTGACCAAACCTATTTTTGTACATGTTTCAGGTGCAATTTGATCTAGTGCCTTAGCAAGGTATATTTAGTGCTTTATTTTAATCAGTTATTTCAATATTACATTTCATTTAGACATTGTATTTTCCATTTCCATGTAAGACAATTTTGGCTTATTCAATAATATTTACATTTTAGTATCATGTGCTTTTGAACAATCGTCACTACGTGACACCTCGATGATTCCGCCATCGGTTGGGGTGTTACATTGTTGTACCCTGGGAAACAGACCGTCTGAGAGGAGGCGCGAAATCTGTTTTAAGGGAAGCGCGTCATACACGTGCCTCGACCAAAAAATGTCAACGAATACCATATTCTTGTAAAGGCGATGAGTAGAAGATGATGTGTTTAAAGTTGCTTGAATAAAGATTCGGTACATTTTACTTGTATCTTATTTTATTTATTTAAATTTGTAAACGGTGTTGTACTTTATATTTCCTACGAATAACGAGAGCATCGGTTGGGTAGATTCGATGTTGTCATTGGCATGGATAGGTTATCCAAGCATCGTGAAGAGATCGTCTGTCACGAGAAATTGGTTCGTATCCCCTTGTCCAAAGGTGAAACCCTCTCGATTCGAGGAGACTGAGGTAGATCTACTCTTCGAGTCATATCTTGCATCAAGGCGCAAAAATGTTTAAAGAAAGGTTGGGTTGCATTTCTGGCACATGTCGTTGAACAAAAAGCTAAAGATCGGAAAATCTAGGACATACAGGTGGTGCGAGACTATCCTGAAGTCTTTCCAGAAAATTTGCCAGGACTTCCACCACCACGGCAAGTCAAATTTCTCATTGACCTAGTCCCAGGATGTAATATTTGCAATTTTTACAATAATACATTACAAGTTTAAGGACCCAAAGCGACAATAATCTAAAATTTTGAAATTTCATAAACCACAATTTATTGTAACGTTTGGTATAGAATAATTTTAACAACCCGAATTAAAAAAAAATTCATATCACTATAAAGTCTAAATAAATAGTTGAACTTTGTATTTTATTAATTGCATTCTACCATAATCGTAGTTACAATTTGTTTTTTTATTTATATATAGTTCAAGAGTATGTGAACCATATTATGGTGTAGTTACCAAGTTCAAATTATTAGTAAAAGTTATAAAAAGAAACATATAGTAGTTAATTACGTTGACTGTTACCATGAACAAAGTGTTTTGAGTAAATAAGGAATTCTATTGAACATTTAGATTTATAGTAATGAAAACAATTATCAGAATCGTTAATATCTCATAGCTGACTTTTAGTATTTTCCGCACTAAATTAGCGGCACCGTTTATGACAATAAAATGAAAGTTAGTTCGTGTTCTATTTATATGAGATAACACGATCATCATGATCACCTCTAAACTCACAAATCAACCACCGCCGCCTCACACCTTTGTCGAGTCACCAACAATTACCAACGGTCACACCACATGCCACCGTCCCTGTCATTCCTTTAGAACACCACGGTTGTACTAATGCCCACAACAAACCAGATTTAACGTTGTCGTTTGTTCATGCCACCTTCCATTCGTTTTATTGTCGGTCACACTAATGACCTCCGCTGACTGATTCAACCACCGCCGCATAACGTGTTAAGTTCCGATTAATAACCTAACTACCTCCACGCACACCAAACACTGCCACTCTCAGCCGCAATGAATCTACACCTAGTCGTCGGAACTACTACCGCCGTTTATTCATTATTCCGAGTTCTGACCAGTGAGGTAATATTAAGATCTCGCTATTTGCTTGAAATTCTGGTTTGGATGGGTTAGTCTATACTCCCTGCGACCAAAGAATAGAGTTCCGATTTGTTTTTTTCTTACAAGTGGGTTATGTTTGTTATGCATATGTGTGATGTAGTATCATGGGTGTGTGTGTCAGTGATTTGTATAAACATCAGTGCTATCATTTTATTTTATTTTAACTTGCTTTTATTATCCTATTATCTATAAATTACATTTTATATTTTTATGTGATAAAAGCACGTTTAGTCCACTAAAGGAAATCCATAATTATGGAACCTAAAGTATAAAATAAACTTTATATGATAATTTTGGATTTTAGAAAATTTTCTTTCCCAAATACTATATAAAAACATAGGAATTGTAAACTGTGATAATCTTGAAATTTAGGAATTTTATTAATTAGTGCGTGCGCATTGGTTAAACTCGAATGATTATGTTCAAGTTTCATTTGAGATTCTTAGTCGCCGGGGAAGTATAACAAACGGGTCAGTTAATATGGCTAGTCTATTATAACCTAATTTAGAAAATAATGGGATTTAGGTTCACGTACTAATCGAAGACGATTTTTGCTTGCCTAACTAAGGTTCAAACAAATTTCATTGATACTCGTTCATTTCTTGCAAATTCATCATCACAACAGAGGTGAGTTTACATAACATAGCCCCTTTTTCCTTTTCACTATTTTGGGGTGAAACATGTTACAACATCAATTTACAATTCAATCATAAGTGTCTATGTGTTATTCTATGTTGCATTATGTCTTAAACATTACTAGGGTAAGCACAATTATTCTAGCATAATCATTAACATTGATCAGCCGACGGTATACAATGATAGATCTATTGGACTGACAACCCCACTCGGATACGTGTACCTCCTACATAGGTAGCGTGGGTGATTGTTATCGAACGTATAACAAAATCGAGTAAACCATATGCGTATGGGATGGACCATAATATTCTACTCACAAGGGTTGATTATGCACTCGATTTACCTGATAGTTTTGTTTTCACATATGACTTGCCATGACACTCGAATTGTACAAACTTTTATTCAATAAACAAACCTATGTAATTGTCACCAACATTTTTGTTGACCCAAAAACATTTTCAAAATCAACATGTTTCAGGTAACAATATAGCTGAGGCTTAGAGTATGCTCGAAGATTTATTATGAAGTTATTTGCATTATTTCATGTTATGTACTAGAAGTTTTAAATTTTCAGACAATGTTTCATTTGGATATTTATGCTATGAATAAAGTATTTAAAATTTCAATATACACCATGTGCTACTAAACAATCATCAATACGTGACATCCCGATGTTTCCGCCATCGATTGGGGTGTTACATAGGAGCTGCTCCGATAGCTTGCACTCCGTATCGTTTGGAACCATCCGAGATGCAAGAATTGTGTAACCAGCTTCAGGAGTTGTTAGACAAAGGTTTCATTCGCCCGAGTTTTTCTCCGTGGGGAGCGCCAGTGTTGTTTGTGAAGAAGAAAGACGGAAGTTTTCGCATGTTCATCGACTACCAGGAGTTGAACAAGCTGACCATCAAGAACTATATGTGTATAGGATCGGCTATTCAAACAAAGAATATGATCAAACAAGTTCAATTCAGGTGTGGAATCCCTGAATTGATCACGAAATGATAATAAAACTAGCAAAACACACAAATCATCACAAACGTTTTCATTTCATTCATAAACATTGTTAATAATCCTTACAAAGCTTGTTTATAATGATTAAACTCAATTACAGACTTGACAAAAACACTAGGGAGACACACACTCTGAGAGGGAAACAAAATGACCAAAAGTTAAACATTCAAAAATGATTCAGCCTTATATAGACCTGCACATTCGACTAAACGATTGGGCGAATGTGCAGGTTCGACCAAACAATGTGGGCGAATCAGCATATATGCACAATCAAAACTACATTCGACCTCCCAGAGCTCCCTTCGACCAAAACATTCTACCTTCGACTATCTGAAAGCCACCTTAGACCGTCTAATATCAACAAAACATAATTAGATTCGCAATTCAATAGCACTAGTTGCACTTCATGTATCTACAAACTCCCCCTCGACTATTGCTTGTATTGCTTCAGCCTTCGGTCTTCATCCATTCTCTTGTTCATCAATTTGATATGCAGTAGCTTCATTTGTTCTTTCGTCATAACTGGTTCATGAGTTTGCTTTGGTTTCAACAAACTTCCCCAGCTTCTTATCAAAGTCACAACCCGCATTGACATCCCACGCAAAACATAGAAATACCACACGTTGGTATTTAGCTGCCTGTTCGCTGTCTTTCTCTTTACAATAAATCGGATTGTAATATAACATAATAATATCCTCGTGCGAGCAATTGATCAACCACATCGGGTCGAAAATATGAATCTTCTTGAAATCTTTCATACCATTCTTCAGAACAATAATAGCCTTTGTCGTCTTCCAGTCGTAGTACCACCACATAAAATCTTTTGAAAAGTGTTGTGGAATTGGCATTAAAGGAATATGCTGCAACACTTTTGGTGGTTTATATTTCAAAGTCACCTTGTTTAACCCCGTTATCTCATCTTTCTCCTTCTTGTGTACTATCCTCTTAGGATACTGTGGGGTAAACACATTCCATTTCGTTCTGCTCTCCCTCGCCATGTGATCTGCAAAGTAACCAACGAGATTGTTGTTTACTGAAGCACCGGACATAGTATGTCTGCAGATATCGCGAACAGCCCAATACGGTAGTGTCTTTATGTCATGGAATCTGTTAAAGTACAGAATTCCTTTTTCCCATTTCACAGCGACACACCTAAGCTGTCTCAAATCCTTCCATCCGAGAGCTTTTCCTTTGAATAGTTCATTGTGGAATTTGTAGAAACTACCTTGAACTTCAGTCTTAGGACGGTTAGCTTCTTTTTCTTTAAGTTTCCTCAACAATTCTTTCAAATCATCAGATTGTTCAATATTCGGCTTCTGACAGTCTGAATTCTTAAACACTTCTTCAATGAACTTTTTGCTCTTCTCACGAGCAAGTTTCTCACCCTAGCTCAACAACTCGTCAGAGAATTCAGGAAATCCATAATCTTTATCATTCTTGAAGTATTCTGGATATTCCTCACTTGTAATATCCTCCATCTCTACTTCTCCAAATACTGGAACATCTCTATCATCAGAGTGATTACCTGCTTCTTTCTCAGGTATATTCGGTATTTGGTTCTCACTCATCAACTCTTCCAGAGATTTACCAACCTGTTTAGCCAGTCCCTCTAATATCTCTTTAGACACGGCTGCAGAAATTTCTCCGTCTTCTAGATCAGGATCATTATATTCAAGCTCAAAACGCATGTCATTTGACTCAAATATTTCTGGAAATCTACTAGTAATCTCAATCGTCCAGACTCTATCAGTCAACATCTGGCGATATAACTTCTTATCTTTTTCAGATAAAGCTCGGATTTTCTCATTCCAGAAAATATTATCATCGTCAGTGTTTCCACCAGGAGCTTTCGAGCTAGACTCTCCTGTATCTTTTCCTGATCCCCTCTTTTCATACTTATATTTATCAGTATCATCATCATCATCATCACTATCAGCAGAGCTATTACCATCACCTGAATCATCACCTAAACCATTATTATCACCATCATCTTTCTTCTTAGGAGCATCACCGGCATCCTCTTCCAATTCTTCATCATCTTCTTCTTCATCTGATGGTTCAAAATCAACCTGTTCTTCTTCAGGTTCTTTATCTTCCTCTCCAGCTTTCAGTTGTGGAGCTTTCGAGTATAAATCTTTTATGAGATTATTCATGCTCTTGTTGGTTTCTTTCAGCTTTTTGTTCTCAAGTCTCATAGTAATATACCTTCTAGTATTTCTCTACTCATGTAATAACAACTTCTGATTCTCATCCTGAAGTTGTTTAATCTTAGCTTCCAATGCCTCTTGATTTTCCTGTGAAGAGACAAATACATCCAACATCTTCTTGTCATTCTTCCTTAACTGCTCAATCTCTGCTTGTTGCTGATTAATGATTTTCATCATGTCAGTCAGCTTCTGGTTCACTGCATCCATCACATCACCAGATACAGTAACCTTTGGAGTTGAAGCTTCAGCAACTGGAGTCTTTTGTTTCTTCAGCTTTTGCAAGACTCTATCTAAAGCAGCATTAAAGTCATCAGTTGGCAGTTCATATTGTTCAGCAGCAGATGATGTTTTTTGTTTCTTTGCTGTTGGGGATGTCATGGGAGATTTAGAGCTTGATACTACAGGAACTTTCTTCCCAGCAATTAGATTTTCAATATCTTTTGCTCTCTTTTTCATCGGCTTCTCAATCTCATCAGCCTTTGCTTTCTTCTTATAAGTAGGATTCTTCTGTTTCTCTTCAGTCTTTGGCGATCCTCCAAAATCTTCAGATCCCAAACCTAAACTTTCATCAATATCATCCAACACAATAGGACTTTTCATCCTTTGTTCTTCTAATGACTTGTTCAGACTTTCAGACTCACCAGCCACAGTAGCCTTGGGCGTGGTGGACTTTACAGTCTCATTGTCAGAATCCCATCTCTCTTCAACCTGAGTCTCTTCCGAATCCATCGATTCTTCATCAACCAAGTGTGTGACTTTCTTCACAACACTCTTTTTCCTCCGAGATATCTTCTTTGGTGGTTTAGCATCATCCTCTTTTTCTTTTCCTTTCCCTTTACCACTCCTCACACCAACGTTCACTACTTGCCTTTTCCTTTTCGCTTCAGGATCAACAGGACATAACGGATTGTCTTCGTCAGAATCACTGTTCACATTCATGGCTTTATCAGTACCTGGATCTTCATATCCTGGATTAATCAGGTGTCCAAACAAGTTCTTCATTGGTAGTCTTTCATTCAATGGCACACCTTTATATCCCTTCATTCTTACTAACGTACTCAAACTCATGTGATCCTGAACTACTATCTGTCTAGGATCCTTTTTCAAATTCTTGTACTTTTCATCAAAGATCATTTGCAGGAATCTCGGGTATAACAAAACCTTCTTATTCTTCAATCCTCTCAATGGTTCCATCATGTGTTCAAGTATCATCCCAGATACGTTGAAAGGCTTGTTCAAGATCAGGGCAACCATTAAAGAGGTAATACTCTTTCTCATTACATCATAACCTCCACTCACAGATCCAAAAACATGTAACATGACGTGAGCAAGGTACTTGAACTGCGGACACAGTTTTCCTTTATGTAATGAACCATCAGTAATCGGTCCATTGTACTTCATTCTTAGGAAACACTTCCTCTGCTCAATCCAAGAAAGAACTCTCGGATCAGTCTTCTTATCCGTTAGCTTCAATGCCTCTCTGATGTCGTCTTCAGAAATAATCACTAACTCCCCCTGAATCTTACTCACGATAGCAGATTCGTTGTTCCAATAATCCGTTTTGGCATTCGTCCAGAACTCTCTTTGGTGGTCTCTATATATGATGGTAGGAGTAGCAATAGCAACAACGACACGGCTTCTCTTTAAAAAGTCAACAATACCGATGAATTCGATATGTTTCTTCAGATCGCCCAAATAAGCATAGCAGTTGTGTGCTTCTTCAAACGATAAATCTTTTACGGGCTTCTTCCCAGCTGCCTTGTCTGACGATCCTGTGGGAATATTAGTACTCTGTTGTTCAGACATGATTAAACAGCAAAACAAAACAAGAAAACACGTTAAAAACGGAAAAAATATTCAATTTTTGATTTTTGATTTCCACATTCGACCATTCGGGCGGTCGAAAGTAATTTGATTTGGTCGAAAGTGAAACGAGTTTGTTATTTTCTACATTCGAGCCTTTATAAACGGTTGATGCACTTTCTATGGACGTCACTGTCGAATAGACTAGGGTTGAGTCTTGTATTGTATTACATGAGATTGTGGTGATCCATAAGGGCATTTTATGGATCTGAAGCATTTGTTAATATAGACCAAAACATAAGTGCTTCATTCGAACCTTATGAAGGTCGAACCTGCAGGTTCGACCTCACTAAAGGGGCGAATGTGGCTTATGTTATTGGACTATAAATAGCAATCTCATGTGTTGGTTTTCATTTAAGATTTTGAGTTTGTGCTTTGAATGCTCTCAAGGGGGAGGTCATGCCCGACCTCCCCCGGCCCCGAGATAGATGTTTATCCTACTGATGACAGTGTCTGTAACCGTTTCTGATGTAATACGAATCTGTGATGACTTTGTTATTGTATATTTCTGTCTCGTCTCGAATCTTCCGTCTGAAACCGAGTTGTTTTTGCATAATTGATCCATGGATTCGGTTATTAACCGGATTCTCAACTGGTATCAGAGCCATAAGGATCAAACAACCACGAATTTTGATCCAATTTTGATCAAAACTTTTCTGTTTTCATTGAACATTTGAATTTGGTGATAATTGATTGATTTGAACTTGTTTTCATGGATAAAATTCAAAATTCTCTTTGTTAAACTTGTTCCAAATCCAATCCGAAGCAAAACCTGCATAAGATCATCAAATTTCATCAACATTTGAAAATTTTGGATCAAAACAACTGATTTTCAAAGTATAACCGTTTTTCAAAATGAAAGGGTC
This sequence comes from Ambrosia trifida, assembly GCA_028751855.1. Taxonomy (NCBI): domain Eukaryota; kingdom Viridiplantae; phylum Streptophyta; class Magnoliopsida; order Asterales; family Asteraceae; genus Ambrosia; species Ambrosia trifida. The sequence continues at coordinate 73,435,404 of CM054128.1, read as the reverse complement.
GAACCTAGGGAGAATCGGTCGAGAGTGGAGTTTTTAGGTCAAACCATGGAGTTTTTGGTCGAACATGGAGTGTTATTTGGTCGAACCTAGAAATTTTTAGCGTGTTATTGTTTATTCGACCATCAATTGTACATTCGACCAGTCGGGCGATCGAAAGTGATTTGATTTGGTCAAAAGTGAAACGAGTTTGTTATTTTCTACATTCGAGCCTTTATAAACGGTCGAATCTTGAATAATTTCCACATTCGCCAACACGGTCATTGCGAATGGTCAAACGTAGAATCTGTTGATAAAATTTTCTAATCGTTTCGTGTTTTATCATTTTCAGATGATATGTGGAACTTTCCGACAACACCACGACCTAATACAACACCACAACAGCAAACAACTATGGATCCTTGGTCGGTAGCTGCTCAGAAGAAGAGTCAACCATCTCAACCAATTAACTATTTGGCGATGACTAGTTCGATTCCCCAACAAGTTGCACAACCACAACCACAACCTATGGCTGATTACTGGGGAGTTGCAGCAGCGACGGTACACTCTCAGACTACCAATGCGATTTCGATGCTTATTCATGATTTATCTTTGGGTAGTGGGAGCCGTCGACCAAAGTTGATGGAAATGGTGGACTACAACCAATGGAAGACCAAGTTCAAGATTCATCTAGAGGGAATGGGATTAGAAGGAACGGAAGCTTGGCAAATGATTGCTAAGGGGTATGTTGCTCCGGTTTTGGAGAACACTGGTGAGCCGATTCCATTAGAAAGTCTCGCTGAGGACGAGAAGAAGAAGTTTGCGGTGGAAAAGAAGGCGTTTTCCCAACTGTCCCAGGCCATTAACACTGATCTCTTACATCAGTTTGGGTCGTGCACCACTTCGAAGCAATTATGGGATATGTTAAGGAATCGTCATGATGGGAATGAGAAGACGAGGAAGCTTAGAATGGAGGAGTTAAGAAAAGAGTTTGAGAACTTCAGCTATATAGGAAATGAGACGCCGAAGGAGTTGATTCCGAGGTACTGTCACTTATTGACTGAACTTTTAAGTTATGAGATCAATATACCAATGTCTAAGCTGGTGGATAAGTTCGCTGATGCATTGCCACCATAATGGAATCAACACATCGAGGTTCTCAAAGATAAAGATGCGTACCAATACTGGACCATCAATGAGTTCATCCATAATCTTAAAAACAAAGAGATGGAGGAGAAGAGGAAGGCGAAAAGAGCACAAGTTCCTCAGAATCCAGAGTTATACCATGGCGGTACATCTTCATCTCTAGCTAGTTCAAGTGCTAGTACTACTGTTGCTCCACACATTGCTTGTGTATCAAGCATTGTTGAACCAACCAAAACCCCCATAAACTATCTTACTCAAACCTCATCTTATACACCACCATCATACAATACTACATACATTCCACCATTTTCACCGATGCAACAAGCTGCTTGCTATTCAGCAAATTTGAACCAACCTCAACAACAATCCTACATTCCTCAAATGAATCAAACCCAAATGAACCCAAGTCAACCTAACCAGAGCCCAATAGTGTTGGAGACTTCAAACTTGAACAATGTTACTGTTGAAGTTGCACAGCAACATGTAGCCTTGGTTTCCGCTATGGTCACTTCGTATAATGGGTTAGTAGCTAGTCAAATTGGTAATAATAATTTGACCAGTGAAGATTATGCGCAAATTGACAAGGAGGAGATGGAGCTCATTGACATCCAGTGGGCGTTTGCTAGTGTCATGAGGCGAGCAACTGAGTTCATTGAGAAGACGGGCATAACTGATCTTTCTACTTCTCCAAACACCATATATGGCTTCAATAAAGCCAAAGTAACATGTTTTAACTGTGGTGGGAAAGGTCACTTCAAGAGAGAATGTACACAGCCAGCACAGCAGGGGAACATGAATCCTTTCAACACCAATTATCAGAACCATCAATCACAAAATCAGGTATCATATCAAAGCCAAAACAACTCCAATTTTCAACCACAAAAGTACCTACCAAAACCGTCAAAACACCTCACAAAACAATTCTGTTAGACAAACCACTACACAAAACCAGAACCAAAATCAAACACCACACAATCCAACTAGAACAATCATTCCTATTTCTACACCAAATAACCAAACCCAATCAGATAACCAGAACCAGGCCTTGGTGATCCAGAAAGATGAGGGATTTGATTGGACTGGTATGCAACTCGGTGTTGAGATGATCACTGCTGGTAATGTGGCGTGTGTTGCCCAAAAGATGGATTTGGATGAGCCGGTGTCAGTTGAAGATGTTTTGGTGACTGAGAAGATGTCTGAGGTGAAGATTGAAGAGTTGAGTGAAGAAAGTGATGTTTGTGTTGAGAAGATGTCGGGATTGATTCTTGACTCTGTTACTGATGTTTCCGAACAGTGTGATTCAGCTTATTCTGATACGGAGAGCGATTCTGATTCTGAAGCTAGTGTTAACTCTCTAGATGAAGATATTGATCAACTTCTTGCCGAAGCTGATTTTCTGATGACGCGCAAATCGTGCATAGTGGATGATGCTTTTACCAAGATCGACTATTCTAAATTCTTTGCTGGAAAGGAAGCACACTTTGCATTGATGGCGATGACAGAGCCTCCAAAACAGGTAAGTTCTGTAACATTACGCATTAAAAACTTGTACGTACACGTTCGTCATTAATAAAAACGTCAAGTTTTCATCTTATATTCGCATTTAATTATTTTGTCGCGATTGTGGAACCCTAATACTATATATATAATAATATAATATATGTGTGTTGGATTGTAAATTATATCAAAAAATTAAATCTGCTCTGGCCGGGGTTCGAACCCGCGCCAAAGCCAAAGCAAACCCAACACACAACCATCTGGGCTGGACCATCTTCTTGTATTAAACCCGGATGCATTATAATTTTATACGCGATTTAAAAACCTTCACAGTTGACAAGGAAAGTCAACTGTGGGTTTAGCCTGTGATTCAAGCTCATGCACAACTGGTAATTGATCTATAATTGGTAAATTCGTATGATTTTCGGCCCATTGTGACTCAATTACACGTCAATTAACCCTAATCGTTGACCAATTTTTAAACCCTACGCGTATGAATTAAAAACGGGGTTAACTTTCCAATTAACCCAACCCTTTGATCCACAATATAAATAGACCCTCTGCGAACCTTGTATACTCGCTCACAACTCTCTCTCAACCTCCAATTATCTCTGAATCACACTAATTGTTAATTCTAGGGTTCGTTCGTTTAGAATTGGGGATAAACTTTGAATCGCGTAGTGTATTTATTTATTTTTAAACAGAAAACATCACAACCACTGGCCTAGGCCAAGTGGTTGTGACCTGGGTTTGATACAGAAGGGAACCGGGTTCGAGTCCCGGCTACTACCCCCCTTTTTGTTCCTTTTATTTCTTTTTAAAAAACAAAACTATTATATATATATATATATATATATATATATATATATTAAACCTTTTAATCTTTTAAATTCATTTTAAAATATCAAAACTATTTTATAAATTCTAAAAAAATTATATTTGTTTAATCTGAGATAAAAGTCTTATTTACAATTTTTATTTTTCAGAAATTCATTTATTTAATATTTATAATAATTAAATCATTTTTATACTATTATATTTATAAAAATCCATTTATATATCAAAACAATTTTATTAAATTCTCCAAAATTTATCCTGACTTTTTATAAAGTTAAACTTTACTGAAATAATTTTTAATTCGGTAAAATCATTTATTTTATATTTTTAATCAATTTTTGTTAGATTTAATCATAATTAAATCATAATAAATCCAATTTTCATCATTTTTGCACCAAAATTTTATACAAATTATTTTTAATTATTTAGAGCAGAAATATGATTTTTAAAATAGGAATTCATTAATTTTATTATTTTTGAATATTAAAGTTAAATATTGGCTATTTATAAATAAATAGATTTAAAAATCTATTTTAAATGAAATAATTTTATAAAAATTATTTTTATGCTTCAAACACTTTGATGTGTACATTCAAAATTCAAATTTTATAAAAAGACTTTCTTTTATTAATTATCAAATTTTCCTTTATTAATTAACATTTTAATTTAAATTCAACAATTGATTATCCCCAAATCGAAACCCTAGGATACACTTGTAAGTTAATTAGACTTAGACTTATTATATATTACCTCATTATAGGGTGATATTTGGAATCATTTTGGGCAACACAATTATTTCATCTTTTCAACAAGTTTAACATTTGCTAAGGTGAGTTTTACATAGCCCCTTTTATTTATCACCATTTTTGGGGTGAAACATGTTATAACATTATCATTGCAATTCAATCATCAATGTGTCTATGTGTTTTCTATGTTGCATTATGTCTTGAGCATGATTAGAGTAAGCACCATTCTAGCATAATCATTAACATTGATCAGCCGACGGTATACATTGATAGATCTATTGGACTGACAATCCCACCCGGATACGTGCCTCCTACAAAGGTTACGTGGGTGTTTGTTATCGCATAACATATTCAATTGGACCATAAGTGTATGGTATGTATCATTTTATAATAGTCAACAGGGTTGATTATGCACTCGATTTATTTCTAGTATGTTCTCACATATGGGCTAGATTAACATGACACATGAATTGCACAACATTTTATTCATTTTATTATCAAAAACCTATGTAATTCTCACCAACTTATGTTGACCCAAAATACTTTCAAAATTAACATGTTTCAGGTAACAATGAAGCTGAGGCTTGAGTTAGCATGAGGATTTTATTTGAAGTTTATTTGAAGTTATTGAAGTTGTTATTTGATATTATGTATTTGAATTCTTAGACATCATTTCACATTTTGGATATTATGTTTGAATAAATTATTTAAAATTTATATTATACCATGTGCTACTGAAAACAATCATCAATACGTGGCACCCCGATGTTTCCGCCATCGGTTGGGGTGTTACAGATTGGTATCAGAGCCAGGTTATAGGGAATTAGGTTATTAGAAATAATCTAGACTATAACCTTAGGGACTAAAACAGTACTTGCTTCTCCTACTTGTAACCCTAATTGCTTCCCTAATCCTATCCTTATCCTATGCCTTATAACCCTAAACCTACATATGATTACTCTTATCTGTCTGCTGCAATCCTGATCCACCATTAGATTTATAGGACAAAATCCTCAGGTTTAACCTGAACCCCTTGAGATCTCGTCGAAGTTCTAGATTTTAATAACGAACACGTGCAATCTGGAAGGGTGAACGCCTGTATTCTGAGTCTTCTGTCTAGGCTGGCATTGCGCATATATCCCAATCAGACGAGGGACCCGGATGCCTACCTGGGAATTCTCGGGATGAGTGTACACTTATAGGCTAAAGCATGTCTTCATATGTTATTAGAATTTAGAATCTTTGATAAGTCAACGTTTTCGTTTATTCGTTTTAATTAATGAATAAATGATTACATTCCTTATATAAACTCTCATTCATTTCATTGTGTCTATTACAGATCATGCCTCCTCGTCGCAGCACTCGCAACAACAATGGTGAGAACCACGAAGAAGGTGGTGATAACCATAACCACAACCATGACCAAGTTCCTAACCACAAGAACAATGGGGTCGATGCTCAACTGGCTGCGATCATTTCTCAACAAATGGCGCAGCAAATCGCAACTCTGGTTCCCAATTTACTTGCTCAGGTCATCCAATTGAACGGCAACGGGAATGGTCACAACAATGGGAACGGGAATGGCAATGGCAATGGAAATGGACCCCAAGCCTGCACCCTTAAGCATTTCAACTCTTGTAACCCTCCAAAGTTCAGCGGTGAAGAAGGAGCTACTGGACTCCTCCAATGGTTTGAGGGTATTGAGAATACCTTCATCAACAGTGAGTGCCCCAACAATTTCAAGGTTCGTTACGCCATGAGTGTTCTCCATAAACGAGCACTCACTTGGTGGAATGAAGAAAAGCGTACTCGTGGGGCCGAGGTTGCTCTTGCTATGACATGGGACTAAGTCAAAGAGATCATGAAAGAGGAGTTCTGTCCTCGCAATGAAGTTAAAAAGCTTGAGGATGAGTTCCACACCTTAGCTCAAGATAGTGGGGAAAACCTTGCCTACAACACCCGCTTTCATGAGCTTAGCTTATTGTTGCCTCACAAAGTTACTCCTCTGCCGGTAGCCATCGAGAAGTACATCGGTGGTCTGCCCATGCAAATCCAGGACACCGTTTGGGGTAGAAATCCCGCAACTCTGGAAGAGGCCAAACGTCTAGCGGCCACTCTTACTGATAATCACGTGAAGAACGGTACTCTCGTTCGCAAGGGCACTAAGAAGACTACTGCCAAAGACACTCCACAGCCTGCAATTGAAGTCAAGCCTGAGACCTCAAGCAACAAAAAGCGCAAGGCTAGAAACTATATGGTTGCTGCTACTCCACCTGCTGCCCAAAACCCAGCCAAGAAACCATACACCGGACCTCACCCTTTGTGCAACACTTGCAAGTACCATCACCCAACGCAGGTGCCATGTCGTTTTTGTACTAAGTGTCAATGATATGGTCACCTGGTGAACGTCTGTCGATCTTCTGCTACCCAAGACAACAACAACCCAGCTCCCAACCAACAAAACAACAGGCCTACTCGTGGTCAATGCTACGAGTGTGGTAACCCTAATCACTACATCAACAACTGCCCTAATCGTAACCGTAACCAAAACCAAAATCAGAACCAAAACCAAAACCAGAACCGCAACCAGAACCAAGGTGCTCGAGGTCGTGCCTACAATCTCAACGCTAACCAGGCTCGTGACAACAACGAAGTGGTGAATGGTACGTTTCTCATTAATAACCACTATGCATCCATATTATTTGATTCGGGAGCTGATAAATCATTTGTGTCACTGAAGTTTGAACCTTTACTTAACTTACCCCACACTAATCTAGAAGAACCTTTCGTGGTAGAGGTAGCTAACGGGAAGTCTATTTCGATTGACTCTATTATTCGTAACTGCTTGTTGAATCTCGACGATCATACCTTCCCTATCGATCTCATTCCCATGCATCTTGGTAGTTTTGATGTTATTGTAGGCATGGACTGGTTGTCAACTCATCGTGCCGAAATTCTGTGTTTCGAGAAAGTCATACGCATTCCTCTCGAATCTGGTGAGATTTTGAAGATCTATGGTGAGAAACCCTGTGGTGAGCTTAAGCTTATGTCTTGTACTACTGCCCAAAAGTATTTACGAAAGGGGTATACAGCCTTCTTAGCTAACGTGATAGAGAAGAAGGACAAAGGCAAAAGTATCCAAGACATTCCTATTATTCGAGACTATCCTGAAGTCTTTCCAGAGGATTTACCTGGTTTGCCTCCTGCTCGACAAGTGGAGTTTCGTATTGATCTTGTTCCTGGTGCTAATCCTATCGCTAAAGCTCCTTATCGTCTTGCACCCTCTGAGATGCAGGAACTTGCTAGTCAATTACAGGAACTTTCTGATAAAGGGTTCATTCGCCCTAGTTCTTCTCCATGGGGAGCCCCTGTCTTATTCGTTAAAAAGAAGGATGGTTCTCTTCGGATGTGTATTGACTACCGTGAACTCAACAAACTCACCATCAAGAATCGTTATCCACTTCCTAGGATTGACGATCTCTTCGATCAACTTCAAGGAGCAACCCACTTCTCGAAGATTGATCTCCGTTCTGGTTATCATCAGCTTAGAGTCCACGATGAAGATATTCCCAAGACAGCTTTTCGCACTCGCTACGGTCACTATGAATTCATGGTTATGCCTTTTGGGTTGACCAAAGCTCCCGCAGTATTTATGGATTTGATGAACCGGGTTTGTAGACCCTATCTCGACAAATTCGTGATCGTTTTCATCGATGATATTTTGATTAACTCTAAATCAAAATCCGATCACGAGCAACATCTTCACTCTATCTTGACTCTCCTAAAGAAAGAACAACTGTATGCCAAGTTCTCAAAATGCGAATTTTGGCTTATGGAAGTTCAATTTTTGGGTCATGTCATTGATATGAACGGAATTCATGTTGATCCTGCAAAGATCGAAGCTGTGAAGAATTGGAGTGTTCCTACCACTCCAACGGAAGTCCGTTCTTTTCTTGGGTTGGCTGGCTATTATCGTCGATTCATCGCCAATTTCTCCAAGATCGCTGTTCCTCTCACTACCTTAACTCACAAGGGTAAACCCTATGAGTGGGGACCTAAGCAAGAGGAAGCATTTGAAACTCTTAAGCTGAAACTCTGTGAAGCTCCTATCTTGTCTCTACCTGATGGTAATGATGATTTCGTGGTCTACTGTGATGCATCGAACCAGGGTCTTGGTTGTGTTCTCATGCAACGAGGAAAGGTTATTGCTTATGCGTCTCGACAACTCAAGACTCACGAGAAAAATTATACCACCCATGATCTTGAATTGGGCGCTGTTGTCTTTGCACTCAAGATTTGGAGACATTATCTGTATGGGACCAAATGTGTGGTGTTCACGGACCACAAAAGTCTCCAACATGTCTTCGATCAAAAGAATCTTAACATGAGGCAACGACGTTGGGTTGAATTACTTAACGACTATGATTGCGAAATTCGCTACCATCCTGGCAAGGCGAATGTTGTGGCTGACGCACTTAGTCGTAAAGAGCGTATCAAACTCCAATGTGCGAGAGTTCGTACTGATCTTCAAGATCGCATTCTCCAGGCTCAACACACATCAGTCACCCAAGGTAACATGTACGATGAAATGTCTTGTGGTGCTGAGACTCAACTTGAAACCAAACCCGATGGTCTCCTTTATTTCCTTAACCGACTGTGGATTCCCGACCGTGATGATCTTCGTACTTTTCTCATGAACGAGGCTCATAAGTCTCGTTATTCTATTCATCCTGGAGCTGACAAGATGTACCAAGATCTTCGTTATTCTTATTGGTGGCCTGGTATGAAGAAAGACATTGCTCTATTCGTTGCAAAATGTCTCACTTGTTCCAAGGTCAAGGCTGAACATCAACGACCATCTGGTATGCTTGAACAACCAGAGATTCCTGTCTGGAAATGGGAGAGCATAGCTATGGATTTCATCACCAAACTCCCTCGCACACCCAAAGGTTTTGACAGTATTTGGGTAATCGTCGATCGTTTGACCAAGTCAGCTCACTTTCTACCTATTCGTGAGAAGTTTTCTGTGGAAAGGTTGGCAAAGATGTACGTAAGTGAAATCGTATGTCGTCACGGTATACCTTTGGACATTATTTCTGATCGCGATGGTCGTTTCACCTCTCACTTTTGGGGATCTCTACAAGATGCTTTGGGTACCAAGTTGAACCTGAGCACTGCTTATCACCCTCAAACGGATGGTCAGACTGAACGAACCATCCAGACACTTGAGGACATGCTCAGGGCATGTGTCATCGATTTTGGTGGCGCATGGGATTCTCATCTTCCTTTGGTTGAGTTTTCATACAACAACAGTTATCACGCCAGCATTAACATGGCTCCTTTTGAGGCACTCTATGGTCGGAAATGTCGTTCTCCTGTCTGTTGGACTGAGGTTGGTGAAGCTCGTATTACTGGACCCGAACTAATCCAGGAAACCACAGACAAAATCCAGCTTATTCAGGATAATCTTCTCAAGGCTAGAAGTCGCCAAAAGACTTATGCTGATAAACGTCGTAAACCCTTGGAATTTCAAGTTGGGGACCTTGTGCTACTTAAGGTATCCCCTTGGAAGGGAGTTATTCGTTTCGGTAGAAAGGGAAAACTAGCTCCTCGTTACGTAGGCCCCTTCAAAATTCTTGACAGAGTTGGAAAAGTGGCTTACAAACTTGATCTTCCACCTGAGCTAAGCAATGTTCATCCGACCTTCCATGTTTCGAATCTCAAGAAATGCTTAGCAGATGAGAACCTTCATGTTCCCCTTGAGGATGTGCAAATCGATGAAAGCATGCACATTATCGAGAAACCCGTCGAGATTGTTGACACTGGAGTCAAGAAACTCAAGCGCAGTCATATTCCAATCGTTAAGGTTCGTTGGGAATCTAAACGAGGCCCAGAGTTCACTTGGGAACGTAAAGACCAGATGAAGTCAAAATATCCGCATCTTTTCCCACCAGACTCTCCAACTCCAACTTCGGGATGAAGTTCCTAAAAGTAGGGGAGACTGTAACATTACGCATTAAAAACTTGTACGTACACGTTCGTCATTAATAAAAACGTCAAGTTTTCATCTTATATTCGCATTTAATTATTTTGTCGCGATTGTGGAACCCTAATACTATATATATAATAATATAATATATGTGTTGGATTGTAAATTATATCAAAAAATTAAATCTGCTCTGGCCGGGGTTCGAACCCGCGCCAAAGCCAAAGCAAACCCAACACACAACCATCTGGGCTGGACCATCTTCTTGTATTAAACCCGGATGCATTATAATTTTATACGCGATTTAAAAACCTTCACAGTTGACAAGGAAAGTCAACTGTGGGTTTAGCGTGTGATTCAAGCTCATGCACAACTGGTAATTGATCTATAATTGGTAAATTCGTATAATTTTCGGCCCATTGTGACTCAATTACACGTCAATTAACCCTAATCGTTGACCAATTTTTAAACCCTATGCGTATGAATTAAAAACGGGGTCAACTTTCCAATTAACCCAACCCTTTGATCCACAATATAAATAGACCCTCTGCGAACCTTGTATACTCGCTCACAACTCTCTCTCAACCTCCAATTATCTCTGAATCACACTAATTATAATAATCTTGTTCGTCGTTTGACTTTTGCTTTGACTCGGCAATCATACTCGATACTACGCTGTGAGTCCTTGTTCTTTTGTGGGTTTGATTTGTCGGCGATCAAACAACAAAAGCCCCAACATTAATCGGGCTCAAGTTGTCTGATTCGTCCAATTGTTAATTCTAGGGTTCGTTCGTTTAGAATTGGGGATAAACTTTGAATCGCGTAGTGTATTTATTTATTTTTAAACAGAAAACATCACAACCACTGGCCTAGGCCAAGTGGTTGTGACCTGGGTTTGATACAGAAGGGAACCGGGTTCGAGTCCTGGCTACTACCCCCCTTTTTGTTCCTTTTATTTCTTTTTAAAAAACAAAACTATTATATATATATATATATATATATATATATATATATATATATATATATTAAACCTTTTAATCTTTTAAATTCATTTTAAAATATCAAAACTATTTTATAAATTCTAAAAAAATTATATTTGTTTAATCTGAGATAAAAGTCTTATTTACAATTTTTATTTTTCAGAAATTCATTTATTTAATATTTATAATAATTAAATCATTTTTATACTATTATATTTATAAAAATCCATTTATATATCAAAACAATTTTATTAAATTCTCCAAAATTTATCCTGACTTTTTATAAAGTTAAACTTTACTGAAATAATTTTTAATTCAGTAAAATCATTTATTTTATATTTTTAATCAATTTTTGTTAGATTTAATCATAATTAAATCATAATAAATCCAATTTTCATCATTTTTGCACCAAAATTTTATACAAATTATTTTTAATTATTTAGAGCAGAAATATGATTTTTAAAATAGGAGTTCTTTAATTTTAGTATTTTTGAATATTAAAGTTAAATATTGGCTATTTATAAATAAATAGATTTAAAAATCTATTTTAAATGAAATAATTTTATAAAAATTATTTTTTTGCTTCAAACACTTTGATGTGTACATTCAAAATTCAAATTTTATAAAAAGACTTTCTTTTATTAATTATCAAATTTTCCTTTATTAATTAACATTTTAATTTAAATTCAACAATTGATTATCCCCAAATCGAAACACTAGGATACACTTGTAAGTTAATTAGACTTAGACTTATTATATATTACCTCATTATAGGGTGATATTTGGAATCATTTTGGGCAACACAATTATTTCATCTTTTCAACAAGTTTAACATTTGCTAAGGTGAGTTTTACATAGCCCCTTTTATTTATCACCATTTTTGGGGTGAAACATGTTATAACATTATCATTGCAATTCAATCATCAATGTGTCTATGTGTTTTCTATGTTGCATTATGTCTTGAGCATGATTAGAGTAAGCACCATTCTAGCATAATCATTAACATTGATCAGCCGACGGTATACATTGATAGATCTATTGGACTGACAATCCCACCCGGATACGTGCCTCCTACAAAGGTTACGTGGGTGTTTGTTATCGCATAACATATTCAATTGGACCATAAGTGTATGGTATGTATCATTTTATAACAGTCAACAGGGTTGATTATGCACTCGATTTATTTCTAGTATGTTCTCACATATGGGCTAGATTAACATGACACATGAATTGCACAACATTTTATTCATTTTATTATCAAAAACCTATGTAATTCTCACCAACTTATGTTGACCCAAAATACTTTCAAAATTAACATGTTTCAGGTAACAATGAAGCTGAGGCTTGAGTTAGCATGAGGATTTTATTTGAAGTTTATTTGAAGTTATTGAAGTTGTTATTTGATATTATGTATTTGAATTCTTAGACATCATTTCACATTTTGGATATTATGTTTGAATAAATTATTTAAAATTTATATTATACCATGTGCTACTGAAAACAATCATCAATACGTGGCACCCCGATGTTTCCGCCATCGGTTGGGGTGTTACAAGTTCTGAATCTTCTTTAGACATGAATAGTGAGAGGTATTGTGGTGCATGCGATAGATTGACAGAGGATAATAAGCAACTAAGGGTTCAGCTTGAGAGTGCTAAGATCAACTGTCAATCGTATCAAAAAGAGGCACGAGAATTCAATAAGGTGCGTGATGGTTACAAGAAAGACATTTCAGATCTTAAAAAGACTTTATCTTTAAAACAATTAGCCATTAACAATTACATCAATGAATTAGAAAATACAAAACTTGAAATGGCTACCATCAAGTGCTTTGCTGAGAAAGTCAACAAGAAGCTTGAAAGCTACAAACATATTGCATATGTTGTTGACCACATTATTGAGGAGCCTTCACAGTCAAGTAGTGCAAACTACAAGGCAGTCCCATCTCCAGTGTTATTTGAAAATCATACTTTACATTCAATAACACCGGAGAGCTCAGTTAAATCTGACTCTACATCGGATGATGAGTCTAACACCTCCAGTGTGGGAGACCCTAATTCTGATGTTAGACCTATTTTGGGACTAAATGATGAAGGTGTGATAGCTGTAACTGATGATTCTGACTCTGAGGATGACAAATCTGAGAAGGTGTGTGATATTCCTGTTGAAAATCACATTATTACCAATGAACCAGTGTCACCATCTCAGATAATACATCCAATGGCTAACGCTCATCGAGTGAATCAATCAGTTAAGCATGTTGAGATAAATGAACAATGTGACAAACCCGTCAAAGTTTTCTATCAGATGGAAGGATCTAATAAGATAATTTCTGATGAGGAATATCCAATCAAATTTGCCAACTATTCCAAGATTGAGAAAATTTGGCAGGAGAGTACCATTTGGTTCCCAAAACATGAGCGAACAAATAATGTACCTACAGAGGTTTTAAAGAAAATTTATTTGGATGTTCCAAAAGAACCAAAGGTTCATGTCACAGAGTTTATTAAGCCGAAGGAGAAGGCTAATAGTTTTCTTAAGCCGACTTACTCAAAGGACCCAGCTCCTGAGAGTCTTAGAAGAAGGTGTGTGGATGATCAATATCCTATCACTACTTATGCAAAGTTGAACGCCAATAACAACTTTGAGGAATACTGTGCATGTTTTAAATGCGGGGAGAGAGGGCATTTACTTGCTCACTGCCCGTATGTTAGGCACAAAAGGCACGAGGATGAGGTGAAGCAGAAGTATCAAAGTCCAGTCGATAATCATTGTTATCCACAAAGACGATTTGTTCCTCAACCAGCACCGTTTTATAACCAAAGCAGATATTTTCAAAAGAGGGATAATCGTCAGATGACATATGACCGTCGTAACCGGATAGCCATGGAAAAACCTCTTAAGAAACATGTGGTGAACACAACTGTTGAGAAGCAAAATGTTCCTGTAAAACCTGTAATCAAACCAACAGTTGGACCTGTCTCTGTTAAATCAGAAAAGGTAACCAAGAAAGTTTCCTTCAAGGACGAAGTAAAGAAAACAGTTGAGACCCCAAAATCTCAGATCTGAATCTTGAAACGTTTGGAACAATTCTGGTCACCAAAGGGTTCTCAAGGTGCTTCATCTTCACAAGAGAATGAGAAATCTGAAACTGAAAAGGATTTAATTGATTAGAAAAAGATCAATTCAAATCAAACTGTTTGTGAAAAAGAAACTTTGAAACTTAATGTTCAAAGACCCAAGACTAAGCAGGCTTGGGTCCCCCGAAAAATCTAATCTTTTTACTTGATATGTGCAGGGAGCTTCAGCTGGCCCTGTGAGCAGTCTTTGGATTGTTGATAGTGGAGCTTCTGGTCACATGACAGGGGATTTATCGCTACTGTTTGACATTAGAAATATCAATGGCGGATAGGTAGCATTTGCTAGGAATAAAGGAGAGTTATCATTTAGAGCTTTTCCCTAGTTTGTATGTGTGTGATATTCTCTATATTAGGTCTAGGTTTGAATTGTAATTGTTGATATTTTGATCAAATACACGAGTAAAGTTATGGAAATTGCTCGGTGATTCTTTATCTATTTTCATCACGATCGTTTACGTTTATTTTTGAATCATTTTGCACAACCGGAGGGGATTCCGCACCCTACGGTTGATATTCGTGAGATCACGGTTTGTGATTACGATCCTAAAACGAATTCTCAATAGTTGAGAATCCGGTTAATAACCGAATCCACGGATCAATTACGCAAAAACAACTCGGTTTCAGACGGAAGATTCGAGGCGAGACAGAAATATACGATAACAACGTCATCACAGATTCGTATAACATCAGAAACGGTTACAGACACTGTCATCAGTAGGATAAACATCTATCCCGGGGCCGGGGGAGGTCGGTCATGGCCTCCCCCTTGAGAGCATTCAAAGCACAAACTCAAAATCTTAAATGAAAACCAACACATGAGATTGCTATTTATAGTCCAATAACATAAGCCACATTCGCCCCTTTAGTGAGGTCGAACCTGCAGGTTCGACCTTCATAAGGTTCGAATGAAGCACTTATGTTTTGGTCTATATTAACAAATGCATCAGATCCATAAAATGCCCTTATGGATCACCACAATCTCATGTAATACAATACAAGACTCAACCCTAGTCTATTCGAAAGTGACGTCCACAGAAAGTGCATCAACAATCTCCCCCTTGGACGTTCCTGGCGAATCGACAAATCTCTTGCATCTTCAGTCAGTATTGTTGAAGTATCAGTATTTCATCAACAATCTCCCCCTTGACTGATGCAGCTTCATCAAAGTTTCTCTGAGATCCCATAAGATAATGATAAATCAACATGGTCTTGAGTAACTTCATCTGTTCGACAGAATACTAGCCGTAGACGAGTGGATCAAGCAATCAGAAGTTTTCAGCGGGAACTACCGGTACCATTGAGGACTTGAAATGCTTCAGAGACTGAAGTTTTCGACGGGGCCTAACAATAACCACCAATAGCTCTTGAAATTCTTCAGGACTGTAATCTTGAAACTTTCGTTGAATCTACGTGCCACATGACTCCTACTGAGATCCCTCATTACTTTTGGAACATTGAGATCTCAGTCTTGATTCGCTTGTAAATAACAGCTTTGTTTGAACAAGTTCCTTCAGTCACACTGGAACTGGGTTGACTGTTCTCAACTTGCGGAATAAAAATATATCTGATTTGGCCCATAATAGTCATTTGAATCTGATTATCATACTATTGATTCTCATGACTACCCCACAATAAAACGTTTCATCATCATCATTTATTCAACAATTTATGTAAACATCATCACCATTCTCCCAAAAATCTTCAAAAATTGCCATATTTTCGATAGAAAATTTTTGAAATTTTTTACCCCTTAAAATACCAATTTTTCATTCTCTATGTTGGGGGTTCGATGGTAGAAATAAAGCTACATTCAACCCATTTGTAAGGTCGAATGTACCATGGTTGGGTCAAATGAAGTTCATATAATCATGACTAAAACTGAACTTCCACATTCGACCTCTGAGATTCCCCTTTCGACCTGTTGTGAGGTCGAATGTAGAACACAACCAGGTTCGACCTCTGTTATCAACACAAATTAGCAGATTCGACCTCCAAATCCTTCGTTCAACCGTTTACAACCCACGTTCGACCTCTCGTAAGGTCGGATCTACTGCACATTCGACCTTTTGCAGAAAAACGTGTTCTTCTTCAATATTTTCTACAAATCAGCCCATAAACACTCTGATTGTTCGAATTTGATGATGAAACTTGTACAGAAAGGTGCGGAAATGAAAACCTAACCCTCGAATTAACAGAAACATGGAAAAACCACATGATTTTGTGTTCAATTAAGAATCTAGGGTTTCTAGGGTTTCAACCTTTCAATCAAAAACTGATTTTTAACGTTTGAAATCATGAAATCGAGCTATGATTGATTTAAATGACTGTTAGATCGTTCAATTCGGTACCACGGCTCTGATAACACTTTATATGTGTATAGGATCGGCTATTCAAACAAAGAATATGATCAAACAAGTTCAATTCAGGTGCGGAATCCCTGAATTGATCACGAAATGATAATAAAACTAGCAAAACACACAAATCATCACAAACGTTTTCATTTCATTCATCAACATTGTTAATAATCCTTACAAAGCTTGTTTATAATGATTAAACTCAATTACAGACTTAACAAAAACACTAGGGAGACACACACTCTGAGAGGGAAACAAAATGACCAAAAGTTAAACATTCAAAAATGATTCAGCCTTATATAGACCTGCACATCCGACCAAACGATTGGGCGAATGTGCAGGTTCGACCAAACAATGTGGGCGAATCAACATATATGTACAATCAAAACTACATTTGACCTCCCAGAGCTCCCTTCAACCAAAACATTCTACCTTCGACCATCTGAAAGCCACCTTCGACCGTCCGATATCAACAAAACATAATAAGATTCGCAATTCAATAGCACTAGTCGCACTTCGTGTATCTACAAGAACAAGTATTCAATACCGAGGATCGACGATCTGTTCGACCATTTGCAGGGTACCAGCTACCACTCGAAGATCGACATGCGTTCGGGATATCACAAGTTGCGGATCCAAGAGGATGACATACCGAAGACTGCGTTCTTGACTCGTTATGGGCATTATGAGTTTTTGGTTATGCCATTCGGCTTGACAAATGCTTTTGTTGTTTTTATGGATCTTATGAATCGAGTCTGCAAACCCTAGCTAGACAAGTTCGTGATTGTCTTTATTGATGACATCTTGATCTACTCGCAAACCAAAGATGAGAACAAACATCATCTCCGGCTGATTTTGGAGTTGCTTAAAAACGAGAAGTTGTTTGCCAAATTCTCGAATTGCGAGTTCTGGATTCTAGAAGTTCATTTTCTTATTCACGTTGTGAATGAGAAGGGTATACAAGTTGACCCCACCAAAATTGAAGCCATCAAGGATTGGGATGCGCCCAAAACTCCAACTGAAGTGCGGCAATTTTTAGGTCTAGCTGGTTATTACCAACGGTTCATTGAAAACTTCTCTAAGATTACCCAACCACTTACCGTCTTGACACAAAAAGACAAGAAGTTCAATTGGGGAATCAAGCAAGAGGAAGCGTTTTAGGTCTTGAAGAACCATTCGTGCAGTGCTCCGATTCTCTCTCTTCCTGAAGGTACCGATGATTTCGTGGTTTATTGAGATGCTTCTCATCAAGGTCTTGGATGTGTACTCATGCAGAGGAATAAGGTCCTCGCCTATGCATCTCGTCAACTCAAAGTTCATGAGAAAAATTACACCACTCATGACCTAGAGTTGGGAGCAGTGATCTTTGCCCTCAAGTTTTGGAGGCACTATCTTTATGGTACTAAGTGCACTATTTTCACCAATCACAAGAGCTTTCAACACATCTTCAATCAGAAGGATCTAAACATACGACAATGTAGATGGGTTGAGTTGCTAAATGACTATGACTGCAAGATTAGATACCATTCGGGAAAGGCCAATGTCGTGGCTGACGTCTTGAGTAGGAAGGAACGAGTCAAGACCATGTGTGTACGTGCGCTAGGTTTGACCATCCATACGTATCTCACAAGTCGTATTCATGAAGCTCAACAAGAAGCTCTGAAAGGTGAAAACCTAAAAATTAGTCATTATTCAAGATGGTTAATATGTTGGAACCACGGTTTGATGGCACAATTTACTTTGCCAATCGGATCTGGGTGCCACATACGCGATTTAATTCTTGAGGAGGCCCACAAGTCTAAGTACTCGGTTCATCCCGAAGCTGACAAAATGTACAAAGGCATGAAGGAATTCTACTGGTGGCCCAACCTTAAGGGTGAAATTGCAACATACGTCAGCAGATGCCTTACCTGTTCAAAGGTCAAAGCTGAGTATCAGAAGCCGTACGGTCTGCTACAGCAACCCGAGATTCCCGTCTGGAAATGGGAGCAAATCTCGATGGATTTCATCACCAAGCTACCAAAGACGTCCATTGGTCACGACACGATCTGGGTAATTGTTGACAGGTTGACTAAATCCTCGCATTTCTTGCCGATCAAGGAAACCGACAAGCTAGAGAAACTCACCAAGTTGTACATCAAGGAGATTGTAACTAGGCATGGTGTGCCTGTTTCAATCATTTCCGACCGAGACAGTTGATTCACTTCCCGATTCTGCCAGTCACTTATGGATGCACTAGGCTCTCACTTAGACATGAGCACAGCCTATCACCCACAAACCGATGGCCAGAGCAAACGGACTATCCAGACATTGGAGGACCTACTCCGAGCATGTGCAATCGATTTCGGTGGAAACTGGGATTCTCATTTGTCACACC
Organism: Ambrosia trifida; assembly: GCA_028751855.1. Taxonomy (NCBI): domain Eukaryota; kingdom Viridiplantae; phylum Streptophyta; class Magnoliopsida; order Asterales; family Asteraceae; genus Ambrosia; species Ambrosia trifida. The sequence continues at coordinate 73,416,365 of CM054128.1, read as the reverse complement.
CTCAAATTTCCACTACGGAGTTTATACTGCGAGGCGCATGACAAACCAGGATCCCATAGCCATAAGTCACATGAACGACCCTAAATGCCCAAACCATTTAGTTCGTTATTGTAAAACCAAGTTTAAAAGTTTTAACCAACCCAATTTAAGTATAGCGGAAGCGTATAACAAAACAGTTAAACAAAAGGTTGCGCAAAACACCGCGCCAAAACCATAAGTAAATAGTTAAATATTAAAAGTAGTTTAAGTGTTCATAATCCCATGACATAACATGATGCATGTCCTAGTCGTGCTCCATACCTAGTTACCTGCAAAAACATGCTAGCGTGTGTCAACATAAAGTTGGTGAGTTCACAAAGTAAAGTAAATGAGTATGTAAATGCGCTGGTTTCCAAAACCACGTAATCAAGTAAAAGCGTAAGTAATTGAGTTGGTTCCAAAACCGTGTAACCACTAGTTCAGCGCATGCCAAGGGTAGCTAACCCATTCATGATAACTAACACCGATATATCGAACTGCTAATGTACGTGTTGTCACAAATGTGAGCAGTTTGCCTTGCATCATTGCTTATCAACAATGATAATCTGTTAAGTTATAGTTCACTCCCGCACTCCTCCGAGCCGGTGTGAGGTTTGTCAGACCTAATAGCGCTATCATATAATAACCTGCTTGCCATAACCCGGCAACTCATTCGGTATGTGAAGGACTTACAGTGATAGAGTTGGTTTAGTTCATCAAGGACACAGTTTGCGAACTAGCAAAACCCGACCCACACAAGGAGTCAAAACCAGACCCACACAAGGAGTCATAGCATCCCAACTCGGGATGTGTAAGTAGTCCCAAACCGGACTAGAAAAAGTTAAGTACGTTGTCTCAAACCCGAGACGCATGCTTTTGAGAAAAGAGTAGTGAAACTCACCTTAGTATGCAAGCAATTTAATCCAAACTTCAAAGTAGGGTGCACTACCGACTCCCTAGTATAAGTGTCACTATGTAAGTATATGTGTAATACCATTACACCATATAACCCGTTTGTCCAAGACGTTTAAATGTTCAAAAGCGTGTGAGTGACACCTAGTGATTCTACATGCTTAAGTAAACCCTACGGACCCGTTGGTGAATATGTTGGTTATCATTAGTTTTACACTTCATATGCATCTCATATAAGTACCCATTCAAGTACATGTCAAATACATCATAGGACTCCAATTAGTCACATAAACACATAATACACAATCTTCATTTTTAGGACAGATTGTGTGCCACGAAAACCAATTTATTTAAACTACTTAACCAATGAATTAAACTCCCAAATTTTTACTGAATATTCTTTGGGATTCATTTGATAACCCATATTTGTTTTTTGTCTTAAAACCAAACACAAAAATTATTTAAATTCGTTCAACACAGCTATATCCAGAAAATTTCCACAACAGGTCAGTTTAGTAGGAAAATTCCCAAAAATTGTTTATTCATCCAAACGGGATGAATCCACTTGGAAAAGTCAAATTATTCCAATTTTAATCTACTGTAAAAATTTCATAACTTAATTCTTTATAAAACTCAAGTTATGACGGTTTAAAGTTGACTCAGTTTGTTAATCTGAAAATCTGATATGACCTTTATTCAAAGAAAATTCCAAAAACTATTCAAACGACGTCCAAATCACTCGATTTTACCCATTATGAAAAGATAAGACTAGGTATAATACAACCATGAAAATGAGTCATCAAAACCATCATGTTAAAGTCACGTAACAGACCCTACAAGTTGACCTAAACATTCTGTCCAGATTTTAATCATGCATAAACTCTTATTTAAACGACTCACGTGTGCGTATAATCGATCAACAACAATCAATAATCATTACAACACATTCATAAGACCTAGCATAATCAGAACCTATCACAATACATGCAAAATCATAAACCCTAATGATCATAACATCAAAAACTTGCGCAACAAGTAATCTATCATATCACTAATCGCATACCATCATGTTTAACCCGTTAAATCTTCATAAACTTCAAGTTTTAATCTTTATAAAAAGGTTTCAGACCTGGACAAACTTAGTTATAGGGTTTTTATAACATATTAAGAAGATTAAAGCACAATAGATTAAGGATTATACCACAAGCTCTTCGAAACAATCAATCGAATGCTCTTGAAGCTTCCCGATCGATGTTCTTGCGCCTTAGCAGGTGTTTTGGGGTTAATATTTCGTAAGTAGGGTAGTAGGGGCGATTAGGGTTTGAGTTTAGGTGATACAAGAGGCTTAAGGTTGCATACATACATGTTTAAGTTGGTTTGGTGATAACAGACTCCCGCGTGCGGCCGCTCGATGCCTGTGAGCGGCCGCTCACAGGGCTTCGGCCTGCGTGGGTGGCCTGCTTCATCACACGACGTGTTTTCTTCGATGTTTTCGCTATTTCAGACCGTAACAAGTGTAACCCCATGTGTTAAGACCCCAACCATCCTAATGGTCCACCTTTAACGATTTTTATTAACGCATTCAGTTTAAGTTCACGTAATCACATATGGTTTGCACATAGTCTCACAGAGTATCACAGAAGCACGTAATTGCAATCAATCTCAGTCAATTAACTCACAATTATTAAGCTTCATTGTTCACCAACGTCCGAGGTTCACTAATCATGTATACAGTCTGGTAATTCCTCGAATTACCACTTCATGCAGTCATTAACCTATAATTGTGCAACGTGTGTCCTATCTAGCTAACCCTAGTTAAGTATAATGCAAGGAATGTAACTAGAGTTTAGTTAAAGTGAGAACCTGAAATTGTGGGGTATCACATCATTTACCGTTGGTTGATTTCTCTTACAATAACAGTTACCACACCAGTATCAAGGTTGCCCCATTTGATGCCTTATATGGGCGCAAGTGTAGATCTCCTTTGCGTTGGGCGGAAGTTGGAGACAAATATTTGACTGGCCCCGAGCTTATTCAAGAAACAACCGATAAGATCTTTCAGATTCGTGATCGCTTGAAAGCCACTCGAGATTGTCACTAAACATTAAACAACGTGTGTTCATAATTAATGGACATCAATACATGTTGATATCATCATCAAGCACCCTTACCATTTAGACAAAATCAAGTTGCATTCCTATGAAAATGGCCGACTATAACCGGTACAAACTAGTATTCCATTCAACACACATTAGACCTACATAAATTATTATCCATAACATCGGATCTATACCTATCTAACATGGGATAAAGACTAGCCGAAGCCTAGTTTCTATGCACACTCATATGCACACAATGTGAGTGCACACACAAGCACTTATGATTAGATAACAACCTATTATAATTACCATATCTTCTATGATAACTATCTTGCACTATATTAGGTCTTGTCATTCAAAGATGATGTGATGATCCTAGCCACAAGTGGAAACATCTTCTTTTGTTTCTTCCTCTATTTCGGCCAAAACCCACAACCCACACCTCTATATTTCTCTAACACAATGACATCTTCTAGTTATACCTTTTTTATGTTGCTACAAGGACACTACACTCACCTATTTATGATATTATGCCAAGACAAGATGATTTCCATTAATGCTCATTTTCGTCCGATCCATACTAACCCAAAGATCACAAGTCTTTTTCATGATAACCTCACCTATACTTGCACCATTTTGGAACTACCTTGTATGCACCTCAAATGCCATGGATATAAACTACCTCATTGACAACCATCATCCCTACACCTATGATCTTCGGCTGAAAGGGACACAACAACAACCCCATCATTGTCATACATCCTACTAGAGACAAAACCCACTAATCACCCAATGTTTCACCTGTATGGAAAGCCTTACCCATGAACAAAGCTATGACACCTTTTGGCACTACCCTTTTAGTCGAAAATGATGTGTGAATGGCTCACACATATACACAATTGGAATCAAGGATTAGAACAAGACAAGATTGCCAACTAATCTTACTTACACCTACAAAGCTAATAGTCCAAAGAATTCCCACTTTCCATAGAAGATCACTTGCCAAAAATGAATGGATGCTCTTGCAAGAATCGGACAAAGAAGAAGATCATCAAGGAGTCACTATCATTCACCATTTGATGACTAAAACCTTAACAATGCAAGAACAACCAAGGACCATTTGACTTTCCACATATAGCTTTGTCTTCATCTCCTATTCGGCCTATATAAGGGCATGGATTTCACCCTTGGAAACTTGTACCTCCACCCATAAACACATCACAAACTCCTCCCAATTCACTTCCTTTTTGCAAGAAATCGGCCAAGACAAGGAAGGCACCAAGCTACAGCCCAAGGAGAAGCACAAGAACCCCACAATCACTCACCACATTCATTGTTTCTTGTGGTATGTAATCGAGCCCTTTCCTTTTCTTATAGCTTCTATAATAATCGCCTCCATTGTGTTACCGACTTTCCAACCCATGATCCCATCTAGTCGACCATTCACCTATATAAGTTTCACAAACATTGTTTCACTAATGATTATCTCGACTATCTAATGATCGCATTGTCGAGGTATCTCCCCTAATTGAAAAGTAATTAGCCCTTATGTTACAATGATAGATCGATTAGTGTCTTTCAATCAAAACCCAATCCAAATGGTTAACTAAGAATCAGATTTCACAATCAAAACTCACTTGGTTTATGTTGAAAGCTAAGGTCTATAATTGAGGTGTTATAATCGGCTTTTATCAGAAACACACACTGACACGCATTATAAGGGTTTGAAGGTACCTTGATAAGCAAAGATCAATCGATTTTAATCCTTTAAATGATCAATTTTCGAAGCCATGATATGTGTTAGCTTCGGCCACCACATATTAACACATGTTAATAAGACTCAAACACATGTTAGCACTAGCTTAGGTACATTAAAGGTCTAAACGTATGTTAAAGTACTTGTTTTATTACCAACCGACCACACATGTTAGAACACTAAAAGACAACTTACAACAAATACACGGGATTTCCAAGGCCATACCCTTTTCAAGTACATAAACCAATTATAAGATGTCACGTGTCCAAAAACATGGCCTACCTACTCTAAAACCAAGGCCACAAATGTCAGGTGAACAACTTGTATGATAAACAACAAGAACGTACAATTTACCGTGCTCTTGATAATCATGGGGCAACTATTGTCTGAGCGGTAGCTATCTCACATTCTAGCTTCACTAGACAACACGCATCTGCATCAGGTGAGTTTCACAGCCCCATTTTACTGTTTTTACATTTTCGGGGGACAAACATGCTATAACTAGTACAACATCACTTTGCGTGTATATTCTATCGTGACTGCCATGTGGAACATGAGACATCTGGTTCATGAGCTCAACAGTCCTCGTACTTACATTACACTGTAACCATTAGCTATCGAAAGCCATGGAACACTTTAATAGATCTATTGAGTTGACACCCCCACTCTTGGTTAGTCACTCTAACCTGTTACATACGAAAGAGTGTTAGTATTCTACTATACATACATTGTCTTTAGTGTACAATGCACGAGGCACAAGAGTCAAGAGGTTTGTTTACGGGACTCATGGTTTGCACAATAATCATTCGCTTTGCTAGCCGATGATTGGTCATACACGAGCACTTTACTTAATACATTGAAACCTGTGAACTCACCAACATTATTGTTGACAAATCTCTTATGCCTATTTTTCAGGTAATTGATGACGAGCAGGAGAGGTTTGAGAGAGGGGTTCGAGCATGCACTGGGTAGTATCACTTTGGATTGGGTCCTGTCAGTCCCATGATATATCAGTTTTTATGACATGACTTCCAGACAATTATCTATTTCTTAAACTATGTTATTATGGTTTAAATAATTTTTATGACAATATCCATCCTTTGATGGTACCTTTTTAAATAAATCTGTGTGTTGCTTGAACCTTGTGCTTGAAAAACTATCGAGTTCGCATCCCCGTGTTTCTGCCTTGGCGGGGTGTGACAATCTGTCTGATCTAACAACTCTTATATGACGATCTAATTGTTTTTCAACTTCAGCCTTATAATCTTTAAAAGTTGTCAGTGATTCAGACTTTTCCTTAATGAGATACAAGTGCATATAACGAGAATAATCATCAATAAAAGTGATAAATGAAGTATGTCCAGTTATTCCAGCAACGTTATAAGGGCCACTAATATAAGTATGAATGAATTCTAATAAATCAGAGCTCCTAGTGGCACCTTTCTTATTTGTCGATGTCATTTGCCCTTAAGGCATTTGACACATGTGCCAAAATCATCGAAATCAAGATATGGTAACACCCCATCCTTCACGAGTCTGGTTAACCTTTCTCGTGAAATGAGGCCTAAACGTTGATGCCACAACATGGATGAAGTTTCTAAATCTCTCTTGCATTTCTTCTTTGTAAGTAATTCATTAACGTTATATGATAACAAAGACTTGGAAAAATCATCATCTAGTTCTAACTTATAGAGACCACCATCCAGAAAACCATGACCATACACTTGGGAATCGTAAGTTTGCCATGACCGTGAGAAACATCAAAACCATCCATGTCTAAATTAGGTCTAGATACAAGATTCCGAGTAATTTCAGGAATATATACTGTATCATAAAGAACAATACATAAACCAGTTTTGAATTTTAATTCTAATGTTCCCACTACTTCGACCATAAGTGACTTTCCATTCCTAAAATTAAGTGTTCTTTGGTTTCTTGCTAGCTTCTGGATCGTACGGAATCCCTAAAGAAAATTGGTCACATAGACCATAGAACCAGAGTCAAACCACCAAGTATTAGATGGAACATTTAAGTTAAAGGATTCAAGTATCATAAGTAGATGGTTACCTTTCTTAGTTAACCACTCCTTAAAGTCACGACAGTCCTTCTGCTTATATCCTTCTTTCTTACAGAACTTGTAGAGGAACTTACCTTTGGAGCTCTTATGGCTAGATGAGGCACTTGCATCATTCCTCTGGATTTTAACATTATGATTCTTGTTAGATTGTCTCTTCCTCTTCTTTGGATTAGCGGTTGTAAGGTAAGCAACTTCAGGTTTCTCTAGCTACATCCGTTCCACCTGTTGCACGCACATAGTGATCAACTCCTGCATTGTCCACTTTTCTTTCTGTGTGTTGTAGTTGATCTTGAAAGCATCATAAGCAGAGGGTAGAGAAGCCATGATGAAATGCACCAGGAAACCGTCACTAATCTCCATTTCTAAACCCTTAAGCTTATGGGCCACATCGTTCGTGGACATAATGTGCTCATGAATACTGTTTCTCCCGTCATACTTAGTTGTAACAAGTTTCAAAATTAGAGTGGAAGAGTGCGCCTTTAAGGTTCCTTTGAACCGATCCTCCACAAAAGCCAGATATTCTTTAGCAATGTTATAATCTAGAATAGATCCTCTAATAGGCATGCTAATGGAGTTCATAATGAACATGAGAGACATGCGGTTTCATCTCTCCCATTTCTCATGCACTATTTTATCAGCAGCGGTGCTTTTGTTAGTGAGTTCGGGATGAGCATCCTCTCTCAGTGCGTAATCGAAATCCAGCAACGTCAAAGTCAACATAAGCGAATCTTTCCAGGAAGCATAGTTATCTGATATACGTTAAAATATACATATATAAATCCCCGATTAAACTCCCAAATTATGCGTTTTCGACCATAATTGCACGAATTCGGTACTTAAACGCTTCATATGTATATTGTGGGTCTTAAACGACGTCCCACGATCAAAGTGGAAGAAACCGGGCGAAATACGGACAAGACGGAAAGTTTGTGCAAAATCAGCTAAGTCTGGAAGAAGTGCACGGTCGTGCACATCAGGTGCACGCCCGTGCGGACTTGCTTGGCTCGGACACAGAGGCAGTGCACTGCCAGTGCGACCCGGAGTGCACACAATGTTCTCGGGCACCCTGATCAACACTGCCGTGCGGGTGCCCGTGCGACTCAGATTCTCGGGTGCACTGCCAGTGCACCAGGCAGTGCAGCCCTGGCACCCGGCTACCACCAGACTCGCACGACCGTGCGGGATTCCAAGATTTTTCCAGGAACCAGCCATCCACTTGCCCACTTGCACGGCCGTGCACAAAATCAAGGTTTCTATAAGAACAGAGCAGACCACACTGATCAAGTGTTGGGTTTCTCTGGGCGATTCTAGGCGATTTCTGGACGAAGAAGGCTGCTGGAAGGCCGTCTAACAATCTCGGGATTCAATCCAAATCATCTAGCAACATCCAATCCATCATATTCAAGATTTATGGTTTGATCTATTAAACTTTAAGTTGATTCAAATCTGAATATTTTAGCTTGTTTGTGTTGTTTAAGTATTACATTATAGTCTATGGATAATATCTAGTAATCGTTAGTAGTAAAAACAATCGTTTGTATGTAATCATGTTTTGTATAAATTTGGCGTTTTTTCATGTTTAGATCTTGATGATCATAGCGCAACCTTATTTCATTGTTGTTGGATTTGTAGTTGTATTTGAATGACTTTGGCGATTGTCGAATGTGTTAGGTGGATAAATGTTGAAAAACCGTCCGTTCAATCGTCCGGTGTAACATTCATGATTTTTTTTCTCAATAATTTACTTATAACTTTAGGGACCTAACTAACAATAATCCAAATATCAAAATTCCATAAACCATAATTTAGCGCAACGTATGGGATAATATTGTAATGCATGACAAAAAAATTAAAAGTACGTCTTTATTAAAACAAGGCATTAAATCTTTAAGTTGTATTGGCTAAATTGAACTTATTGAAATTATATATTAAGTTTTTTCCTAAGTATTTTTTATTGATCATGTGTTTTAGATATACTAAAAATTACACAAAAATAAAATCAAGAATTACTTAGTTTTTTTTATCTTTTGGCATTTTTTTCCTATTCCAACACTAAACGAATTCAACGAATTCAACGAATTCAGAAAGACACTGTGACAACCGGCAAATTTCGTACAACGATTAACGTGATTCTAATCATGTTTTAGAAATAATTAACATGGTTTAAGGTTAATTATGGTTAGTTGAGCTAATATGAGTCCTACGATGTCCTTTTGAAAGTTCGTTGAAGTCTTGATGCCTTTAAAGAAAGACTTCGCGTGTTTAACGTAACGAACTGACATCAGCAAAAATTTGTCAAACTGGAATAACTTAAGCTTATTCTATGAAAATACGACACGTATTTACTACTGATGCGATGGAATGTGAAATCGGCGCGGTAAACGGTTAAAAACGCAGCGTTTTGGAGAAACGCGGAGAGGAACTAACGTGGGATTCGAACGTCAAAACGCGTGGTTTTAACCGTTACCGAACCTTCGGAATAATTATTTATTATAAATAATTTTTCTTATTGAATTTCGAAAGTTATTGGATCATTTAAATGAAGGATAACACAACCGAACCGATTAACGCGATTTTAACGCGCGTGCCGTTTTCACGCGTCGGGTGACGAAAATAATTATTAAATCGCTCGGTCTGGTGTTATTTATGACTACGAACAAAAACCGAGTCCAGAAGCGATAACGGGCTAAAACGGAGCAGTTTGTACGTGACGTCGGGCTTGAAGCCCAACCCAAAACCCCACCTATATAAGCTTATAACACTCTAAAATATCCTCATTTTCCACATTACTTTCTCTCTCTAACCACCAACACTCTCTCCACTCTCTCTCTCTAGAAACTTCCGGCGACCGGAGGCCGGCCGGCCGGCGGCATTCCGGCAGCTTCCGGCGGCTGTCCGGCGGCTTCCGGCGGCCGTCCGGCGACTTTCCGGCGGCCCTCCGGCGGCTTTTTCCGGCGCGTGACACCCCCACCCCCACTAATTTCGGTGCCCCGAACACGATGGTGAAGGCCGTTTTCCCTAAAACGAAGCGGTTTGAACGTTGGTACCATTCCGACGACTTTTCCGGTAAGCTCGTTTTTGAGTTTTCTTTGTACAAACGTTTAGATCGGGTCTTTGGGGGACTCCTCACAAGTTTTCACGGAATTTCGTTCTCCGGCCATATTCCGGCGAGCTGTTTCCGGTTGTTTGCGAGTTCAGGAGGGGCCGGAGTGGGTTTTGGTCGGGTTCCGGTGGCACGCAGGTGAAGGAAGGCTGGGGGTAGTGGTGGTCCGGCCACGGCGCAGGTGGTCCGGCCACGGTGGTGGGGTCCGGCGGTGGTGGGTCTCGGCCAGAAATGGGCTCGGTGTTGGTTGATGTCCTCGCTTGATGTCCGGGTCAGGCCAGATCCGGCTCGGTTTGCGTGCCGTCTTCAAGTTCTAGTCGTGGGTCAAGCATGGTGCTCTCGGGTAGATCCGGTCAGATTCGGGTTGGTCAACCCGGTCAACTGATGGTCAACGGGTCAGATTCGGTTTGGTCAAGACCCGGTCAACTCAGTGAACTTCAGTCAAGCGTTTCGGTATAACTAACTAGCAATTATTTCATTATATTATTATTTACACATATATTTCTAAAATATATAAATATAAACGACTAACCCGCGAACGAACCGATAAAAGTATTAACGAAAAGTATTATGAGATAATATTGGTATATTAGTCGTGGCTTGCGTTGTTGTTGGACTAAATTGATGGACTATACGTATATATATATATATATTTATATAAATAGTACGATTTATATAATAGTCACAACGTATAAAGTCTCGTGGATTAGAAATGCGGATAAATATAATGTCGTCTTTGTTTAGGTGTTGATTTTGGGAAATTGTAGACAACTTGTGTTGTCTGGTTTATACAAAAACAGAGGAAACTCTGCCGAAATTTTTATAAATCCGAAGCGCGACAAGTGTGACATTATTGTTCGTTCTTATAAATAACTTTCCAAACGTTTGACAAGTGTAGTCATATACAAAATCACGACGTTTTGACAAATATTATTTGTAACAATAATAGTCTATTCCGGGAAATATTTCAAACAAATATATAGTCTTTTGTTACCAAGCGTCAAGTATGACGAGTTTTTAAAGGTTACTTGGTAACTAAAATATGTTTGTTGTCGGATTAAAAGATGTATAAACGTTCGGTTTTAATTGGAAAACCTGTTCATAAAAAGCAAAGTCGTGAGATTTGTAAGATACTCGGATTCGGGAAAAGAAATAACAAATGTTATTAAAAAGGATTTTAATAACTATATTATATTTCAGCAAGGTATATTTTCCGAAAATAACTATACAACACGATTACATTATCTGGGTTACGAGACAAGCTATGGCTCGGGATGAGTTATACGTTTCGTGATATTAGTCCAACATAGTTTGCACACGAATAGTAACAAGTGCGCGACTTGGGTACTATTTCGTATGTGAACACATGAACTATGATGAGTCACGATCGATTCGTCGAGTTAAAACACTTAAAGACTCGGGTTAGTACACACGAGTCTAGATAGTTGAATAAACTATCTTTTAACCGGAAAATAAGCTAGGTTTATATAAGATAGACTTTAAGGTGTCCTTTATTGGTAATTAGGGCACGAGGAAGTCGGTCAAAGCTTTGGGTTTTATTTGCTAGCTAAGCATGGAAATTAAGGTGAGTTTCACGGCCCCATTTTACTGTTTTAACTGGGGGAAAGATATGTTTGTCAAAAGTTATCACATGGTGAAATGTTTTCAAAGGTTAAAATGTGATAAGTGGCATGATGAGTACTTGAGTTTTTTGGTCGCCACTCGGGGTTGGGTCCTCGCTACTGTAACCATTAATTTACGTAAATGAAACCAAAGGAATATTTGGATAGTACTATCGGTGCCTGACGAGGCTCACCTCTGGTTGATAGCGTCAACCCGGTAAAGACAAGAGGTGCACGTATTCTGAACTTAAGTCGTTGGTTTCCGAGAAACGACTTGGAGCGGGGCATATTTATTAGTCTTGGTTTGGTTATGGGACTCAGGGGATTGCTTATCATCATAGTTTGTAGGAGCTAGCTACTCCATACAAAGGCCACAAAATGTGCTGGATTTGCACAGGATGTAAAAATGTGCTGGATTTGCACAGGATGTAAAAATGTGCTGGATTTGCACAGGGTGTAAAAATGTCGTGTTTACAAAACTAAAACCTGTGAACTCACCAATATTTTATATATTGACGTCTTTTTAAACATATCTTTCAGGTAACTAAGTGCTGAACAGGTATGCGGCTAGTACGGTGGAATTTGGGATGTCGGACACTGGTTGGGGGTTTCATCCATTGTTACCTTCGGGTTGGGACATAAACGGAAACACCCCACTTTAAAACTTAATGTTTGTGGTTTTGAGTAATGTTTGAAACCAGGTACTCCTTCCCGACATCTTAATATAACGATCTTTTCTAATTAAATATAGTTTGTGTTAATCTTGACTTTGATATGCTTTCGAGCGTCGCGCCACGTGTTTCCGCCATTGGCGTGGTGTGACAGAAGTGGTATCAGAGCCAAGGTTATAGCGAACTAGTATTTTTGAAGAATCTAGACTATAACCGGTTTTGGCTCGAAAACGAAGTTTTCAAAAATAAAACACAACGAAATATTTTTAGAAAAGAAAGAAAATGGTACATGGATTGTACAAGGGGAAATTCCGACCGACTAGCCATGTGTGTCAATATATAAAATGTTAGAAAATAAGGATATGAATGTTTAAATTGTGTAGAGATCCGATTTTCTAACTAGTGCTAGTTAATGCATATAAGTAGTACAGATAGCTTGCCTATAAGGATATCGTCTCACACTTCACTTTAGTCCGCACTTTTGCATCGATTGCCGATATCGACAAGCGGGAAGGACAAGCGGTGGTCTACGACGAACTCACCCGCTTACCTGCGGACGGGATGATCGGAAGGGCTAACCTTTATCGTGCTTGTGGACGTTGTCGTGTTGCTGATGATGGGAAGGCAAAGCTAGTCTAGGTCCTTTATTGTGTGAAATCTTTGTTTTGGATCAGGAAGCTCGGAACTAGCAGGCACCAAAATTACCTGGCAACACCGATTATCATTGCGGGTGCACATGTAATAATAACAAGTTGTGCACGGTAACCTTGGTGGGCGCTAGGGCTGGGATTGGTGATCACTCCTTGCCTTGTCTATTCTTGTACTGTAGGGTCAGTCTTAGCTTTTGATTGGCCAACGGGCTAAAAGGGAGGTCTTGTTGATATCCCTTGATTTCGATCCTCGCAAACTGAATGAGCTTTCTTCAGCATTACCTCTAAGGTACGAACACGGAAGAGCTCGAACTTTTATTCATATGAGTAATCTGACGAAAACCCTCGGATCGGATAAGGACAGGAGACGAAAACTTCCTTGTATATGAGTTTAATGCCTCCGCACAAAGTTCTTCGATGGAGCGGACGTACGAGGATGCACTGCCTACCGAAGAGATGAATGCTTGGTACGATGCGTGGAACGCTAAACTTGGAAACCAGTGAAGACCGAGGGTGCGTCCCTGCAAAACCAGTGCGTTTTGAGCACGGGACCCTATGTGGATCAGTATTGAGATTAGTTGCCCGTGTGCTGCTATATTATTACTGTGAGTAAGTCATTCTTGATCTAACACATGCCCAAGTTGTCTTCGAGGGTCAGGCGTTCCTTCCCCCATTGGAGGGCAGAATCGTCCTTGTTGAGTTAATAGACTTGATCATCTTTATCTAGACGGCATGATAGCCCCCGTCTAAATCAACAATGTCGAGTCGGCAAGATCCTAGTATATTTATTTAATGGGAAAATAAATATATGGTAAAGTGAGCCGAGTCGGGTGTTGAAAACGAAAAGTCGATCGGCAAGATCCTAGTATATTTATTTAATGGGAAAATAAATATATGGTAAAGTGAGCCGAGTCGGGTGTTGAAAACGAAATGTCGAATCGACAAGACCCTAGTATAATTATTTAATGGGAAAATAATTATACGGTAAAGTGAGTCGAGTCGATGGTCGTAAAATACAATGTCGAATCGACAAGACCCTAGTATAATTATTTAATGGGAAAGTAATTATACGGTAAAGTGAGTCGAGTCGATGGTTGTAAAATGTAGTGTCGAATCGACAAGATCCTAGTATAATTATTTAATGGGAAAATAATTATACGGTAAAGTGAGTCGAGTCGATGGTCGTAAAATACAATGTCGAATCGACAAGACCCTAGTATAATTATTTAATGGGAAAATAATTATACGGTAAAGTGAGTCGAGTCGATGGTTGTAAAATGTAGTGTCGAATCGACAAGATCCTAGTATAATTATTTAATGGGAAAATAATTATACGGTAAAGTGAGTCGAGTCGATGGTTGTAAAATGTAGTGTCGAATCGACAAGATCCTAGTATAATTATTTAATGGGAAAATAATTATACGGTAAAGTGAGTCGAGTCGATGGTTGTAAAATGTAGTGTCGAATCGACAAGATCCTAGTATAATTATTTAATGGGAAAATAATTATACGGTAAAGTGAGTCGAGTCGATGGTTGTAGAATGTAATATCGAATCGACAAGATCATAGTATATTTATTTAATGGGAAAATAAATATATGGAAAGGTGAGTCGAGTCGATTATGGGAAAAATGAAATCTCGACTGACAAGATCCTAGTATAACTACTTAATGGGAAAGTAATTATATGGTAAAGTGAGTCGAGTCGGAGATGATTTTATTCCAAGTCAGTTAATATATATGGAGACATACATATATATTGAATATAAGGTCACGACGTGCGTTTTGCGTCTGAATCCGTCATAATACTCGGGGAGTGAAACCACATTTCGGGAGCCGAAATCGTAAAGCGTGTGACTCGTAATTGTCAAGTGTCACGGAGCGCTCTGGCTGACATTGAATCCCCCTCGAAAAGGCAAATAACGGACTACTGGAAGTGGTCACGTTATTCTGTCAACTAAACTTACCCGTGGGACGGCAATTCCATTGCTCATGCTGCAATGTTGAACGTCCGCTACCCTTGTCAGGACGACGAGACTGGTTGTCTATTTGGGGTGGCAAATGATGCGAAGTGTTTTCCATCAATCCCCATAGGTATTGAGACGTTGCGTCCCTTTGTCACGGTGTTTTATGAACTAAGGTTGCGAGATCCATTCGTTATGGGCAATGTGACCTGTCTAATCTCTTGTCGTATTTCGATACTCTCACTGCGTGGCTTATCAGGAAGAAAGTTCACTGGCCTCGCTTAGGTGTCGAAGAGGCATTTCAGTTGATGACCATCGGTGCTAGGGCCAAAATAACATGCAAGAGGACCCTAATGGGAAGGATGACTCGGCTGAATTGCCAGAGTCTGTATCGTTTTTATTTTATCGTGGTGCCTCGATAAATCATGATCCTTCTACCTCTACTATTCTTGTTGTGACCAGTATTTTGATGTTGGAAAAGATGTAGGTTGGTTACTAGGTCCTATGGATGCTATTTACCACAAATCTAATAACTACGACGAGTCTAAGGCTCCCACCGAGCCTAATGTTGCTCCTGCTGTAATTGTTCTATGGCCCAAGCGAATCATGTCATCGTTGCTGAGAGTGTAGCTCATACTGAGTGTGTTGAGGATGTTTCTAAGGCTTTTGTCAAGTTTGATGTTGCTGTTGTTCGAGGGCTCCTACCAAGATCACTGTCATCGACATAGGCATCTATAAGACCCTTACCAAGCCGCTATGACCATGTTTGTGTCACGATGGAGTTTGTTGCCGTTAACTCCATTTTCTTGAGGTTTTCGTTGAACCGCTCGTTATCATTCCCTGGCTCCTGCCAAGACTAATGTCGGCGATGGTTCTCAGGCATGGTTGAGCCTGTCAAAGCTGCAGTCGCCATTATTCGAGTGACTTATATCGAACATACAGTCATTCTCCCTAAGAACGATATCGGCTTGATAAGTCTGCTAAATTATGTGGAACCCATCGTTCCCATTTCTTTTATGATGACGAATGCCCTTAATAACCCAATTGTTCCCACCGATGAGCCTATGGAGTATAGGTTGCTGCTGGGGTTACGAATAAGGATTCCGTCGCCATAAGTGAGCTGAAGCGAATCGGGATGCGTGCTCACCGTAATGGAGCTTCTTGTAGTTATGTATAGTGAACTCGCTAGGTTGTGTGTCGTCCTGCTGTCGTGAATTCATGTTGTGGTGTTACCCCTAACGATTGTGCATTCTTGTAGTTGCACAGTTTTGCCGACTGCATATCCATGCGGTTGCGTTTCGCTGTCGACGGTGCATTCCTGTTGTTGTGCTGCTCCTGCAGTGGTGTAGCCTTGTTGTCGTATTTCTCTGTGTCATGCGGCCCATGTTGCGGTGTTGCCTTGTTGTCATGCTTCTTTGTCGTCTTGTTGTTCCTGTGCGGTGTTCCCTTGTTGATGTGTTCGTGGATGTGTTGTTGTCATGTCATGATTATTTCTACTATCGTATTGCACCGTGAACGTATTGCTACAATTGTTGGATTGACTGGATGATGTGATAACTTGTCGTTTGATTCACTCTTGGTTCCCTTGGGATAAAGACATTACCCCAAACCCACGTAACCGTTGTTATGTTGCTGAATGGTTGTGTAGTGATGCCATCGATAATGTGGGAATTCGGGTGTCTAACGGACTTTCCAGTAGCCATACTAAGACACTCTAGTCCTAGTGTCAGCACATGTATCTCCCTAAAGTTCGAATCTCGTGGTAGTTTCAGTAATTGACCGAATCATGTGTCGACCTCTTTATATGCTCGTGATGTGTTGCAAAACACATCTAATTTCCTTTGTAGTTTGTAGTTATTTTCGAGTCATTTTATTAGTATTTTATTAGTTTTAGGCTTGTACCTGTCTATTTTATTTATTTTAGCGTTTAATTAGATTTTTATTAGTCATGAGTCGTTTTTATTATTTATTTATCTATTTTATTATTTTATAGGTGTTTGGAGAAAATGGGTTAAAGAAGAAAGAATTTTAATCAGGACACCAACACTTGAGAGCAGGCGGTCATGGTCGTTGGAGCGTAAACGAAGAATTTTGGTTGAGCCATGAACACCCAAGTCTAGAGCACCAAATATAATACTACTAATAATAATAATAATAATAAATATAATATAAAACTTTGATGGACCTCTAGTCCAAAGTTACGTTCAAAACAAAAAAATAAATAAAATATTAAGAGGCCCAATTTGTCAAACATATTTGACATTATATTAACATCGATTGGAAGAATATAGAGGGCCGCCATATTATAACATATTTCATAAAGCAGAAACATATTCTAAAGGAGGTGAGCCGCTAAAATACAAAGCAAAAAAATAAAGCGGCGCATGGTGGAGCAAGCAACTTGGAGAAGGAAGTGACGTGAATTTTGAAGAAACATATTAATTTTGAAGGGGCAGAGATTATTTTCGAGAACATTATCATCGAAGAGGTGCACAATTGGAAGTCAGAGGGAAATTTTGACTGCCGCACAAGAGGTGATCAACATCAAGCTTATTTTGAAGGTTAGAGCTTAATTGAAGGCCAGCAAGGCATGGGTCAAGATTGAAGCTACAAGTTCGGTTACAATAATTTCTTGGTTTATATTTATTTACTCTGTGTTTATAAATATTTAGGCCATGACTATATATTATTTTGAACCTATGTCTTTATCTTGTTCCGTCGTTATGAATAGCTAAACATTTAGGCTACCTAGGTCGGTATGATGAATACTTAGCATTTTTATTACTTTCGGATTCGTTTAATTATATAATTGGCTTATGTTTTGGTAAAGATTTAATTGTGTTTGGTTATAATGCGTATGCGTATTTAAGTCTAATTTATTATCTTTGATAGTTCCACATGTGTCTTGTTGAATGTCTTTCAGTTATAGATGCACGTTAGGTTGCCTGCTTTGTGCTTGTGACTAGTTTATGGTTTTTGACGTCTAATTCCATAGGAACTTGATTTGAGAGTTTAGAGGGCTTAGGTATTCTGCCATTCCTTGAGACCGGGAGGTGATAGGGTGTCGGGTTGTCTAGATCTTTAGGTATCGGGTTGAGGTGAGACCGGGAGGTGATCCTTGCCTAGTGTGTCTTTAGATTCTTGTAATTCCGAATTATTTCCAAGCCAATTAAATTACTCCTTCACATTTTTGGATGTGTTGTGACTAGCGAGACCGGGAGGTGAGCGAGTTTATCGAGTACCTTAGCATTCCCTAGTGAGGTGAGACCGGGAGGTAATCCGAACTAGTAACCAGTGATTTACACGTCCCTTAGGATTTTCTGAGAGGTGTTAGTGAGACCGGGAGGTGATCTAGCATGCTTTAGGGGTTTCTTGGGTCGGGCGTATCTTTAGAAAACCTGGTAGCCAATCCATTATTCGATTCCGAGAGTTGTAAGCTTGCGGGTAGGATTCTAGACCTAGGTAGTTGCCTTCCATATTATCTGAGTTCGATCTAGTGTTCCTATTTTCGTCTCTGTGTTATTTATTTTAATTGCTTTTATTTTATTTGCGTTTAGCTTATAATTACTTCTCAAAAATCCAAATTAATAGGCTAGGAGTCGACAGAGGTTTAGTACCGAGAGTCGCCATATTGTGTCCACGGTTCGATATTCCGGACTTACTTGTTTTGCTACACTGCGACCGGTACACTTGCCGTTAGTGTGTGGTTTTGTAGGTTTTTCCATTTTTAAAACTTGACTGATTTATTTACTACACATTTCACACATCAAGTTTTTGGCGCCGTTGCCGGGGACACAGTGCGCTTTCGAGGACGACCCGAGTCGGGGATCTAGTCATTTTATTGCTTTCGTAGTTTGGTAGATTTTTATTTTTAATTTTATAAAAAGAAAAAAAAATATTATTTTTTATTTGTTTTTCTTATTCTAGTATAGTTTTAGTCTCTCTGTGTACATAGGAAGTACTTCGTTGCAGTCATAGAACATTTTGCCCACTAGATAGATCACATAGAAATGGCTGCACGTAGGACTGTTGCTGAACACATCAGCATTACACCCACTCACATCCGGTCCAGTATTACACTACCCACTGTTGAGTCGAACAACTGGACCATTGAACCCACTCTGATCAACACCATATCTCATTCAGTTCAGTTTCACGGCATGCGTGATGAAGACCCATATGGCCATTTAACTAGATTTAGTAGAGTATGTAGCACCTTCCAGCTTAATGGTGCCACTGATGATGCCATTTGTTTGCGTCTATTCCCGTTCTCACTTACTGATCAGGCCCTCACATGGCTGGACTCCCTCCCACAGGGAGCCATCACCTCTTGGACTGATCTTAAGACGAAATTCCTGCAGAAGTATTTCCCCCCTGCTAAAACCGCTCGTCTTAAAAATCTAATCTATGCCTTTACTGAGCAGCGAGGGGAGTCCTTCTATGAGACATGGGATAGATTCAAGGCACTTTTGAATAAGTGCCCTCATCATGGTCTTGAGGACTGGAGAGTCGTGGAGAAATTCTACACTGGAGTTTCTGACGCGACCAAAAGACTTCTTGACTCTACAGCAGGCGGTAATATGATGAAATCCAAAACCGCTGCTGAATGCCTTGAGATGATAGAGGACCTTGCCACTAGCACGTACATTGATCCTGGCTTTGGGGGCGTTACTGCTGCCCCTAAGGGTATCCATTCTGTCGAGAGTAGCATTGCACTAGCCGCACAGGTAGAATCCTTAGCTAAGGTCATGAAGGATATTCAGGTTAAGATTAGTGCTAAGTGTGAGATTTGTAGAGGGGGTCATGAGACCATAGATTGCCATGTAGGTCCTAGTGAGGAGTTGAACTATGTCTAAAGTTACAACTCTGGATGGCAGGGTATAGGAGATCCTAAGTCTGAGATTAGTGAGTTAATAAAGAAAAGTGAGGAGAATCAGGCTAGGACGAATAAACTCCTAGAGACCATAGTGATGCAACGTGAGACCCGTTATAAGGAGCAGCAAAAGAAAAATCAGGAATTTGAGCTACTATTTAGGAATCAAGGGTCCACGCTCCAGAGTTTAGAGAGGGTCGTAGGAGAGTTAGTTAGTAAGCTGACTAGGAATTCAACAGATGCTCAGGTGAATGCGGTGTTCACCGAAAGTGGGAAGAGCACGGGAGTTGATCACCCGGTGTCGAGAGAGAGTGAGGTAGTTGAGGAGGAGAGTGTTGATGAGGAGATTAGGGTAGATTCTCCGGGCAAGGTGCACCCTACTAGGATAGACCCAGCAAGTACCGCACAGCCCAAAAGTAGGTTGAATGAGAAACAGTCTGAGGGGGAGCCCAAAAAGGTTTATGTTCCACCTGCCCCATATGAACCAGTACCGCCCTATCCAGGAAGGTTGAGTAAGAGTGAGCACTTAGAGCAAAATAGGCATTTTGTTGATGATCGTAGAGATATGCCTAAGTATGGGAAGTTCTTGAGGGAGATGTTGTCTAGCAAGGAGAAGTTGAAAGAGCTTTCCCAGGTCACTCTGAGTGAGGAGTGTTCGGCTGTCGTTCTTAATAAACTACCAGAGAAGATGACCGATCCTGGAAGTTTCACTATCCCTTGTCAGATAGGTGGTTTGACAGTTAGGAACGCCCTCGCTGATTTAGGTGCTAGCATTAATCTCATGCCCTATTCTATGTTTAAGAGATTAGATCTTGGGGAGTTGAATCCAACTAGGATGTGCTTACAGTTGGCTGATAAATCTGTTAAGTACCCTATGGGCATTCTAGAGAATTTGCTAGTTAGGGTGGAGAGCTTCATGTTTCCCGTTGATTTTGTCGTACTTGATATACGGGAGGATGAGCATGTGCCGTTGATCTTGGGACGACCCTTCTTACGCACTGCAAGGGCATTAACAGATGTCTCGGATGGTCGGATTACACTGCGTGTAGGGGATGACTCCATCACCTTTGGTGTTAATAGGTCTAGGGAGAGTACGAGTAGTCAGGTCGAATCTACGTGCTTTCTTGGCACTTTCATGTCACATGTCGACCGGTGCATTGACTATATCTGTGGAGCAGACTTATTAGATAGGCGACACCAAACAGAAGAGAGGCATGAGGTAGAGATAGAGACTGTAGTTCCTATGGAGCATGATCCGGGCTGTGTAGCCGGTGAGCCTCCCGATAGGATAGAGGTAGTTAAGGTTGTTGAGAGCTCTGAGGAGGTGATGGATGAGCCCTCGGTTCATAATTTGCTATCCTGCGAGTATGAAAGTGAGCACCAGATAGATGAGGAGGATAAGGCACTGTTTAAATCTAGCCTTGAGGTAGTGAATAAATCTAAGTGTGGGGATAGGATCCTGATTCACCACTCGCATTTAAGAATATTTTCTGGTGATCCTAGATTTAGGTGGAAAAGATCGTGCCTTGGGAGAGATAACATAAGTAGAACGATTGATTTGCATGAGGATGGTGTAGATATCCTCGTTGATCCAGGTTAGATTGCTTGATAAGAATAGGATCACACGGGTGAAAACCCAAAAATTTGTAGAGTTTGTAAATATTTATATCTATATTTATGTGTTTATTTTGTATGTTTGCATTTTTGTGTTTTTGTTTCGTCTTATTTTTGCAGGATATTAAGCTTGTCTTTGGCGCGGAAATATTTCATCCATACGAGGATTTCGACTACGGTCGCGAAGGAAATGCTATACGGCTGTAGATTATGGACGGACGGGACACTTTCTGCGAGCTATCGCCATATATTCCAGGGGAGTTTTTTCCATTTACTTTGTTGTTATATATTTAGTTTGTTTCTACTTTATTTTTGCATTTTTATTTTTAGTTCACGTTGTATCCTGGAGCACATTGAGGACATTGTGCCTTTTTAAGTGTGGGGATGGGAGACTTCGTCTTTATTTTTCTTAGTTGTAGGATTTAAAAAAAATAAAATACAAAAATACAAAAAAAAAAAAAATGTCCCTGATTTTTTGTGCATTTTATATGGAAAATGATAGTAAAATTGGGATTTTTGGTTTTCAAAATATTATATATATGAGAAAATAAATAGATTGAAAGCGTGTTTGCTTAAGATGTGTCGGTAGGCCCAGCTAGCTTTGAAAGGTTCCCAGGATTGTTCTTAATATACCTTAATAAATCATGAAATCTTGTGGGTTCTCATCTTAGGAGAAACGGTAGAACTGAAACTGCTGATATAATTAGAGGTACCACTGTAGGTTGAAAGCCCATATGTATTATAAATTAAATGGCACACTTGATCCTTTTTATGAGAATAAATCCGGTGAAAAGTGGCGCCCAAAAAAAAAAAAAAAAACCACATGTCCATCAATTGAGCTAGACCATAAAAAAAAAAAAAAAATACCGAAGCTCATGCTGTCGCTCTTGGGGATAGTGACTCTGATTGAGACAACCTCTGGGTTAGGTATGAAAATAAAAATGTGTCTAAGCTCATAAACTTCATCCATCATCCATCATAAATTTAATTTCTAATACATTAGGGAGTTTAGTTTGCAGTGGTTGGTAAATCTATTTGGTTTAACTTTTTCTTCGAAAGCTTGAGGTGGGATTAGGTGGGGCTGGATATCTTGAGTGTGAGACCCATAGATTGATTAAAATAACCTGAACTTAATTGCTTTACATGATTGGGGCCTGATTAGCTGGTGGTTGGGTTTAGGTGGACAACAATACCGGCAGTTTTGGTTGATGCGTAATTAAATCTTAATTAATAAACCTAAAAGTTTTTGAAACCAAGAGTCCTGGTTATGATTCCATTGCAGTCTTTTTCAGGGACGAAAAAGGTTTAAGTGTGGGGATGTTTGATGTGTTGCAAAACACATCTAATTTCCTTTGTAGTTTGTAGTTATTTTCGAGTCATTTTATTAGTATTTTATTAGTTTTAGGCTTGTACCTGTCTATTTTATTTATTTTAGCGTTTAATTAGATTTTTATTAGTCTTGAGTCGTTTTTATTATTTATTTATCTATTTTATTATTTTATAGGTGTTTGGAGAAAATGGGTTAAAGAAGAAAGAATTTTAATCAGGACACCAACACTTGAGAGCAGACGGTCATGGTCGTTGGAGCGTAAACGAAGAATTTTGGTTGAGCCATGAACACCCAAGTCTAGAGCACCAAATATAATACTACTACTAATAATAATAATAATAATAAATATAATATAAAACTTTGATGGACCTCTAGTCCAAAGTTACGTTCAAAACAAAAAAAATAAATAAAATATTAAGAGGCCCAATTTGTCAAACATATTTGACATTATATTAACATCGATTGGAAGAATATAGAGGGCCGCCATATTATAACATATTTCATAAAGCAGAAACATATTCTAAAGGAGGTGAGCCGCTAAAATACAAAGCAAAAAAATAAAGCGGCGCATGGTGGAGCAAGCAACTTGGAGAAGGAAGTGACGTGAATTTTGAAGAAACATATTAATTTTGAAGGGGCAGAGATTATTTTCGAGAACATTATCATCGAAGAGGTGCACAATTGGAAGTCAGAGGGAAATTTTGATTGCCGCACAAGAGGTGATCAACATCAAGCTTATTTTGAAGGTTAGAGCTTAATTGAAGGCCAGCAAGGCATGGGTCAAGATTGAAGCTACAAGTTCGGTTACAATAATTTCTTGGTTTATATTTATTTACTCTGTGTTTATAAATATTTAGGCCATGACTATATATTATTTTGAACCTATGTCTTTATCTTGTTCCGTCGTTATGAATAGCTAAACATTTAGGCTACCTAGGTCGGTATGATGAATACTTAGCATTTTTATTACTTTCGGATTCGTTTAATTATATAATTGGCTTATGTTTTGGTAAAGATTTAATTGTGTTTGGTTATAATGCGTATGCGTATTTAAGTCTAATTTATTATCTTTGATAGTTCCACATGTGTCTTGTTGAATGTCTTTCAGTTATAGATGCACGTTAGGTTGCCTGCTTTGTGCTTGTGACTAGTTTATGGTTTTTGACGTCTAATTCCATAGGAACTTGATTTGAGAGTTTAGAGGGCTTAGGTATTCTGCCATTCCTTGAGACCGGGAGGTGATAGGGTGTCGGGTTGTCTAGATCTTTAGGTATCGGGTTGAGGTGAGACCGGGAGGTGATCCTTGCCTAGTGTGTCTTTAGATTCTTGTAATTCCGAATTATTTCCAAGCCAATTAAATTACTCCTTCACATTTTTGGATGTGTTGTGACTAGCGAGACCGGGAGGTGAGCGAGTTTATCGAGTACCTTAGCATTCCCTAGTGAGGTGAGACCGGGAGGTAATCCGAACTAGTAACCAGTGATTTACACGTCCCTTAGGATTTTCTGAGAGGTGTTAGTGAGACCGGGAGGTGATCTAGCATGCTTTAGGGGTTTCTTGGGTCGGGCGTATCTTTAGAAAACCTGGTAGCCAATCCATTATTCGATTCCGAGAGTTGTAAGCTTGCGGGTAGGATTCTAGACCTAGGTAGTTGCCTTCCATATTATCTGAGTTCGATCTAGTGTTCCTATTTTCGTCTCTGTGTTATTTATTTTAATTGCTTTTATTTTATTTGCATTTAGCTTATAATTACTTCTCAAAAATCCAAATTAATAGGCTAGGAGTCGACAGAGGTTTAGTACCGAGAGTCGCCATATTGTGTCCACGGTTCGATATTCCGGACTTACTTGTTTTGCTACACTGCGACCGGTACACTTGCCGTTAGTGTGTGGTTTTGTAGTTTTTTCCATTTTTAAAACTTGACTGATTTATTTACTACACATTTCACACATCAGCTCGCGCGTTTCGTGAGCATTACCTCTTCAAAGATCTAAGGCATCAGTGACGCCATGTCCAGCCTTAACCTTTTACGTGCACTTTGGTCGACTAACCACTCTCGAATCATGTCGGAAGGAAATTCCATGATCCACACATGACGGGGTGAGGCTCGTCTTCGTGATAAGGGATTTCGAATACATCTCGAACTTGATGGTATCGAGTAAATGTGAGCGATATTATGACCCATACCTTTGGGCTAGTAAGAGTTGAAAGACTCAATTTATTATTGCTCATCCCAGTGGATTTGTTTGATGTCATACTTGCCGACGTGTCGTACTGACGATTATGGAAATACCACTGTGGACCCACCCATGGTGTATGCATTGATGGAGTCCCTGGTACATGATTCGGAGGTTTCATGAAACCCTGAATCCTGAGGGCATATATAAGGGTGCTACCCTACCATTAGGAGTTGGTCGATCAACTCAGCCCTTCGAATAATGTTGATTATTCCTCTAATGGTAGGTTTATCTTGTCTTGGTGTCGTTACGTAGACTCTTGGGATAGTGGAACCCTATCGACCTTGGATCAATACAGGTGTTCCCAGTTATTTTTCAGTAGCATTGCTCGCGCTAGAGCAAAATCCCCTGTCCTTGACAGACACTGTTGGAGACACCAAAGTAATATGAGCTGCCAGGTCAGTGCGTTTAGTACCTGACTAACCAAGATGAGCTCGAAAACTTACGTATTGCACCCATTTGTGTGACTACTTGAGTTGTTGAACGGGATGACTTACGGGAAGGCTCAGGACTATCGCTTGTGGTGCGATCTCAGTCGTTCGTTTGTTTGTTTAAGTAACGACTTGGGCGAATGAAGCCGTCAAGCCCAAACGTGAGATCTATGCCAGATGCATTCATTATGACTCGATTTCACCTCTTAACTTGAAAGATCCGAAGGATGGATCCTTTGGCGAGTGAGGGATTCCAGTTTTAGGACTCCTTTCACTCAGATCACTGCATAGGATCGGATAGTCAATTCGAGGGAAAGTGTCCTGTGTTGTTCAGAATTGACTTACTAGGTTGCTAATAACGATAGGACACCAGTGCTCGTGAGGCACCTATAGCAGGACAAGCACTGGGTACCCTTGTTTTGGGTAGTTACCAATGCTCTGCTTACCGTCTCGAGGAAACCAACGTGTTGAGATGTTGTCGAGACCCTATCCTTTGTTTGTTGCTGCAACCATATCATGATGATTCATATACATCATTCCCGTGTTTACCAATGTGATGAGGCGATGCGAGCCTCTAGACATTTGTGATTAAGTCGGCTTAAATTCTCGTGTATTGTGGAATTGTACGGCCATACGTTGAATATACACTGTCTACTGTTTGGGGAACTGAGGGGTGAAAGTGACGCAAAAACTTTTGACCTCCGTCAGTCCATATTAGGCGCCCTGGTACCACTACCCATGATCGCTCATGCGAAAGGTTGTAAGTGGGTGCATAGTGGATTTCAGTCCATGTGAGGATACAAGAATACCATCCGCTACTATAAACAACCTTAAGCGTCCTCAAGAATGTCGACTGCTTTGTGATTGGTAAGATCACCCGATTAGTGAAACTCAACGAGCGAACCTAATGGTCATGTCGCCTGAGGTGTCCGGTGGCTGTGATGAGGCACAGGAATGATCGATTGCTGTTGGAACCTTCTCATCCCCCTACTCGTTTGCAGTTATAATATGAGGCATACGGATAGCCACCCATACTCTTGGAGAGCCGTGGCTAGACACTAGATGCCAACGTTTATAATATCGGAATTTAGTAGTTATCCTGCCCCAAGGTGTGCCAAACCTTGAACGCAGGTCTGGGATACTCAATTTGAGATGAGTATGGATTACCATTCTCGAACGAATGAATTATTGTCCTGGACGGAAGTGTCCTGTGTGATACGATTAGTGTCGGTGGCAAATCAAATTCGTGTACTTCATCGCCAAAATTTCCTATGTTATAGGAATTAACACCCTAGTGTTCGAGGTGTACTGCTCGAAGTCCTCCGGAGTGCATACGTGTACGTCTCGAGTACATCGAATGACAGATAGAGATATACACATGAACTGGCTTGAGTTCAAGAGATGACCAACGAATCGGGTAGATTCAAATCTGCTTGAATAAGTGGCCAAACCGATCAGGAAGTTGTACTAACAAGGCGTTGGCCTTAGGAACTTCGAATTGGTATAGGACTTTGCTGAGTGGTATACTCTGAAAGGGTGTTGTTAAGCACGAAAACGGTAATGTAGTGACTTCGCTTAGTACTCCAGTGACTAGGATATGTAGGTTAAAAATTGGCCTTGCAACGAACAAGCTCAAACTATCGCAAGAGCTTAGTGGACTCCTGATGAATCCCGCAAGTCTGGCTTGAGGAAGCAATGTCAAATCCTCGACCGACAGAATCCAGGTTGACGGAAAGCTCTACTATTTCGGGAAAACCGATATTTGTGCCGGATTTCGATATCCAAGAGCTCGGCCGTAGCCGGCTCATGACATTGTGTTCGTTAGAACGCTAAGCGCGAACTTGGGTTCACGTAGAAAAGAGGTAATCGTGTGAGTCGTAAACATCCCGCCCTGTTCAAGGATACTAACGTATCGGATGACTTGAACTGAATTCCGGGACGAAATTCTCTTAACGGGGGGAGAATGTGACAACCGGCAAATTTCGTACAACGATTAACGTGATTCTAATCATGTTTTAGAAATAATTAACATGGTTTAAGGTTAATTATGGTTAGTTGAGCTAATATGAGTCCTACGATGTCCTTTTGAAAGTTCGTTGAAGTCTTGATGCCTTTAAAGAAAGACTTCGCGTGTTTAACGTAACGAACTGACATCAGCAAAAATTTGTCAAACTGGAATAACTTAAGCTTATTCTATGAAAATACGACACGTATTTACTACTGATGCGATCGAATGTGAAATCGGCGCGGTAAACGGTCAAAAACGCAGCGTTTTGGAGAAACGCGGAGAGGAACTGACGTGGGATTCGAACGTCAAAACGCGTGGTTTTAACCGTTACCGAACCTTCGGAATAATTATTTATTATAAATAATGTTTCTTATTGAATTTCGAAAGTTATCGGATCATTTAAATGAAGGATAACACAACCGAACCGATTAACGCGATTTTAACGCGCGTGCCGTTTTCACGCGTCGGGTGACGAAAATAATTATTAAATCGCTCGGTCTGGTGTTATTTATGACTACGAACAAAAACCGAGTCCAGAAGCGATAACGGGCTAAAACGGAGCAGTTTGTACGCGACGTCGGGCTTGAAGCCCAACCCAAAACCCCACCTATATAAGCTTATAACACTCCAAAATATCCTCATTTTCCACATTACTTTCTCTCTCTAACCACCAACACTCTCTCCACTCTCTCTCTCTAGAAACTTCCGGCGACCAGATGCCGGCCGGCCGGCGGCATTCCGGCAGCTTCCGGCGGCTTCCGGCAGCCGTCCGGCGACTTTCCGGCGGCCCTCCGGCGGCTTTTTCCGGCGCGTGACACCCCCACCCCCACTAATTTCGGTGCCCCGAACACGATGGTGAAGGCCGTTTTCCCTAAAACGAAGCGGTTTGAACGTTGGTACCATTCCGGCGACTTTTCCGGTAAGCTCGTTTTTGAGTTTTCTTTGTACAAATGTTTAGATCGGGTCTTTGGGGGACTTCTCACAAGTTTTCACGGAATTTCGTTCTCCGGCCATATTCCGGCGAGCTGTTTCCGGTTGTTTGCGAGTTCAGGAGGGGCCGGAGTGGGTTTTGGTCGGGTTCCGGTGGCACGCAGGTGAAGGAAGGCTGGGGGTAGTGGTGGTCCGGCCACGGCGCAGGTGGTCCGGCCACGGAAGTGGTGGTTCGGCCACGGCGCAGGTGGTCCGGCCACGGTGGTGGGGTCCGGCGGTGGTGGGTCTCGGCCAGAAATGGGCTCGGTGTTGGTTGATGTCCTCGCTTGATGTCCGGGTCAGGCCAGATCCGGCTCGGTTTGCGTGCCGTCTTCAAGTTCTAGTCGTGGGTCAAGCATGGTGCTCTCAGGTAGATCCGGTCAGATTCGGGTTGGTTAACCCGGTCAACTGATGGTCAACGGGTCAGATTCGGTTGGTCAAGACCCGGTCAACTCAGTGAACTTCAGTCAAGCGTTTCGGTATAACTAACTAGCAATTATTTCATTATATTATTATTTACACATATATTTCTAAAATATATAAATATAAACGACTAACCCGCGAACGAACCGATAAAAGTATTAACGAAGAGTATTATGAGATAATATTGGTATATTAGTCGTGACTTGCGTTGTTGTTGGACTAAATTGATGGACTATACGTATATATATATATATATTTATATAAATAGTACGATTTATATAATAGTCACAACGTATAAAGTCTCGTGGATTAGAAATGCGGATAAATATAATGTCGTCTTTGCTTAGGTGTTGATTTTGGGAAATTGTAGACAACTTGTGTTGTCTGGTTTATACAAAAACAGAGGAAACTCTGCCGAAATTTTTATAAATCCGAAGCGCGACAAGTGTGACATTATTGTTCGTTCTTATAAATAACTTTCCAAACGTTTGACAAGTGTAGTCATATACAAAATCACGACGTTTTGACAAATATTATTTGTAACAATAATAGTCTATTCCGGGAAATATTTCAAACAAATATATAGTCTTTTGTTACCAAGCGTCAAGTATGACGAGTTTTTAAAGGTTACTTGGTAACTAAAATATGTTTGTTGTCGGATTAAAAGATGTATAAACGTTCGGTTTTAATTGGAAAACCTGTTCATAAAAAGCAAAGTCGTGAGATTTGTAAGATACTCGGATTCGGGAAAAGAAATAACAAATGTTATTAAAAAGGATTTTAATAACTATATTATATTTCAGCAAGGTATATTTTCCGAAAATAACTATACAAGACGATTACATTATCTGGGTTACGAGACAAGCTATGGCTCGGGATGAGTTATACGTTTCGTGATGTTAGTCCAACATAGTTTGCACACGAATAGTAACAAGTGCGCGACTTGGGTACTATTTCGTATGTGAACACATGAACTATGATGAGTCACGATCGGTTCATCGAGTTAAAACACTTAAAGACTCGGGTTTGTACACACGAGTCTAGATAGTTGAATAAACTATCTTTTAACCGGAAAATAAGCTAGGTTTATATAAGATAGACTTTAAGGTGTCCTTTATTGGTAATTAGGGCACGAGGAAGTCGGTCAAAGCTTTGGGTTTTATTTGCTAGCTAAGCATGGAAATTAAGGTGAGTTTCACGGCCCCATTTTACTGTTTTAACTGGGGGAAAGATATGTTTGTCAAAAGTTATCACATGGTGAAATGTTTTCAAAGGTTAAAATGTGATAAGTGGCATGATGAGTACTTGATTTTTTTGGTCGCCACTCGGGGTTGGGTCCTCGCTACTGTAACCATTAATTCAGGTAAATGAAACCAAAGGAATATTTGGATAGTACTATCGGTGCCTGACGAGGCCCACCTCTGGTTGATAGCGTCAACCCGGTAAAGACAAGAGGTGCACGTATTCTGAACTTAAGTCGTTGGTTTCCGAGAAACGACTTGGAGCGGGGCATATTTATTAGTCTTGGTTTGGTTATGGGACTCAGGGGATTGCTTATCATCTTAGTTTGTAGGAGCTAGCTACTCCATACAAAGGCCACAAAATGTGCTGGATTTGCACAGGATGTAAAAATGTGCTGGATTTGCACAGGATGTAAAAATGTGCTGGATTTGCACAGGGTGTAAAAATGTCGTGTTTACGAAACTAAAACCTGTGAACTCACCAATATTTTATATATTGACGTCTTTTTAAACATATCTTTCAGGTAACTAAGTGCTGAACAGGTATGCGGCTAGTACGGTGGAATTTGGGATGTCGGACACTGGTTGGGGGTTTCATCCATTGTTACCTTCGGTTGGGACATAAACGGAAACACCCCACTTTAAAACTTAATGTTTGTGGTTTTGAGTAATGTTTGAAACCAGGTACTCCTTCCCGACATCTTAATATAACGATCTTTTCTAATTAAATATAGTTTGTGTTAATCTTGACTTTGATATGCTTTCGAGCGTCGCGCCACGTGTTTCCGCCATTGGCGTGGTGTGACAGACACAAACTTGATTTGCTACTTTTCAAATACATGATATGAAAACCTACAAATTATTTTTTTATAATTAATTAGAATTGATGAGAAATTTAATGAGATTTCTTACTAGTAACCTTCATATTCATTGCACATAATGTGAAAATTAAAGATGGTCACTATTTAGTCATACACCATTGACTCTAAAGGTGTTAAACAACACCATCTTTAACAAATCCTAAAATTTCTATGAAAGTCTTCACTTGTTGTTATTTACAAGCCCTTCAATTCGTAAATCTGACCGGAATGGAACCAACAACATAATCGGTGTCAACCGCGGCGCTATACTGTAAGCTTTCTGAAGCACGGTTGCACACAAGACTGAAGTAATCCTTAAGAGCTAATCCTATTAACTATGAATCAATCGATATCGAAAGGTACTTTTCATCTACATACTATTTATTAAATGTATGTTTACTCTATTGAAACATATAAACGAAATAGTAACTAGTTACATTTGAATAAATATATTTTATGAAGAATAAACTAATTTGGTGATTAAGTTATTACTTTATCATACAACACTGTTAGTAAATTAAATTAATACAAATTAAGTAATCATTTTTTTCAGAAAATCATTTGGGAACTTGTAAAATTTATGTGTACGGATTGCTAATCTTAGTTAATTGTTTTTATTTTTAAAACAAGAATCATATTCATTCTATTTTGTAAATTGAACTAGAGAAAACTTTTGTTTAAATAAGACGATCATTGAAATGTTAGAATCATAACAGTGACATAACATAAATCAAAAGTTATATATATTTTTTTTCACGCAAATACTAGTTGTAAATAACATTAGTAAACACTAAACCATTATTCCTAATTTATTTAGGTGCAAGTATAGTTCATTGATTTCCGTTGAATTCAAGCATGTTCATCAATATCAACTTGTGTGATTTTCTTTGCAAGCTTATCAAGGTGAGTATACTTATCCCCTTTTTCATTGTTTTTACACTTTTGGGGTGAAACATGTACACCTGTGAAACTTACACATACACATATTAATAAACGTTTTACATAAAATTCATATACGTGTTATGCTTTGAATTCTTGTGCTTTATGCTTAAGCATAAACGTAGTATACTTGCAATCATTACGAAATCATTAACTCTGTACAAACCGAATTTAACAATGGATAGCGCTATTTGAATTGACAACTCGCCTAGTGGAATGTACCTATGGTGGTGGGAAGTCCTAGGTCATTGTTAATGTATTAAACTTTGTCGCATAAGAGGTTTGACTTTGACCCATATTGTGTACTTACGTGTTTTTCATATTCGCCTTGAATGCGACATGACACATGAATTGTAGATCTTATTCTTTAAACTTATTCTTATACATATATAAAATTGAGTATGCTCACCAACATTATTTATGTTGACAAAATTATTTTCGTACATGTTTCAGGTTGATTGTTGAGATATTTCATGTAGGACATGTGGACTTAGTAAAGACTTAATCAAGACAATCGTGTTGAATAGAATTTGTACTTGATGATATCTTTAATTGTAACTTGAAGCATTGAATAAAATATTACACTTTAGTACCATGAGCTTTTGAACAATCGTCACTACGTGACACCTCGATGTTTCCGCAATCGGTTAGGGTGTTACAGATTGGTATCAGAGCCAGGTTATAGGGAATTAGGTTATTAGTAAATGACCTAGACTATAACTAAGAACCTATACTTGAACTTACATGATTTATTTGTCTATTTGCTCCACTAACTTTTCTCATTTGTCGCCTCTTGTTCTTTCTCCTACCTCTGCTTATTTCTTTGTTCTTCATCTTGGGCACTGAGAAGTGATTTCACATAAAAAGGTCCACACTTTGGAGCATGCTAGACATTCCTAGCTTAATTTCCTACCCTCGTTTTTCATTGATTTTTCTTTCCTTCAAAGCGTCGAAATCTACGTGAGAGAACACGTGCAATCTGGAAGGGTAGATGCCTGTATACTGGGTTTTCTGGTTTAGGCAAAGCATAGCACATAAATCCGAATCAACCAACGGACCTATTATGTTTACCTGGGGATTCCTGGAATGATTGTCCACTTATAGGCTAAAGGACGTCTTCATTAATCTCCAATTGAGTTCGATTCTTTAAACAGTCAAGGTTTTTGATGGGTCTTATGACTAGACAAGAACCCTCCAATGTTTTCATGTTTCATCATTGAGCTTTTGTTTTCATGATAAACTGTTTTACCATATGTTCCATGTTGCATTTTTATAGTTATTTTATGTATATGTTCCAGATTCCATGATCATTGAATATATATATTTTCTTATTTCAAGTGTTGTTTGTAAACCTATGATTCTTTCGTGTTGGATTCTTAACTTATCTATTTAACCAAAACGTAGACACGCTTACTATTATATTCAGTACTTTGTACCACATTGCAACCATCTTCTACACAAACAATCCTCCACACTTGATTAATATATCTCAAGGGCATAACATTTTACTATCCAAGATTTGAAGGATTTTCTCGTTCATTCAGGGCACATTTTATGCAAACATAATACCATATACTTTACCTTATACTTTGTGTGGGGGCACAGCCTGATCTTAAAAAGGATGCCTTGACAATTTCCATATTAGCTCCATCAAATACTTTGTCAACACATGGTTTCTTCAAACTACCAACCATTAACAATTAGTACAACTTGTAGTTTTGTAATCGTTAAAACGTTTCACATCTAAGGTAAA
This sequence comes from Ambrosia trifida, assembly GCA_028751855.1. Lineage (NCBI taxonomy): Eukaryota > Viridiplantae > Streptophyta > Magnoliopsida > Asterales > Asteraceae > Ambrosia > Ambrosia trifida. Next base: position 73,382,817 of record CM054128.1, on the reverse strand, counting down.
TAAATAATGGTTTTTGATAAATAAAATGGGGTTTTCAAAACCGAAAGGAAATTTTGAAATAAAAGAATTTTCTTAAAAATTACCAAGGCACTTGGGATCATCCTTACGTTTAACATATTCGTTTTAGTTCCCGAACTGTTTTCTTGTATGTTTGGATTTTAATTCAGCGTTTGGTGTGTTTGACTTTCAACTTTGATTTCAATAATATGTGTTAATCATGAGTTTTCCTATAATTGATGGAAGTTGTAGCCTCTTGACATGTAACGTATGAGTCTCTTGTAACACAAAAGTTTTCTAACGTTCCTTGAAACGTGGGATTTGATTTTTTTTTTTATTCAATGTAATTAACATGGTCATTTGTGATGTTTGAAATCAAAGAATTTTCTTAAAACCTACAAATTAAATTTTATTTTATGATGTAGACATTCTCATAAAGAATTGGAGATTGGAACTTCACTTTAAATTTAATCTTTTGATTGTAAAACTTTCCATACTCGTATTTTATTAAACATGGAATCCATAGACAAGATCAACTTATAGTTTATGTTCATAAACGGAAATCCTTAACATGCTATCGTTTCATCATGATATTACATAAGTGTTGACCTAGATTGCGAGTTGTTTTGTTATCCATGCACGTATTCTGTATTCCGTGAGTTAGATACTAGTCTTCATGTCATAGCTAGAACTGACGTGATTCTTGATTACAGATAAACAACCTATATGTCTATTGGTGTTACTATCTTCATGTCTGAAGCTACACATATAAATGGATGTTATAATTGGTTTGATAACTTATTGTGTTGCGTGAATTACATATGCCTTGTTGATACTTTACTTTTATACGTGATATGTGATCATTCATTATATGATTTACTTATGAGCAATCATAATACATGCATTTTCTTGGATTTATATTTCATTAGCGAGATAGATTATGCATATGTGTAACTTTCTCCTTACGCAAACATTTGGACCGTGGACACCTGATACACCAAATGACATAGAGAATTGACGAACCAAACTAATGTTCATGTGTAAGTTGAAGGGTTAAAGTATTCCATTACACTTGAGACTTAATGACCTGGCTTGTGTCGTTCTCGTGTTGACGCGTAAAAAATCCATTTAACATGAAAACTTACGAGGAAAGCTAGTTCTCAGGTTGAAATGAGTTTTCAACTTGGGGGAAACTAAGCAAATCATTACTCTGTCACAGCATGTGTCTAGTGTCTTGTGGTCTGATGCAGTGAATGGGTTAGCATGGGAGGTGAACCTCGTTAAGGGAAGGACCTCATCATGCCCAAACTGTGCACGAAACATGGCATCTCTCTCTTTCCTTAATCTTCATACTTTCAATCATTGTTGGTTTTGAGTTAGTGTCATAGAAGGACATAACACCTTAATGTAAGCTAAATTGGCGATTGCGGTCCCATTCGTAATCACGAATTTACAGGTACATTGAGGTGGTGTTGAATTCTTTTAGGGTTTTAGAAGAGATTTCACGTACGTTTTCGAGGTATCAAAGGTGTGGTGGGTTAGCTGCGGTACACCCTATATATAAACACTGATGGTGCATCGGGAATGAGACTGGAAGTCAAACCAAGAATAGACCCTAGTCAGTCTTTATTTTAGGTTATTTATGTAAGCGTAAACATTAAACATTGGGTTTGACCTCGATTTCTATTTTCTTGAGTCTGGTGTTAGTCCCTGCGAAGTTCTTAGCATTCTTCCTATTCTTGAGTATTCCTGATTTATTTAGCCAACTAAATTAAAACTTCCACCATTCATCTATCTTAATTTTGAACGTTCATTAAACAACCCTTAATTTCCTTTAGCCTTGTTTCCACCTAAAACTATCATAAAGCTAATAGTGATATCTTAACTTTTCTCAGGTCAACTTAATAGTGTCTTCTAAATAAATTTCGAGACGAAATTCTCAAAAGTAGGGGAGACTGTAACATTCATGATTTTTTTTCTCAATAATTTACAGATAACTTTAGGGACCTAAACTAACAATAATCCAAATATCAAAATTCCATAAACCATAATTTAGTGCAACGTATGGGATAATACTGTAATGCATGACAAAAAAAATTAAAAGTACGTCTTTATTAAAACAAGGCATTAAATCTTTAAGTTGTATTGGCTAAATTAAACTTATTGAAATTATATATTAAGTTTTTTTCCTAAGTATTTTTTATTGATCATGTGTTTTAGATATACTAAAAACTACACTAAAATAAAATCAAGAATTACTTAGTTTTTTTATCATTTGGCAATTTTTTTTCCTATTCCCACTCTAAACGAATTCAACGATTTCAGAAAGACACAAACTTGATTTGCTACTTTTCAAATACATAATATGAAAACCTACAAATTATTTTTTTTTATAATTAATTAGAAATTGATGAGAAATTTAATGGGATTTCTTACTAGTAACCTTCATATTCATTGCTCATAATGTGGAAATTAAAGATGGTCACTATTTAGTCATACACCATTGACTAAAATTTCTATGAAAGTCACCACTTGTTATTTACAAGCCCTTCAATTCGTAAATCTGACCGGAATGGAACCAACAACATAATCGGTGTCAACCGCGGCGCTATACTGTAAGCTTTCTGAAGCACGGTTGCACACAAGACTGAAGTAATCCTTAAGAGCTAATCCTATTAACTATGAATCGATCGATATCGAAGGTACTTTTCATCTACATACTATTTATTAAATGTATGTTTACTCTATTGAAACATATAAACGAAATAGTAACTAGTTACATTTGAATAAATATATTTTATGAAGAATAAACTAATTTGGTGATTAAGTTGTTACTTTATCATACAACGCTGTTAGTAAATTAAATTAATACAAATTAAGTAATCATTTTTTTCAGCAAATCATTTTGGAATTTGTAAAATTTACGTGTACGGATTGCTAATCTTAGTTAATTGTTTTTATTTTTAAAACAAGAATCATATTCATTCTATTTTGTAAATTGAACTAGAGAAAACTTTGGTTTAAATAAGACGATCATTGAAATATTAGAATCATAACAGTGACATAACATAAATCAAAAGTTATATATTTTTTTCATGCAAATACTAGTTGTAAATAACATTAGTAAACACTAAACCCTTATTCCTAATTTATTTAGGTGCAAGTATAGTTCATTGATTTCCATTGAATTCTAGCATATTCATCAATATCAGCTTGTGTGATTTTCTTTGCAAGCTTATCAAGGTGAGTATATTTATCCCCTTTTTCATTTTTTTACACTTTCGGGGTGAAACATGTACACCTGTGAAACTTACACTTACACATATTCAAAAACGTTTTACATACAATTCATACAAGTGTTATGCTTTAAATTCTTGTGCTTTATGCTTAAACATAAACGTAGTATACTTGCAATCATTACGAAATCATTAACTCCGTACAAGACGACTTTAACAATGGATAGCGCTATTTGAATTGACAACTCGCCTAGTGGAATGTACCTATGGTGGTGGGGAGTCCTAGGTCATTGTTAATGTATTAAACTTTGTCACATAAAAGGTTTGATTTTGACCCGTATTGTGTACTTACGTGTTTTTCATATTCGCCTTGAATGAGACATGACACATGAATTGTAGAACTTATTCTTATACGTATATAAAATTGAGTATGCTCGCCAACATTATTTATGTTGACAAAATTATTTTCGTACATGTTTCAGGTTGATTGTTGAGATATTTCATGTAGGACATGTGGACTTAGTAAAGACTTAATCAAGACAATCGTGTTGAATAGAATTTGTACATGATGATATCTTTAATTGTAAGTTGAAGCATTGAATAAAATATTACACTTTAGTACCATGAGCTTTTGAACAATCGTCACTACGTGAGACCTCGATGTTTTCGCCATCGGTTGGGGTGTTACATCCGATAGTAGACTAGTTAACTTGTTAATAAGTTTACGCCATGAAACTCTAACCGAGTATTGGTTTGTTTAAAGTCAGTCGAATAACGTTTAAAAATGCTTACCAGCACGTAAAAGGGTTTTAAAAACTTAATGGTGCCGATACTGATCTTTGACACGGTTATTGATCTTTGGTAATTATTTTGGTAAAAATAGTGATCTTAGTAGATCTGTGTTCAAAGTTGGTAAAATGGAATAGGTGGCAAAATGCTCTACTTTATGCTAGTCTAGGTGGCTGTATTGTGTATTCAGTATCGCTTTCCTGAATTAGTGAGGTTAGAAAACTCTTAACAGATGACTAACTTATTTTTACAAGATCTGCATGAGAACTTATCAGCTGCTCGCTAATAAACGACTTGAAGTGGTTAACGTGTGTATTCGTGTTAGCTTTCTGTATAGCTGTCATGTTAGGATGCCCGAAAGGGACACTAACTGTCAGAAAATGGGAATGTTGATCACACGCCTGTATTTCTTATTATATGTAAATGACATGCTAGGATTGGTATATTATAGTTTATCTAGTTATATTTTCTATTTGGAGTCTTACTTGTGTTATTTATATGTTTTAGAATTAATTTAGTTATAAACAAACTTCAAACTATCTTTTCCTACTGGTAAATCGGGGATAGAGTTTTAGTACCATTGCTCCGCGCGCGTCCATGGATCAATATCTGGTTCTTATCTGTACATTACTACATATATGACAGGGTACACTTGCCCTATTGTGTGTGTTTTAATATTAAGGTCTAAATCATTTTTATAAATATTAAAGCAAAATGTGTGTTTATTCATTGTAAAATTATGTGTATATCCGCACACGTCAAGTTTTTTGCGCCGTTGCCGAGGACGCGACGAGCATTAGGAACGAACCGAGTCAACTTTTTACCAGTGTACATGCTTGTGAATACTTGTTTATACTTCGTTCATTCGTTATTTCATTCATTTATTTGCATATATGATTATTTGAATTTTTATTTAATTTATCTGTCTGTTGATATTTTGGATTGATTTTAGATTGGTTCATAGGTTTGCATATAGATTCGTTCATTTATCTGCTTACAGGATTGTTTGATCTGATTATTCGTTCATTAGGATGTTGATAAATTTAATTGATTGATTATTGGTTTAATTGGTTTGTCTATGAATTTGATTTTTTCGTTATTTGATTGATTAGATTTATTTGTTCGTATTTGGACTAATTATTAATTTCATTCGTTGTATAGTTTTAGGCTTAGTCTGTTTATCTCTGTTCATTCTGTTGATTCTATTAGTTTTTATTTGATTTTCTCGAGTATATAGCTTTTCGTTATTTTCGTATGTATTTATGGATTGTATATTTTATTTATTTATTTTTCTGTCTTTTATCGCCTTTTGGGTTTGTCGTATATTCACCTATTGCAACTTTATCATTCTTATATGCAGGTTGATGTCCACGAACCTGGGGGCTTCTGGTGATCATTCTGAGGAGGAGCAAGGGCGTATCTTGAGAAGAAGCGAGAGGATTAGACTTCATAAGTTGCGTCTATTTTTTGATATTTTTATTTCTGCTCCTATAGTTGAGGTCCCAGTTGAGGAGGCGAGGCACGATCTGGCTGACGACGAGGGGTTGGAAGCCCATAGTGACATTATCATGGCGGACGATGACATTCCGCTTAATGATAGTGGTCGTCCTGGAGGGGATGGACTGGCACCGAGTATTGTCCGACTGGCTATTTTGGCGGATCATTTCGAAATCAAATCCAATATCGTTAATATGATATTGAATTCGGTGCAATTCGGTGGACTGGAGCACGAGGATCCAGGCCGACATATTGCTTCTTTCTTAGAGATTTTAGCCACCTTTAAGATGACAGACATCTCCGATGATGTTATCCGTTTGAGACTCTTCCCATTCTCATTGCGGGACAAAGCCCGGACTTGGCTTTTGTCACAACCCGCAGGGTCGATCACGACTTGGGCAGAGTTATCGCAACAGTTCAAGCAGCAATACTTCCCTCCGGAAAAGACTCAAAAATTGAGGAACTGCATCATGACATTTCGTCAAGATGACGGGGAATCACTGTACACGGCTTGGGAGAGATTCAAAGACCTACTCTTGAGTGTCCCGCACCATGATATTTCAAAAAGACATTTGGTGCAAACGTTTTATCAGGGACTCGAGTTTGAGTCTCAGGAACGCCTTGATGTATATTCTGGGGGAGACATCGGAACAAAGTCCTCTAATGAAGCATGGAGCATTTTTGAGAAGGCGTCCCTGAAATCTAAATCTCGAAAGAGTGACCGATCCAGGTCTTCATCTGCCCGATCGGGTTACATGCCGTGGATAACTACACGGCCAATTCTGCACAGATTGAGGCTTTGGCTACGAGATTTGATATATCTCAACAAAGTGTACCGCAGGCCCAATGTGTGTGTGAACAGTGCGGGGTATCTCACGAGCCTGGCTCGTGTGCTCATGGGGTTATGTATACTGGCCACGAGGAAGTGGACTACATGGGTAATCAAACGAGACCCCAAAATAACCCCTATAGTAATACTTATAATCTGGGTTGGAGAAACCACCCAAACTTTGGGTGGAGATCTGGTTCCTCTAACCAGAACCCTCTCGGATTCCAGCAGCGAGCCTCCGCACCGCAACAATCCCACCAGTCCCAACAACAACAGCCTTACCAATCTCATGGCCAGTCCTACCAGTCTAGACCAAACCAATAACAGAACCAGGGCGCCGGGGGCAGTTCCCAGTAGCACGCCCAGGGTGGTACGTCTAGGCTAGGGAGATGATGTCTTAACTCCTCACCAACACCACAAACACCAATCAAATTGCCGAGCAGCGCTACCAGCAGCACGAGGAGCGCTTCTCCAATTATGAAGGTGAGATGAGGGGCCAAAAGGCGTCTATGTAGGCCATAGAGAATCAGGTTGGTCAGATGGCCAAGATGATGTCTGAGAGACAGCAGGGTGGTCTCCTAGGCAACACTGAGCCAAATTCGAGGGGGCATGTTAATGCCATAATGACAAGGAGTGGTAAAACCACGGGACCTGACACATCGGGCTCACCCCCGATCACTGAGACGGTCCAGACTGAGTCTTCGGACGAGGTGCACGCTAGGCGAGTCCCAGCAAGTACAGCACAGTTGCCGGTGCCAGTCACTGACTACACTCCTCCTGTTCCATACCCTGGCAGACTTAGAAAGCAAAAGGACGAGGCCCAGTACGGGAAGTTTCTTGAGTTGTTCAAACAGCTACACATAAACATCCCGTTTGTGGAAGCCTTGGCCCAGATGCCTAAGTAAGCTAAGTTTTTGAAGGACATCCTCACAAACAAGCAAAAACTTGAGGACCTAACCTGTGTGCTCTTGAACGAGAACTGCTCTGCAATTCTGCAAAATAGACTGCCCATGAAGATGGGAGATCCAGGTAGTTTCACCATCCCTTGTCTTCTAGGGAACATGTCTGTCAGTAATGCACTTGCAGACTTAGGTGCGAGCATTAACCTTATGCCTTATAAGGTTTTTGAGAAGCTGGATCTGGGTGAGCCTTCACCCACCAGGATGAATATTCGTCTTGCTGATCGTTCGATCAAATATCCTCGGGGATTTGTTGAGAATATGCTTGTCAAAATTGACAAATTTGTATTCCCGGTGGATTTTGTCATCCTTGATATGGATGAGGACTCTAAAGTGCCTCTGATCCTAGGACGTCCTTTCCTTAACACGGCTAGGACGATTGTTAATGTTGTTGCGGGCCAGATCACACTCCGGGTGAATGATGAGCATGTGACTTTTGATGTTCAAAGGTCGATGCGTCATCCCGAGAGTCAAAATGACACACTATACTATCTTGATATAGTAGACCAGTGTGTCAGTTCTCACTTTCGAGGCACGATAGAGGAGGATGTTTGAGGCACACATCTGTTGTATGGGGACTTAGATGGCATTGTGAAGGAGGGCCATAGAGATGAGCAGCCGGTCTATCAGATCGGTGATGATAGTTCCCAGAGCCCCGGACGTTTTGTTGAGATTGAGCGAAAGGAGAGCGATAAGTTGAAGTCGTCTGTTGAGGATCCACCGTCTCTGGAGCTGAAGGAGCTCCCACCTCATCTCGAGTATGCATTTCTTGACGAGGAGGGTCGTCTGCCTGTTATTATCTCATCTTCTTTGTCTGCAGTAGAAAAGAGCGAGTTGCTCCGAATACTGAAACATCATAAAAAGGCAATCGCCTAGAAGATCATGAACATCAAGGGGATTAATCCCTCATTCTGTACTCACAAAATCTTGATGGAAGATGTCCATAAGCCTTGTGCGCAACACCAGAGGCGTCTAAACCCGAGTATGCAGGAAGTTGTCAAGTCTGAGATCATTAAATTGCTAGATGCTGGATTGATATATCCGATCTCAGACTCTGTATGGGTTAGTCCTGTGCACATCGTGCCCAAGAATGGTGGCATGACGGTGGCCACGAATGATAGGAATGAGTTGGTTCCTACGAGAACTGTCACGGGGTGGAGAGTTTGCATTGACTATCGCAAGCTCAATGATGCCACTCGAAAGGATCACTTCCCGTTTCCATTCATCGATCAGATGTTGGAACGACTGTCGGGGAAGTTGTACTATTGTTTCCTTGATGGTTTCTCTGGGTATTTCCAGATCCCTATCGATCCTGTGGACCAGGATAAGACGACCTTCACATGCCCTTTTGGCAAATTCGCCTACAGGCGTATGCCATTTGGGCTATGCAATGCGCCGGCGACCTTACAGTGTTGCATGGCCGCGATATTCCATGACATGATCGAGGACTCCATGAAGGTATTCATGGATGATTTTTCAGTCTTCGGGAGTTCCTTCGATCAGTTTCTGGGGAATCTGGAGCGGATGCTTCAGAGGTGCGAGGAGACCAGTCTTGTGCTGAACTGGGAAAATGCCACTTCATGGTGAAGGAAGGAATAGTCCTAGGGCATAAGGTCTCCCAAAATGGGTTGGAGGTTGATCCTGCCAATGTGGATATCATTTCTAGACTTCCTCCGCCCTCCTCTGTCAGAGCAATCCGCTGCTTCTTGGGTCATGCGGGTTTTTACAGGTGATTCATCAAAGATTTTTCCAAAATCGCCCGTCCGATGACCCGTCTGTTGGAGAAGGATGCACCGTTTGTGTTTGATGCAGATTGTTTGAAGGCCTTCGGGCTTTTAAAGTGTTTGCTTGTGGAAGCCCCTATATTGGTAACACCCGACTGGGAGTTGCCATTCGAGATCATGTGCGACGCGAGTGACTTCGCGATAGGGGCGGTCTTGGGACAACGGAAGGACAATGTGACACCCAGCAAATTCTGGTTAACAACGTTGTCTAGATGAAAGTCTACCTTAGCGAGTCACGTGTATATTATACTTAACTGGGTTAGTTAAGTCGTGTTATGGTTCGGGAACTATCGGTTTAGTATAGAAGATCATTGGATGTTGGTCTAGAGGTTCATTAGATGTCAGTCCTTATCCAAGTGTACAAATGGTGACGATTCGTAGAATCGTCAGGTCATACGGAACATACAAGTCTCGAGTCCCGAGAATTTGGTGAACGAGTGTGAATATGTTTGTTTGCAAGTGTTATGTGTTTACAATCATTATGTGACTTGTCGGTATGTGAAAATGTGTTAACATATGTTAAAACGGGGTTTAACGCGCAAAATACATCGAACCAACCCCTATAGGCGATTAGGGAGGCTAATCGCCTAGAGGGCATGCATTTGGGGAAACATTACATGCGATTGGGGGGCTACTCGCATGTAATGACATGCGATTAGGCCCAATTGCATGTAATGTCATGCGATTAGCACCCCTAATCGCATGTAACTGCTGCACAATCGCGTGTTACGGGCTGGACGACTAAAAATGACTATAAATACAATTCTTGACCTCCTAAACTTCATAATACAAACCCTAGTCGTCCCATAACCCGCCCCAACACACACACGACCTCTGGAACGCGATTTTTGATCAAAACACAAGGTTTCAAGCTTGTTTCATTAATCTTTCACAAATCTAAGGTGTGGTTTCCATCCATACAATCTTATTAACGTTTTTATTAAATCCCTAATGGTCCAGACCTGTTCTAAAACGTTTAAGCTTTCTGAAAATCGTTAATAAGTGTTATTAATCGGATTCTAACTATCATACATGTGTTATGTGTGTTTATGATTAAAAGCTAGGGTTTTTATGATCTAAAGATGGATGATTTCATGTTATTAGATTAGTGTCAGATTAATAATAAAGGCATGATGATAGAATCTGATTTATTGTTCATTAGGGTTAAGGTTCTTACATGATAATGTGATGTTCATGTTGTATTTATTGTTTGAGATGCATGGTTACATTCAGGGCTGTTAGATCGAGGCTAAACGAAGGATTTTGGTTTACACATGTTTGGTATAGTTATTAGATTGATATTTCATATGTTAGGTCGCCGCTTTACGGGACTAGCATAGCTGCTGAGTTTATTCGTGTTATGGAATAACGCAACTTAAGGTGAGTTTACGGCCCCTCTTTTAACTGGTTTCACTTTTCGGGGGAGAAAACATGTGTTAAAACTTATGTTTGGTAACTACTGTCATACTATGGGTTTCTATTGTTTACTATACGATCTTTGGAAGTCCCGGGGGGAACCATGAATGTGCGGGTTAGCACAACGGGGAAATGTGAATAGCGCTATTGGGAGTGACCAACCCCGCTCGTCGACTTGGAGGGTCGGCGGGTGCATATTGTCTCAAACAGGAACAACAGGTTACTACATCGGGCACGACATTTGGTTTGCGAGTTAGTAATGGTTTTCCAATCGTGATAGTAACAAAACATGCGCCTAGCTAGCGTACTATGGTTTTCGATTTGTTATAGTATGGACAGGTTGAACTTGGTACTTGGATTACAAAACCTGTAAACTCACCAGCATTTTTGTGCTGACGTAAACTTTTACATGTTTTCTCAGGTCGCTAAGGTAGCACAATGGAACTAGGGCGCACGCGTCTGCACGGCGTCTAGTTAGAGTTGCACGGTTTTTCAAACATTGAACACTTGGTTTATTTTGGATTATGTTTTGAATAAGCTTCCGCTGTAGTTGGGAATTTTAAACTATGTTTTTTTTTTTAATTGCATATGTTCATTTAGACTTGTTTATTGTGATCGTTGGTTTGGATCCTGGTTTGTCATACGCCTCGCGGTAAAACTCCGCAAGTGGATTTTGAGGGTGTGACAGATTGGTATCAGAGCCAATGGTTATAGTGAACTAGGACTGCATGTAGAGTCTAGTCTATAGCCGAGTCGCACACACTAGACGATCACATAGTACTAAACATTTTGATGGATTACGTATAGGCTGTCGGGGTGTCTTTAAATCATCTGATCTTTCTATGTTACATCATCCGTTCTATCCTAGGTCGAGTTACTTGCTTTCTGGGCAGTGTGGTGTATTGGGGTAAATCGTGTACTCTTGAGATTTGTCCAAGGCTCGGACATCTCCCTTTCATACTCCAATAGAAACACTTGTCATAAACTACCGTAGCATTACGGTGTATAGCTAAGAGTCTATGTTCAGTGATTTGAACTTTGAACTAGGAGAACACTTGGAGGACCATGTAGAGCGGGTTATCATTTTGGGTGCACACAAAATCATAAACCGAAATGCATGAAAGCCCTGGTGAGCTCTGGGTTCGAATGGATAGTCCTGGATTGGATCTAGCTTTGATATTGTAAACGTTAGTAGTTATCATTAACTGCGAAACTAAATTTTCTCGTTCTTTCTGCCAGAATCATGTCTGGAGTACGAGGAGGACGTGGAGGTGGTCGCAATGGTGGACGTGGTGGTTGTCGCGGTGGTGCTGGTGGTCGTGGAGGTGTTAACCTATCACAGGATGATCTGAACAATTTGCTATAAGCTGCCTTCCAGTTAGGGCACAATGGTGGTGGTAAGTTGATTTATCCATTTTCTTTGCCTCATTAGTGAACCTTGTTTACATTCGTCGTGTTTCCTCACGCGTTTCATTTCAGGTGGTCCTGTTAACCCACCCCCACCCATGTGTACCTACAAGATGTTTCGGGACTGTAAGCCCCAGGAATTCTCTGGCACTGAGGGTGCGGTGAGCTTGCTTAGGTGGCTGGAGAAGGTGGAGTCAGTGTTTCTGATGTGTAACTGTCTCCTAGTGGATCGGGTCAAGTATGCTGCTGCTTTATTCCAGGATGTTGCTTTGACCTGGTGGAATAACATCACTCAGAACATGGGTATTGGGGAGGCTTATGCTATGCCTTGGGAGAATTTCGTGCAACTGTTGAAGCGTGAGTACTGTCCAAGGGAAGAGGTGCAGAAGTTAGAGCACGAAGTGTGGAACCTCAAGATGTCTGGGCCTGAAATTGAGAAGTATACTGTGAGGCGTAACGAGTTGGCAGTGCTGTGTCCCGATCTGCATGTGCCAGAATACAGGAGGATTGAGCATTATATCTCGGGGTTAGTGCCAGAAATCGCAAGGTTGGTAGCTGCTGGAAATCATCCTACATACTCAGAGGTGGTCCGATCGGCTCATAGGATGACCAACTTGAAGGTGAATGAGGGTATTTTGCCTGCTAAGGGTTCGACTGTCAAGGCCCCAGAGAACAACAAGCGTAAGTGGGAAAACGAGGGGAAAGGATCTGGGCCAGCACAGCAGGGTAAGAGGTTCGATAATGGGGGTTCTTCTTCTACTGGTAACAAACAGGGTGGTTATGCGGGGAAACTGCCTAAATGTAACAAGTGTGGACGTCATCATCAAGGGAACTGCGACAGTAACCGTTGTCATCTCTGCCAGCGAATTGGGCATTTTGCTAAAGATTGTCGGGCTACACTTCCATCGACCCAGGCCCCAAGCAATACCCCGGCTCCTGCTGCTCAAGGAACTACGGGAAGACAAGGATGTTACAACTGTGGTGAGACTGGGCATTACAAGAAGGATTGCCCGAAACTGAAGCAGGGCGGGAACAACGGTAACGGAAACAACGGGGGCGGCGGCAGAAATGCGCGTGCCTTCGTCATTGGAGCCGCTGAGGCTAGACAGGATCCTGACACAGTTACCGGTACGTTCCTTCTCAATAATCGCTCTGTTAGTGTTTTATTTGATTCTGGTGCCGATAAGAGTTTTATATCCATGGAAGTTAGTCGACTGCTAGATGTAGTACCCGTACCATTAGAGGCTAAGTATATTATTGAGTTGGCTGACGGTAAGAAGATTGAAGCTACTTGTATCCTTCGGGAGTGTCAACTAGAATTGTCGGGTTTGTCTTTTCCCATCGACCTTATGCCAGTACCTTTGGGTAGTTTTGACGTTGTGGTAGGCATGGATTGGTTGTCTTTGTATCGCGCGGAGATTGTCTGTTACGACAAGGTTATTCGGATTCCTCTCCCTGATGGAGAATTCCTTTCTGTGTACGGTATCAAGGGTGGTGTTCCGCTAAACATCATCTCTAGCATGAAAGCCCTTAAGTGTCTTCGAAAGGGTTATCCGGCCGTTTTGGCACTTTTATCTATTTCCTCTAGCGATGAGAAGAAGATCGACGATATTCCAGTTGTACGCGAGTTTCTTGATGTTTTTCCCGATGATTTATCTGGTCTTCCTCCCTATCGTCAGGTTGAGTTCGGTATTGATCTTGTACCAGGGGCTGCTCCTATTGCTCGGGCCCCCTACCGTCTTGCACCTCCCGAGATGCAGGAATTGTCTAGTCAGTTACAGGAACTCTTGGACAAGGGTTTCATCAGACCAAGTTCTTCCCCTTGGGGAGCCCCGATTCTATTTGTTAAGAAGAAGGATGGAAGTTTCCGATTGTGTGTGGACTACAGAGAACTGAACAAATTGACCGTCAAGAACCGTTATCCTCTTCCATGTATTGATGATCTATTCGACCAACTTTAGGGTTCTAGTTACTACTCCAAGATTGATTTGAGGTCCGGTTATCACCAGTTGCGCGTAAGGGAAGCTGACGTTGCAAAGACTGCCTTTCGTACACGTTATGGCCATTTCGAATTCTTGGTCATGCCTTTCGGTCTCACGAACGCGCCGGCGGTTTTCATGGATTTGATGAATCGCGTTTGCAAACCATATCTGGACAAGTTCGTCATTGTGTTTATTGATGACATTCTGATCTACTCCAAGAACAAGACTGAACACGAGGAACACCTGCGTTTGGTTCTAGAACTCTTGTGACGGGAACAACTTTACGCCAAGTTCTCAAAGTGTGACTTTTGGTTACGCGAAGTTCAGTTCCTAGGACATGTGGTTAATGAACTAGGAATTCATGTCGATCCAGCTAAGATCGAAGCGATCAAGGACTGGGGAGCACCAAAGACGCCAACTGAGGTGCGGCAATTCCTAGGCCTTGCGTGCTACTATCGTCGTTTCATTCAGGGGTTCTCGAAGATCGCTCAACCCCTCACCACTCTTACTCAGAAGGATAGAAAATTCGACTGGGGTGAACCACAAGAGTCGGCATTTCAAGAACTGAAGTCTAAACTGTGTTCCGCTCCTATTTTGTCCTTACCTGAAGGCCCTGATGATTTCGTTGTTTACTGTGATGCTTCTATTCATGGTCTCGGTTGTGTATTGATGCAACGCGAGAAAGTGATTGCGTATGCTTCTCGTCAACTCAAGGTACACGAGAAGAACTACACCACCCATGACTTGGAGTTGGGTGCAGTGGTATTCGCGTTGAAAATTTGGAGACATTACTTGTACGGTACCAAATGCACCATCTACACCGATCACAAGAGTCTCCAACATATTTTTGACCAACAACATTTGAACATACGACAGCGTCGTTGGATTGAACTCCTGAACGACTATGATTGTGCCATTAAGTACCATCCTGGCAAGGCGAATGTTGTAGCAGACGCCTTGAGCAGGAAGGAATCAACTAAACCTCGTCGCGTTTGGGCGTTGCAACTCACCATTCATTCATCTCTACCTGACCAACTCCGTTCTGCCCAGTTAGAAGCTTTGAAGGAGGAAAACCTTAAAGCTGAAACCATGCACGGTGCCGACAAGCACCTCGAGGGACTTCGGGAGCTTGTTTTAGATGAGGCTCACAAGTCCCGGTATTCTATTCATCCTGGTTCGGATAAGATGTACCAAGATCTGAAGGTGCTTTACTGGTGGCCAAACATGAGGTCGGACATAGCCTCATACGTGAGCAAATGCTTGACCTGTGCTAAGGTCAAAGTGGAATACCAGAAACCGTCGGGTCTCTTGCAACAACCTGAAATTCCAGAATGGAAATGGGAACGGATTACAATGGATTTTGTCACGCAACTTCCTAAGTCACCAAGCGGGAATGATAAGATATGGGTGATTGTTGATCGGTTGACAAAATCAGCCCATTTTCTCGCTATCAAAGAGACTGACACCATGGATCGTTTGGCTCGTCTTTATCTGAAGGAAGTTGTTTCTAAGCACGGGGTGCCGGTTTCTATTATTTCGGATCGTGATTCCCATTTTACTTCTCACTTCTGGAAGTCTTTACACAAGGCTTTGGGTACCCAACTAGACATGAGTACAGCTTATCACCCACAGACTGACGGTCAGAGTGAGCGCACAATTCAAACTCTGGAAGACATGCTGCGGGCATGTGTCATCGATTTTGGCAAAGGTTGGGAAGCTCATTTACCGTTAGTGGAATTCTCATACAACAACAGTTATCACACGAGTATCAAGGCAGCTCCGTTCGAGGCACTATACGGGCGGAAATGTCGGTCTCCTCTTTGTTGGGCTGAGGTGGGTGAGAGTCAACTCACTGGGCCTGAACTAGTGTACGAAACTTCGGAAAAGATCGTACAGATTCGTAACCGGTTGGCAGCGGCACGGGATCGGCAAAAGAGTTATGCCGATCAGCGTCGCAAACCATTGGAATTCCAAGTTGATGACAAGGTACTTCTGAAAGTCTCACCGTGGAAGGGCGTCATACGCTTTGGGAAGCGTGGCAAACTCAACCCTCGATATGTCGGTCCATTTACGATCCTGGAACGGATTGGACCGGTGGCGTATCGTCTTGATTTACCGACGGAGCTCGGTAACGTACATAACGTCTTCCATGTGTCCAACTTAAAGAAGTGTCTGGCTGACGAGTCTCTCATCGTTCCACTGGAAGAGATCAAGGTTGATGATCGTCTTCGGATTGTGGAAGAACCTGTGGAGATTCTAGATTACAAGATTCGTAGCCTACGTCATAGCAAGATTCGCATTGTGAAGGTTCGCTGGAACTCGAACCGGGGACCAGAGTACACTTGGGAACGGGAGGATCAGATGAAGTCTAAATATCCTCATCTCTTTCCTAAGGAAGCGTTCGAATCGAGATATGTCTCCACTGCAGCTGAATGAATGTCGGGGCGAGATTCCTTTTAACGTGGGGATGATGTGACAACTCGGGTAAATCTCTCTCTTGGTTTCTATCTTTTGTCTGTTTCTTTTGTTATTCCTTTTGGGTACTGTGCAAATTTCGAGACGAAAATTCTTTTAACGTGGGGATGATGTGACACCCGGCAAATTCTGGTTAACAACGTTGTCTAGATGAAAGTCTACCTTAGCGAGTCACGCGTATGTTATACTTAACTGGGTTAGTTAAGTCGTGTTATGGTTCGGGAACTATCGGTTTAGTATAGAAGATCATTGGATGTTGGTCTAGAGGTTCATTAGATGTCAGTCCTTAACCAAGTGTACAAATGGTGACGATTCGTAGAATCCTCAGGTCATACAGAACATACAAGTCTCGAGTCCTGGGAATTTGGTGAACGAGTGTGAATATGTTTGTTTGCAAGTGTTATGTGTTTACAATCATTATGTGACTTGTCGGTATGTGAAAATGTGTTAACATATGTTAAAACGGGGTTTAACGCGCAAAATACATCGAACCAACCCCTATAGGCGATTAGGGAGGCTAATCGCCTATAGGGCATGCATTTGGGGAAACATTACATGCGATTGGGGGGCTACTCGCATGTAATGACATGCGATTAGGCCCAATTGCATGTAATGTCATGCGATTAGCACCCCTAATCGCATGTAACTGCTGCACAATCGCGTGTTACGGGCTGGACGACTAAAAACGACTATAAATACAATGCTTGACCTCCTAAACTTCATAATACAAACCCTAGTCGTCCTATAACCCGCCCCAACACACACACAACCTCTGGAACGCGATTTTTGATCAAAACACAAGGTTTCAAGCTTGTTTCATCAATCTTTCACAAATCTAAGGTGTGGTTTCCATCTATGCAATCTTATTAACGTTTTTATTAAATCCCTAATGGTCCAGACCTGTTCTAAAACGTTTAAGCTTTCTGAAAATCGTTAATAAGTGTTATTAATCGGATTCTAACTATCATACATGTGTTATGTGTGTTTATGATTAAAAGCTAGGGTTTTTATGATCTAAAGATGGATGATTTCATGTTATTAGATAGTGTCAGATTAATAATAAAGGCATGATGATAGAATCTGATTTATTGTTCATTAGGGTTAAGGTTCTTGCATGATAATGTGATGTTCATGTTGTATGTATTGTTTGAGATGCATGGTTACATTCAGGGCTGTTAGATCGAGGCTAAACGAAGGATTTTGGTTTACACATGTTTGGTATAGTTATTAGATTGATATTTGATGTTTACACACGTCCCGGATCTGATTTGGAGTGTTAAACGCGTGAAAAACCGGAACAGCTGGGTTACAGGCGATTAGCAACCCTAATCGCCTATGTTAGAGGCGATTAGGAAGCCAATCGCCAGTATGGACTCCCCAATCGCATGAAGTACATGCATTTGGGGGCTAATTGCCTCTGTTACAGGCAATTGTGATCCTAAATGCTAGTTAAGTCCTGAAATACATGTCTTATGACCCTAATCGCCTATAAACTCAAGATTTACATGTCTTATGACCCTAAATGCCTATATTACATGCGATTAGCCTTCCTAAATGCCTGTTGACCAACCTAAATGCTAGTTGACTTTTCCTAATCGCGTGTACTGCTGCTGTAAGTGTAAATTAGCATTCCGAGACCCGATTTGATATCTAGGAACATGCTAGGAACCCCGTAACATATCTAATAACTTGGTAACATATGTTTGGATGTAATTACGTGATACGTGAACTACGTGCTATAAGTTGTTGGACGTTAATGTATGTTAAGTGTGATTGCATGATTGTTTGTTTGGGAGCGTAAACATAACACGGGGAGTCTCGGGTCACCAATGGGATGTCGAGTCTTGTACATTGGGTCAGTTAAACAGTCACGGTGTTTTCAAACGAACTTGGTTATGGTCTGGACATCTAGGGACTAACTAACCTACGGGTTATTAGTCTAAGTACTTGTAACTGTCATATGTTAGGTCGCCGCTTTACGGGACTAGCATAGCTGCTGAGTTTATTCGTGTTATGGAATAACGCAACTTAAGGTGAGTTTACGGCCCCTCTTTTAACTGGTTTCACTTTTCGGGGGAGAAAACATGTGTTAAAACTTATGTTTGGTAACTACTGTCATACTATGGGTTTCTATTGTTTACTATACGATCTTTGGAAGTCCCGGGGGGAACCATGAATGTGCGGGTTAGCACAACGGGGAAATGTGAATAGCGCTATTCGGAGTGACCAACCCCGCTCGTCGACTTGGAGGGTCGGCGGGTGCATATTGTCTCAAACAGGAACAACAGGTTACTACATCGGGCACGACATTTGGTTTGCGAGTTAGTAATGGTTTTCCAATCGTGATAGTAACAAAACATGCGCCTAGCTAGCGTACTATGGTTTTCGATTTGTTAGAGTATGGACAGGTTGAACTTAGTACTTGGATTACAAAACCTGTAAACTCACCAGCATTTTTGTGCTGACGTAAACTTTTACATGTTTTCTCAGGTCGCTAAGGTAGCACAATGGAACTAGGGCGCACGCGTCTGCACGGCGTCTAGTTAGAGTTGCATGGTTTTTCAAACGTTGAACACTTGGTTTATTTTGGATTGTGTTTTGAATAAGCTTCCGCTGTAGTTGGGAATTTTAAACTATGTTTTTTTTTTAATTGCATATGTTCATTTAGACTTGTTTATTGTGATCGTTGGTTTGGATCCTGGTTTGTCATACGCCTCGCGGTAAAACTCCGCAAGTGGATTTTGAGGGTGTGATAGACAAGCACTTCCACCCGATCTACTACGCTAGCAAGACTCTTCATGATGCACAGGAGCATTATACCACCACTGAGAAGGAGCTTCTAGCTGTAGTATTTTCATTCGACAAGTTCAGGTCATATTTAGTGCTGTCGAAGACCATAGTCTATACAGATCATGCAGCAATTTGGTAACTACTGTCATACTATGGGTTTCTATTGTTTACTATACGATCTTTGGAAGTCCCGGGGGGAACCATGAATGTGCTGGTTAGCACAACGGGGAAATGTGAATAGCGCTATTCGGAGTGACCAACCCCGCTCGTCGACTTGGAGGGTCGGCGGGTGCATATTGTCTCAAACAGGAACAACAGGTTACTACATCGGGCACGACATTTGGTTTGCGAGTTAGTAATGGTTTTCCAATCGTGATAGTAACAAAACATGCGCCTAGCTAGCGTACTATGGTTTTCGATTTGTTATAGTATGGACAGGTTGAACTTGGTACTTGGATTACAAAACCTGTAAACTCACCAGCATTTTTGTGCTGACATAAACTTTTACATGTTTTCTCAGGTCGCTAAGGTAGCACAATGGAACTAGGGCGCACGCGTCTGCACGGCGTCTAGTTAGAGTTGCATGGTTTTTCAAACGTTGAACACTTGGTTTATTTTGGATTGTGTTTTGAATAAGCTTCCGCTGTAGTTGGGAATTTTAAACTATGTTTTTTTTTTAATTGCATATGTTCATTTAGACTTGTTTATTGTGATCGTTGGTTTGGATCCTGGTTTGTCATACGCCTCGCGGTAAAACTCCGCAAGTGGATTTTGAGGGTGTGACAGACAAGCACTTCCACCCGATCTACTACGCTAGCAAGACTCTTCATGATGCACAGGAGCATTATACCACCACTGAGAAGGAGCTTCTAGCTATAGTATTTTCATTCGACAAGTTCAGGTCATATTTAGTGCTGTCGAAGACCATAGTCTATACAGATCATGCAGCAATCAGGTATCTGTTTAGCAAACAGGACGCGAAACCGCGCCTGATTAGATGGATCCTGTTGCAGCAGGAGTTTGATATAGAGATTCAGGACAAGAACGGTGCCATGAATGTTTCTGCTGATCATCTTTCGAGTCTCAAGCATGATGATGCCGAGAACTCCACGTGGGAGACCATTAATGACAATTTTCTCCATGAGTTCTTGATGAGCGTCGAGTCACTGGAAGATGTATCGCCTTGGTTTGCGGATTTTGCGAACTACCTCGCGTGCGGGATCCTTATCAAAGGATTGTCGCACCAGCAAAAGAGGAAGTTCTTTGTAGACTTGAAGCATTACTTCTGGGACGACCCATTTTTGTTCCGAGTCGGGGCAGATCAGCTGATTCGCCGTTGTGTGTTTGGGGTTGAGGCGGGGCAGATACTGCGCGATTGTCATGAGAGGCCTACCAGAGGTCACCATGGAGCGAACTACACTGCTAAAAAAGTGTTGGACTCCGGGTTTTACTGGCCCACACTCTTTCATGACGCTTAGATACTGGTCGGTGCATGTGATTCGTGCCAGAGAGCGACAAACATATCGGCACGCGACCAGATGCCGCAGAACACAATCCAAGTCTGTGAAGTCTTTGACATTTAGGGCATTGACTTCATGGGATCATTCCCCTCCTCACGGGGTAACCGATATATACTCGTGGCATTTGACTACGTGTTGAAGTGGGCCGAGGCGCAAGCCTTGCCCACGAATGATGCCCGAGTAGTGGTGAGGTTTGTTCACAGCTTGTTCTCGTGGTTTGGTGCCCCAAAGGCACTAATTAGTGACCGTGGTACGCATTTCTGCAACGCGCAGCTTGATCGCGTGTTAGCACGTTATGGTGTGCACCACAGGTTATCCACCCCATATCATCCGCAAACAAGCGGTCAGGTGGAGGTCACTAACCAGGGTTTAAAGAGAATCCTTGAGCGGTCGGTAAATCAAAACCGCAAGGATTGGGCTGACAAGCTGGATGACGCGTTGTGGGCCTTCAGGACGGCATACAAGACGCCTATTGGAACGACTCCCTTTAGGCTTGTCTATGGCAAGGCGTGTCATCTTCCTATCGAGCTAGAGCATAGGGCATTTTGGGCTCTGAAGACAGCGAATCTAGATCTGAAGACTGGCGATGAGACCCGTTTCTCACAGATCCATGAGCTGGAGGAGCTTAGGCAGCAAGCCTATGAGAGCTCGATTCTATACAAAGAGCGCACCAAGAGGTTGCATGACAGTCGCCTGAAACACCAGAAAGATTTTCAGGTAGGCGACTTGGTCCTGCTTTACAATTCTCGTCTGCGTCTCTTTCTAGGAAAGTTAAACTCCCGTTGGACAAGTCCGTACACCGTTAAGGAAGTATATCCATACGGAACTGTCAATCGAGAATTCTCAGGTTTGACTTTCAAAGTTAACGGTCATAGATTAAAAGTCTACATTGACGGACCGGTTGACAAATCCGTAGAGGTAATCGATCTCTACGACTCGCGCGCCTAATATGTGTGGGGGAGTGAGTCTAGCTAGCGACTCGATAATAAAATTAGCACGGTGTGTATGGGCGCGCCAAAGGGTAAATATGTAATTAACGTGAATATTTCTTGCGTTATTTTAATTTTCGTAGTTTAACGTTGTTTCGAGTTATGTGCAGGTTCGTACCGGTTTTGAGCGGAGCAGGAATGACCAATGGAGCGAAAAAGGACTACAAACAGATTTAAATAGTTTAAAATGATGTTTTCGGACAAAACAGGGTTGCTGCGCAGAAACAGGCAGCTGCAGGCTGCATTTCTGCAAGTCTGTAGGTTGTGCACGGCCGTGCGAAAATTGTGCACGGCCGTGCGGACCGAGCTGATCAGCATGCCTGATCAGCACCGGAGTGCAAGGGGCAGTGTAAGTGATGTGCACGGCCGTGCCGCCCAGCCGCACGACCGTGCGGGCCAAAAAGCCCAGCCCAGAAATGGACTATATAAGCATTCTTAACTTTCAAAACCTATTCAAACCCCTTGCACGAGCGGCTGCACCCCCATTCCTCCTTGTTTTGGCCGAAAGCCTCTCTTTTCACTCAAGATCTTCACTCCTTTTCTTCTTAATCCTTCCAAGGTACGAATCTTTTCATATTTTTGCACATGTTTTATGTATTTTTAGTTTAAATCTGTTAGTTTTTGATTTCTAGGTTAAGATTTGGGGGTTTTCTTCATAACTCTTAATAAAACCCACGAATCATGTTTGTTTATGGTTTAAAATTGGTACTTTTTGGTTATTGTTGTTACAACCGTGCACATCCTCGCCCAAATCTATTGTATTGTGTATATGTTTGAATAATGATTGAGATTTGGGTGTTTTTGTTGAAAAATTTCACAAGTCTGCAATATGTGCACGTCCGTGCACCTAACCCGCACGACCGTGCGAGGTGAGGTGCACCAGTTCAGGCACTGGCAGTGCAGCTCGGAATCACTGAGCTGAACTGCCTTGCACGGTCGTGCGGATGACCTTGTGTGCCGAGAAAAGGGGACTGCATTGCCAGTGCACAAGGCAGTGCAGCCTCAGACCTGAGCAAAAACCAAGGGTGCACGGCCGTGCACAATTGTGCACGGCCGTGCAACATGTGCAGAAACATGTCAGAATGCACACAGGTCTGTTTTGGACATCCGGGACCTCTGTTTTTTGTGTACTAACAGCTGAGTATTAATTTTTGTATGCAGATGGCACACGACTTCCTCGGATTTGATAACAGAGACAAGAAGGAAGCCCCGTGCATAGACAAACTGATGAAGCTCTGGAACCGACGGGAATCGTTTGGTGTTCCCATTCGGCTCAACTGGGACCTACTGACCACGCTGAATCAGCGTGAAAGGTTCGACGGGTTTGTCTCGCCGAATATGGTGAAGCTGCTAAGTATCAACCGACCGGTCTACATAGAGATTACGATTGAGTTCTTAGTGTCCTACTCTTACAAGAAACCAATGGAGGGGTGCATAAGGACTTTCACGAAAAAGACATTCGGTTCAGGCTCTGCGGGAAGTGGTACCATTGGTCGGTAGCGAGACTGGGGCGGAAACTGGGAATCTATGAGCATTTGAAGACCAATTCGGAAGACTTTAGTGGTGTCCACAGCTTCGTAGATAATGATGAGCGGGCTGCGTTTTGGGCATCGATTGCCATTGGTATACCTTATAATCCAAGGTTGGCCAAGGCCAGTAGGATTAAGGACCCGCTTCTCCGCTTGTTACACCATGTTTTCAGCCACACTATCTGTGGCCGAAAGGACAGTTCAGGGAACTGTCCCACTCCCGATCTACTATTTTGATACCATTTTTACGAGGGTGCCCCGTTGAACTTGGCCGCACGGATGGCCGAGTTCTTTCTTACTGCTGGGGGCACTAAAGACGGGAGGGAGATTCATGGCGGAGAGTACGTCACCCAGATCGCCGAGGCCTTGGGCGTTCTGACCGCCTAGGTCAAGGCCACACTGACAGAGGTCACTACTGGGGTTACACTGGATCTTAAATCACTCAATGCTCAGAACCTAATTGCTGACATAGATTTGGGTCCACGCCTTATTAGCCACGATATTATATGGGACCCCGTACCACCACCAGAGGAGGAGGACGAGGAGATGCATGATCAGCACCCAGGGGGCGGTGGTGACGCGCCACACAACTCTCCACATCACTTCTAGCCTTAGGACCAGCAGTGGCCACCTGACATTCCGACATAACCAGCAGTATATGCAGTCCACTATGGATCGTGTGCAGCAGGATGCCAGGTACAGCTTTGAGTACCTCTTTGCCGGGTTAGAGTCGGTGCATCCGGGTACCTTCAATAACCCGCCCATGTTCCCTTATGGTGCACCACCTGGCGACTAGCCAGGAAGCTCTGGTCAGCACCACAGGGACGACAAGTAGCCACCACCACCTCATGCATGCAGTTGTTAGTACTTCTTTTTATTATGCTTTCAGTACTTTATTTCCGGGTCTGCGTACCAAAGACATTATATTTTTAGTTTTTATTGTGTTTGAACTACTTTCCTTTCAGTATTTCAAATTTCAGTATTTAGTTTATTTTATTCTGAGATGTGGATGAATGGGTTTGATGAGTTTGTTGTGTCAAGAATGTTGATTATGCAAGTAACTGGCGAGCACCGTTATCGGGGCTCATGTCGTCTATTTACCCGGGCGTTTCTTCGACATGATGGGAGTTTTATTCTCCTTTTTCACACTATAGATAGCTAATTCATAAACACTTTCTATTGTCACATTGGGGACAATGTGAGTTTCAAGTGTGGAGAGGGATTATATCTTGTTTGTCCTCTTGTATATATATATATATATATCTAAAAAGAGTACATATATGTATATATTTACTTATAAACATCAAGCCTAACTAAATTTTTGATAAAAATAACTTGAGGCGCGACAAACGGACGAGATACGAGCATGTTTAATTCGTACACTTGCACCCATTTCCTTCCAGTTACGTGAGCGTTTGAGCCTTAGAATAGATTACATTTCTTTGACATGCTTGCGAGTGAGCCGGATGTTTGGTGTAATTTAGAACTTGTCATTAGTATACTTGTTTAGATCAGAAACGTGTGACACTGTACGAATATGATTGAGGCATTTAGGTTACCCTTTTGATTTAGCCTTTTCTTTTCGTTCTATCTGTTTCCTGCACCCAAACGTTATCCACTAGTTAACCATGTTGAACCTAATCCCGTGTTTTTTCTTATTTACCACACCATTTCACCACTAAACCAAATAGCCTTTTTCTTTTAAACCCTTTGTTTTAAAACTCGGTTTAGGTTATTGTTTAACTAGTATTTGTATTGTAAATAGTTCGTGTTCAGGTATATCTATTTAGAACCCGTATGTTGATTATATATTAGTTTTAGTTCAGTATATATATCATAGATATATATGTTATAAAAAATCCAGAAAAATAGAACACTCTAAAATAGGGTAAATTAGCAGTGATTCGAGCAGTTTTTAGAGCTTTCAAGTTAGAAATTATAAGTTTAGCTCGATTTAAAATAAAAATCACCTATATTCGCGTTTGTGTTGTACAGTTGTATTAGTTGATATTAGTTAGACATAACCGCCGGGTTTTAGCCGATTTGTCACTGTAAATATCCATTCCATACCCTTACCTTTGCCTAACATTACAACCCGTATAAGACCTCTTGATTTGTGCTTTTTCACACGTTAGTTGGTGAAGATTAGATCTTTTGACAAGCTTATGATATTGCACGATTCATTGTCTTGGCAATGGAGCGATTTACAAATACACATTACACGTATGTATCATAAATAAAACCGAGCGTGTGTGAACATTATGAGTCGTGTACGGGTTAGCATGCTTACAGATCAGAAGTGAGTCGTTGCTCTTTAGTTATCTTATCACCTGTTTCTATATCTTTGTTGGCTTGACTATTATCGTCTGTACATGTTATATTTTGTCTTTGTTGCCACTTGGCGAGTTTTTCATTTATTTCTGTTTAGTTGTTTGCTTGAGGACAAGCAAAGTTCAACTGTGGGGAGGTTTGATATACGTTAAAATATACATATATAAATCCCTGATTAAACTCCCAAATTATGCGTTTTCGACCATAATTGCACGAATTCGGTACTTAACCGCTTCATATGTTTATTGCAGGTCTTAAACGACGTCCTACGAGCAAAGTCGAAGAAACCGGGCGAAATACGGACAACACAAAAAGTTTCTTCAAAATCAGCTAAGTCTGGAAGAAGTGCACGGTCGTGCACATCAGGTGCACGCCCGTGTGGACTTGCTTGGCTCGGACATAGAGGCAGTGCACTGCCAGTGCGACCAGGAGTGCACACAATGTTCTCGGGAACCCTGATCAGCACTGCCGTGCGGTTGCCCGTGCGACTCAGATTCTCGGGTGCACTGCCAGTGCACCAGGCAGTGCAGCCCTGGCACCCGGCTACCACCAGACCCGCACGACCGTGCACCCTAGGTGCACGACCGTGCGGGATTCCAAGATATTTCCAGGAACCAGCCATCCACTTGCCCACTTGCACATCACCTCGTAAAGATAAAGTGCACGGCCGTGCACTTTATGTGTACGGCCGTGCACAAAATCAAAGTTTCTATAAGAACAAAGCAGATCACATTGATCAAGTGTTGGGTTTTCTCTGGGCGATTTCTGGACGAAGAAGGCTGCTGGAAGGCCGTGTAACAAGCTCGGGATTCAATCCGGATCATCTAGCATCATCCAATCCATCACATTCAACATTTATGGTTTGATCTATTAAACTTTAAGTTGATTCAAATCTGAATATTTTGGCTTGTTTGTGTTGTTTATGTATTACATTATAGTCTATGGATAATATCTAGTAATCGTTAGTAGTAAAAACAATCGTTTGTATGTAATCATGTTTTGTATAAATTTGGCATTTTTTCATGTTTAGATCTTGATGATCATAGTGCAACCTTGTTTCATTGTTGTTGGATTTGTAGTTGTATTTGAATGACTTTGGCGATTGTCGAATGTGTTAGGCAGATAAATGTTGAAAAACCGTCCGTTTAATCGTCCGGTAGTAGACTAGTTAACTTGTTAATAAGTTTACACCATGAAACTGTAACCGGGTATTGGTTTGGTTAAAGTCAGTCAAATAACGGTTAAAAATGCTTACCGGCACGTAAAAGGGTTTTAAAAACTTAATGGTGCCGATACTGATCTTTGACACGGTTAATGATCTTTGGTAGTTATTTTGGTAAAAATAGCGATCTTAGTAGATCTGTGTTCAAAGTTGGTAAAATGGAATAGGTTGCGAAATGCTCTACTTTATGCTAGTCTAGGTGGCTGTATTGTGTATTCAGTATCGCTTTCCTGAATTAGTGAGGTTAGAAAACTCTTAACAGATGACTAACTTATTTTTACAAGATCTGCATGAGAACTTATCAGCTGCTCGCTAATAAACGACTTGAAGTGGTTAACGTGTGTATTCGTGTTAGCTTTCTGTATAGCTGTCATGTTAGGATACCCGAAAGCGACACTAACTGTCAGAAAATGGGAATGTTGATCACACGCCTGTATTTCTTATTATATGTAAATGACATGCTAGGATTGGTATATTATAGTTTATCTAGTTATATTTTCTATTTGGAGTCTTACTTGTGTTATTTATATGTTTTAGAATTAATTTAGTTATAAACAAACTTCAAACTATCTTTTCCTACTGGTAAATTGGGGATAGAGTTTTAGTACCATTGCTCCGCACGCGTCCATGGATCGATATCTGGTTCTTATCTGTACATTACTACATATATGACAGGGTACACTTGCCTTATTGTGTGTGTGTTTTAATATTAAGGTCTAAACCATTTTTATAAATATCTATACTATCTTATAAAGCAATTCAGAATGACCTCTTAATTTTAAAGTAATACAATTATAAATGCTTAAAGTACAACATATAATGCATGTAGTAACTACTTTTTAAGGGCATTTATGTCTTTTTAAACATAACATGCACATATACCTCTTATTAGTTACAGTTTCCCCCCTTTATCTATCTATATTATATTATAGTTTTACACAATAGTTACATATTTGCCCCATCAACTTTACTCAATTTTTGTTTATTTAAATAGTAATTACACTTTTTTACATTTATTTTAACCAACTACCCTCACGATTTTTAAACGTTCATAACATTTTCAGACGATGATATTTTCTTAATATTATTACATCGTATAAAAGAGCATTAGTATTGCTATAGTTTTTTTTTTTTTTTAAATCATATGTTAGGGTTAAGCAAAAACTGAAATGAAAACAAAGGAAAAAATGAAAACGAACTGAAATCATCCAAACTTTATTATATTACATTTCCTAATAATCTCTTAAAATTTAGGTTTTACAAGTATAATGCTTAGAGTACAAAACTCAATGCAGATATTAACTACTTTTTAGGGCAAGCATGTCTTTTAAAAAATCTATACTATCTTATAATACATTATAGAATAACCTCTTAAAATTTAAGTTTTACAAGCATAATTCCTTAGAGTACAATACACAATGCATATGTTAACTACTTTTTAAGGGCAAATATGTCATTTACACAATACTTACACATATTTCCCTCAACTTTACTTAACTTTTTTTATTTAAATAACAATTACACTTTTTACCCTTATTTTAACCAACTATCCCCACGATTTTTAAACGTCCATAATTTTTTTTATACGTTAATATTTTCCTAATATTATTACACCGTATAAACGAACATTTTTCTCTCTCTATTTTGAGTATAGTTTAATTTAAAAATGATACGTTATGGTTAAGTAATAACCGAAACAAAAAGAAACGAAAATGAACCGAAATCATCTATACTATATTATAATACATTTCTTATTGACCTCTTAAATTTAAGTTTTACAGTATAATTGCTTAAAGTACAACACACAACGCACATGTTAACTAAATATTGTTTCCCGCCGCAACGCGCGGGCACCTGACTAGTTAAAGCAAAACGTGTGTTTATTCATTGTAAAATTATGTGTATATCCGCACACGTCATTATCACCAGTTAAGGTAGTGATGCCACAGTTAGGAGCTAATAGTGGAAAAGATGAGAATAGTAAGATACAAAATTAGAGAAGAACTTATAGTCATCTAAGGGGGCAACTGATTATCTAAGGCAGGCAGGATGAAGACCATTCTAATGAAGCTGTGATAACTAATCATAACAACAAATCATAAGCTACATAAATAACATGCTCTAACTTGGCTATACGCTATTTATTTAAGTATTAAATTACCAACTGTGAATGTTACCCATCACCTTTGGGCAGAAGTGAGACATTCAAAGTCCTAATGCAATACGCTCAATTCACCAAAATAATATGCTACACATCACCTTTGGGCAGAAGTAAAACCTTATGGAACTTACGTGAACGAGCTACAATGCTTAACGAGATCTTTATAACAAACTAATGTGACACATCACCTTTGGGCAGAAGTGACACCTCAAAATGTTATTACAAGTTAAGCAAAGTCTAAGTAATGTTTTGATAAAACTGATACATTAGGTTTTATCAAAACTCCAATTAGTTAACGATAAACATCCCGTTAGTGCATATTGAAACCCACGGAATCTTCTCTAGGGGTTGCGGGGGGCATGGCCCCCTGCTTGGCACCCTGAAAAATTTTCGCTACCCCTAAAATTTTATTGAGGTTTCCGAATTAATAAGTTCAAGTTTGCTGAAAATAAGTGGGTTCTCGCTAATGTTATAAGTTTCCCGGAAACTATAATGGTTTGGAAACACTTTAATGCTCGGAAACAAAAAACTTGGTCGGACACTCTTATTAGGTCAGACACTCTTTTGGGTCGGACACTAGTTATGAGGTCGGACACATTTATGAGGCCGGACACAATTATGAGGTCAGACACAGTTATGAAGAAGGACACAAGCTATGAGGTCGGACACTCCTTTATGGTCGGACACAGTTATGAGGTCGAACACAAGCTATGAGGTCGGACACAAGCTATGAGGTCGGACACTCCTTTATGGTCGGACATAAGTCATGAGGTCAGACACTCCTTTATGGTCGGACACAAGTTATGAGGTCGGACACCCTTATTCTTGGTCGGACACTCCTATTCCTCTGGAAACAAGATTCTGTTGAACTAATTTAGCAACCGATTATATCTCTTAATTTTAATTAGGATTAGTTAGGTTGTTGCCATATTTTAGAGAATCTTTATCCTAAATTTTAGCTAACAACAATCAATCCTAATTCTAAGAAAATCATAATCAAAATTTTCGGTTTTTCATCATGCATTCGAAGAACACTTAAAACCGAAAATTAAGAACATCATAAAATAAACATAACTGAAATCATAATCCTCAAACTTTAATAGATTTTTTTATAAAAAAAACAACGTCCAACATCGATCTCAAATACATTATGAGACCAAAATAACGAACCAAAACAGTTTTTTTTATCAGTCATAACTCGGTTGTTAGGGTTTTCAGCCGAAAGCCTTTTAATCTGATTATTCAGGTTTCATAATTCGTTTTCCAATTTGATTCTGAAACTAATGGAACTAACAAAATCGATCATAAGCAACATAGCTCTGATACCACATGTTGCATCAATTTTGTTAGTATGTAATGGAAAACACATAAACATGTACCTGAGAGATTCGTGAGACCTGCTACTGATGCTGAGAGCGTTGAGGTCGACATGATTATCAGTGTGTTCGAGTTCCCTTTAGGGTATGCAGTTATGATGGCTAATGATCCTTAGACTGGATCGGTTATGGGAGAGAGGGAGAGGGGCGATTCTTAATGGTGTTATATTGATAATAATGTGTAACCTTTAATCCCTAGTAATCTCTCCCTATTTATACATACCTAGGGGACACTCTAGTTAGGCCCAACTAATGATAAGTCCGTCCATCAAACACAAATCAGTTATGGGCTTAGAGTATTTAGCAATTGATCAATCATAATATAAATGATTATAATGGCTACCGATAAATATACAAGATGTTACATATATTTATTCCAACATACCTTACATGGCTCATTTTTAAATATAAAATATGCACCCATTTTGGGTCCTTTCAAAGTTTCAATAACTATTCCAGAGATATAAATTATTCTATAAGTTTAATGTACTTATTATGTTATAAGCATTTCCTAATTTCAAAGATCTAACATATAAATGGATATCTACAGATGTTAAAAAAATGACCAAAAATTTATAAAATAGTTTTAGATAGTTTGGAAGAAGTTTTTGAATTCATAGTTTTATAATTTATTATAAAATTGTTAGAAAAGGCTTATAAAAATCGCAGAAGAAGAAATAGTAAATGTTAACAGAAACCGGGCTTGTGTTTAACACAATTACCTTAAACAGATTCTTCGTCTGTTCCTAGGGTACACCGGTTTGGTAACAGTGATGGTGCACTGCCGGACTATCCCACTTGCCTAAAAAATAATCGAAACTTGGTTTCTGCGATCGAGAGTATATTGTGAGTCGAGTGTATGTTTGTATGTTTTTCTGCACACAATAGTGACGGTCTTTATAGACTTAAAAACCAAAGAATGAAACTGATGTTGCACTTTAAATTCGTGATTAATCTCAATTAATCCCGCTTGATTAGCTATTAACTGCAGCTGAAGACTGGGAGTGTTGAAACATTCTTTTGAAAGTGTGCGGGCGTCGCGCGTTGGTTCAGATTTTTTTTCTTGAACCAGAAACCATTTTTGCACCCCCCCCTGCGCACGGGTAGGTGTCCAAGTATAATGTAGCTAGAAGAATTTAATCTCATCCATTTGGTTTCAACTTATAAACCCATCTCAAAAACCGACTATAATATAAGTTATAAAGTATATTAACTTTCCATAACAATGGATGAGGAAAGATAATAGAAAGAGTATATTTTTTAAAATAGCAAACGATAAGGCTTATGATTCTATTAATTGGAGGTTCTTGCTACTAATATTGGAGCAAATGAACTTTCCATAACAATGGAGGAATGGATTTTTGCATTGGTATCATCAGCCCGGACGGCGGTTCTAATAAATGGATCGCCTACGCTCAAGTTTCAGTGTTATCGGGGTATTAGACAAAGGGATCCAACATCCATCTCCTTGTTTGTCATTGCAATGGATGCGCTAAAGGGGTAATGAAATACGCAGGCTAGATTGGTTTGTTCCATGGCCTAGTCTGTGGGAATCGGGGATAGACACTATCTCATCTTTTGTTTGCAGACGATGGGTCTTCTTAGGGGATTGGTTTGTAAGTAACGTGAAGAAGCTTAGAAGGCTATTGAGATGTTTTTTATATGGTGTTAGGTCTTAGAGTCAATATGGCAAGGTGTAGCATTTTCAGTGTAGGGGGTGGATGATAATGAATTGAAGTTGTTGGTTGCCATATAAATTGTAAGGTGGGTAAATTTTCGTTTACTTATCTAGGATTACAAGTGGGCGTGAACATGAACCTGTGTAAAAACTGGAAACTGGTGGTGGAGTCTTTCAAGAGTAGGTTGTCAATTTGGAAGTAGTGAGTAATTTTGATTAGATCAAATTAAAACTTCTATGACTGCGTATTACTTTTATTTTTACCGGGCGCCGAAAAATGTGATTGAATTTTAGATAGAATGAGACAGATATACATTTTTTATGGTGGGCGGGTGGGGTTTCAGATGAGAAAGATAAACTAAATTGGGTGGCATGGAAGAAAGTTATTACTCCTACTGAGTATGGAGGTTCAAGGTTGGGATTATTAAGGGATGACATTTTGGGTATGTTGGCCAAGTGGTAGTGGACGAAACGGGTTTGTAGAGATGAGTGGCAAGGTCACTACATCATAGTTCGCGGACTTGAAATTTCTGTAACATTACGCATTTATTATACGTTACGGAGTAAAACAACAAGCTTTATTATTTTTGGTGTTATCTTGAACCCTTATACAAAGATAATTCTTTTTCACACATACACATATATATATATATATATATATGTGTGTATAATAATAATAATAATAATAATAATAATAATAATAATAATAATAATAATATTTCTCAGATTTTATTTTATAACTAAACCCACAATCTCAAACCATAACCAAAACCAAACCCACCCTTCTTTATTTTTTCGGCCCAAACATGTGAACCCAACCTGGAGTCGGCCCAACAGCTCAGCCCATCCCCTTATCCCATTCTGTTTTAAAAAAAAAAAGAATTTTGTTCCACCCGGGTATCGAACCCGAACAGAAGCCGGCTCAACCACACGCACCAACCCTCTGAGCCAAACTGATTTCTTGTTTCATATCCCACCCACTAATTATTTAACATGTATTACATCTTGTCCCTCTTCCTTGTTGGTTCGCTGCAACAATGGCTGCCGAAGGAAAGTTCTTTTTTATCATAAAGCTGCTATATTTAGCCATGTTAATTACCTTGACCATAAGTACGTGATTACCGGCCATCATTACACGCTAATTATCATTATCATTGACCAATTTAAATCAATTCACGCGTAGACTTTAACAACCCGGTCAAACCTTGCCAATTCGAACACCAAGCCATCTCCCTATAAATAGACCCTCTGCGAACCTTGTATACTCGCTCACAACTCTCTCTCAACCTCCAATTATCTCTGAATCACACTGATTATAACAATCTTGTTCGTCGTTTGACTTTTGCTTTGACTCGGCAATCATACTCGATACTACACTGTGAGTCCTTGTTCTTTTGTGGGTTTGATTTGTCGACGATCAAACAACAAAAGCCCCAACATTAATCGGGCTCAAGTTGTCTGATTCGTCCAATTGTTAATCCTAGGGTTCGTTCGTTTAGAATTGGGGATAAACTTTGAATCGCGTATTGTATTTATTTATTTTTAAACAGAAAACATCACAACCACTGGCCTAGGCCAAGTGGTTGTGACCTGGGTTTGATACAGAAGGGAACCGGGTTCGAGTCCCGGCTACTACCCCCCTTTTTGTTCCTTTTATTTTTTTAAAACAAAACTATTATATATATATATTAAACCTTTTAATCTTTTAAATTCATTTTAAAATATCAAAACTATTTTATAAATTCTAAAAAAATTATATTTGTTTAATCTGAGATAAAAGTTTTATTTACAATTTTTATTTTTCAGAAATTCATTTATTTAGTATTTATAATAATTAAATCATTTTTATACTATTATATTTATAAAAATCCATTTATATATCAAAACAATTTTATTAAATTCTCCAAAAATTATCCTGACTTTTTATAAAGTTAAACTTTACTGAAATAATTTTTAATTCAGTAAAATCAATTATTTTATATTTTTAATCAATTGTTGTTAGATTTAATCATAATTAAATCATAATAAATCCAACTTTCATCATTTTTGCACCAAAATTTTATACAAATTATTTTTAATCATTTAGAACAGAAATATGATTTTTAAAATAGAAATTCTTTAATTTTAGTATTTTTGAATATTAAAGTTAAATATTGGCTATTTGTAATAAATAGATTTAAAAATCTATTTTAAATTAAATAATTTTATAAAAATTATTTTTATGCTTCAAACACTTTAATGTGTACATTCAAAATTCAAATTTTATTAAAAGACCTTCTTTTATTAATTATCAAATTTTCCTTTATTAATTAACATTTTAATTTAATTTCAACAATTGATTATCCCCAAATCGAAACCCTAGGATACACATATAAGTTAATTAGACTTAGACTTATTATATATTACCTCATTATAGGGTGATATTTGGAATCATTTTGGGCAACACAATTATTACATCTTTTCAACAAGTTTAACATTTGCTAAGGTGAGTTTTACATAGCCCCTTTTCTATTTATCACCATTTTTGGGGTGAAACATGTTTATAACATCATCATTGCAATTCAATCATCAATGTGTCTATGTGTTTTCTATGTTGCATTATGTCTTGAGCATGATTAGAGTAAGCACCATTCTAGCATAATCATTAACATTGATCAGCCGGCGGTATACATTGATAGATCTATTGGACTGACAATCCCACCCGGATACGTGCCTCCTACAAAGGTAGCGTGGGTGTTTGTTATCGTATAACATATTGGACCATGATCGTATGGTATGTATCATATTATAACAGTCATCAGGGTTGGTTATGCACTCGATTTATTTCTAATATGTTCTCACATATGGACTAGATTGACATGACACATGAATTGCACATCATTGTTACTCAATTATCAAAAACCTATGTAATTCTCACCAACTTTTGTTGACCCAAAACCTTTTCAACTTAACATGTTTCAAGTTCTATTTACTTGAAGATTTGAATTGATGCTTGAAGATATGTGTATAGTTTTATTCAATTTGATGTACAAATTCTAGAACAAGTGTATGTAATTCATTAAAATTTTTAATGGAATTTATTATTCACCATGAGCTACTGAACAATCATCATTACGTGACATCCCGATGTTTCCGCCATCGGTTGGGGTGTTACAGATTGGTATCAGAGCCATGGTTATAGGGAATTAGGTTATTAGAAAAATAATCTAGTCTATAACCATAGGATTTAACCAGTATTTGCTTCTTTTACTTGCTATTCTCTATCTCCCTCCTACTTCTTATCTCTACTTTCATCCTTACAAGAAGGCTGCTCTCCATCGGTGGATCTACTCTTAGACTAATAGGACAAATTCCTCAGGTTTAACCTGAACCACCTTGAGATCTCGTCGAAGTTCTAGATTTTAATAACGAACACGTGCAATCTGGAAGGGTGGACGCCTGTATTCTGAGTCTTCTGTCTAGGCTGGCATTGCGCATATATCCCAATCAGACGAGGGACCCGGATGCCTACCTGGGAATTCTCGGGATGAGTGTTCACTTATAGGCTAAAGCATGTCTTCATATGTTATTAGAATCTGGAATCTTTGATAAGTCAACGTTTTCGTTTATTCGTTTTAATTAATGAATAAATGATTACCTTCCGTATATATAACCTCATTCATTTCATTGTGTCCCTTACAGATCATGTCTCCACGTCGCAGCACTCTCCTTAACAATGGTGACAATCAAGATGAAGTGAATAGCAACGACCACAACACTAACCACATTAATGGGAGCGATGCCCAACTAGCTGCAATTATTTCCCAACAATTGGCACGACAAATCACAACTCTGGTTTCTAACTTGTTGACTCAAGATATCCAAATGAACGGAAATGGCGTTGGAAATCATGAAAGGAACAGGACCTTAAGCAAGAAAACAAGTATTGTGACCGCGGTAACTACCAAGAACCAGAAACGCAAGGCCAGGAATTTTGCAAAAGACACCACTACCCCACCCAACAAGAAACAATACCGCGGAAAACTACCTAAGTGTGACACCTGCCAGTATCACCATCCAACCCAAGTGCCCTGCCGTCAGTGTACCAATTGTCAAAGGTATGGGCATCTTGCGGATGCTTGCCGAATCCCTGCTACAAATACCCTTGCTGCTCCAAATAACCCACTTGAGACCCTCCAGCTACTTAACAGCAAACTCCACCATCTGAATGATGTCTATTTTTCCCTTTAATTCCATGTATTGACATTTTATTTTCAATAAATTCTAGTATTATCATAACATTTGTGTGCATGCTTGTTTGAATGTGAACTGATTGCTATATCTATGATCATACGTGCTTACTTGTACAACAAATAGTTGACTACCAAACAATCTACTTAACGATTGGTAGAGGTCATCATGTCTTTCCAACAGTCGGGAGAGGCCCTACAACCTGCTCAACGACTGGTGGGGACTATCAGACCTGCTCAACAATCGGTAAAGTCATAAAAGGACACAAAACCCTAATGTAAGGTAAATTGGTAATTACGGTCCGGAACGTAATCATGAATTTACAGGTACATTAAGGTAGTGTGAAATTTTATCAAGGTTTTCGGTAGACGACTAATTGTAAACCTAGTGTTTTCCTTTAACTTCGGGACGAAGTTCCTAAAAGTAGGGGAGACTGTAACATTACGCATTTATTATACGTTACGGAGTAAAACAACAAGCTTTATTATTTTTGGTGTTATCTTGAACCCTTATACAAAGATAATTCTTTTTCACACATACACATATATATATATATATATGTGTATAATAATAATAATAATAATAATAATAATAATAATATTTCTCAGATTTTATTTTATAACTAAACCCACAATCTCAAACCATAACCAAAACCAAACCCACCCTTCTTTATTTTTTCGGCCCAAACATGTGAACCCAACCTGGAGTCGGCCCAACAGCTCAGCCCATCCCCTTATCCCATTCTGTTTTAAAAAAAAAAAGAATTTTGTTCCACCCGGGTATCGAACCCGAACAGAAGCCGGCTCAACCACACGCACCAACCCTCTGAGCCAAACTGATTTCTTGTTTCATATCCCACCCAC
The DNA here is from genome assembly GCA_028751855.1 of Ambrosia trifida. Classification (NCBI taxonomy): domain Eukaryota; kingdom Viridiplantae; phylum Streptophyta; class Magnoliopsida; order Asterales; family Asteraceae; genus Ambrosia; species Ambrosia trifida. The sequence continues at coordinate 73,345,757 of CM054128.1, read as the reverse complement.
TAATTATTTAACATGTATTACATCCTGTCCCTCTTCCTTGTTGGTTCGCTGCAACAATGGCTGCCGAAGGAAAGTTCTTTTTTTATCATAAAGCTGCTATATTTAGCCATGTTAATTAGCCTTGACCATAAGTACGTGATTACCGGCCATCATTACACGCTAATTATCATTATCATTGACCAATTTAAATCAATTCACGCGTAGACTTTAACAACCCGGTCAAACCTTGCCAATTCGAACACCAAGCCATCTCCCTATAAATAGACCCTCTGCGAACCTTGTATACTCGCTCACAACTCTCTCTCAACCTCCAATTATCTCTGAATCACACTGATTATAACAATCTTGTTCGTCGTTTGACTTTTGCTTTGACTCGGCAATCATACTCGATACTACACTGTGAGTCCTTGTTCTTTTGTGGGTTTGATTTGTCGACGATCAAACAACAAAAGCCCCAACATTAATCGGGCTCAAGTTGTCTGATTCGTCCAATTGTTAATCCTAGGGTTCGTTCGTTTAGAATTGGGGATAAACTTTGAATCGCGTATTGTATTTATTTATTTTTAAACAGAAAACATCACAACCACTGGCCTAGGCCAAGTGGTTGTGACCTGGGTTTGATACAGAAGGGAACCGGGTTCGAGTCCCGGCTACTACCCCCCTTTTTGTTCCTTTTATTTTTTTAAAACAAAACTATTATATATATATATATTAAACCTTTTAATCTTTTAAATTCATTTTAAAATATCAAAACTATTTTATAAATTCTAAAAAAATTATATTTGTTTAATCTGAGATAAAAGTTTTATTTACAATTTTTATTTTTCAGAAATTCATTTATTTAGTATTTATAATAATTAAATCATTTTTATACTATTATATTTATAAAAATCCATTTATATATCAAAACAATTTTATTAAATTCTCCAAAAATTATCCTGACTTTTTATAAAGTTAAACTTTACTGAAATAATTTTTAATTCAGTAAAATCAATTAATTTATATTTTTAATCAATTGTTGTTAGATTTAATCATAATTAAATCATAATAAATCCAACTTTCATCATTTTTGCACCAAAATTTTATACAAATTATTTTTAATCATTTAGAACAGAAATATGATTTTTAAAATAGAAATTCTTTAATTTTAGTATTTTTGAATATTAAAGTTAAATATTGGCTATTTGTAATAAATAGATTTAAAAATCTATTTTAAATTAAATAATTTTATAAAAATTATTTTTATGCTTCAAACACTTTAATGTGTACATTCAAAATTCAAATTTTATTAAAAGACCTTCTTTTATTAATTATCAAATTTTCCTTTATTAATTAACATTTTAATTTAATTTCAACAATTGATTATCCCCAAATCGAAACCCTAGGATACACATATAAGTTAATTAGACTTAGACTTATTATATATTACCTCATTATAGGGTGATATTTGGAATCATTTTGGGCAACACAATTATTACATCTTTTCAACAAGTTTAACATTTGCTAAGGTGAGTTTTACATAGCCCCTTTTCTATTTATCACCATTTTTGGGGTGAAACATGTTTATAACATCATCATTGCAATTCAATCATCAATGTGTCTATGTGTTTTCTATGTTGCATTATGTCTTGAGCATGATTAGAGTAAGCACCATTCTAGCATAATCATTAACATTGATCAGCCGGCAGTATACATTGATAGATCTATTGGACTGACAATCCCACCCGGATACGTGCCTCCTACAAAGGTAGCGTGGGTGTTTGTTATCGTATAACATATTGGACCATGAGCGTATGGTATGTATCATATTATAACAGTCATCAGGGTTGGTTATGCACTCGATTTATTTCTAGTATGTTCTCACATATGGACTAGATTGACATGACATATGAATTGCACATCATTGTTACTCAATTATCAAAAACCTATGTAATTCTCACCAACTTTTGTTGACCCAAAACCTTTTCAACTTAACATGTTTCAAGTTCTATTTACTTGAAGATTTGAATTGATGCTTGAAGATATGTGTATAGTTTTATTCAATTTGATGTACAAATTCTAGAACAAGTGTATGTAATTCATTTAAATTATTTAATGGAATTTATTATTCACCATGAGCTACTGAACAATCATCATTACGTGACATCCCGATGTTTCCGCCATCGGTTGGGGTGTTACAATTTCATCCCCATGAAACTACCTTTAGCGGGTCCTTGGAAACAAGTGGTTAAATCGGCCTTGGAGATTCAACGGGTTGGGGTTCATTTAGCTAACCTAATTAGGGGTGGGGTTATGTTTTGGTTGGATTGCTGGGTGTTGGAGGAATCGTTGGCTAACACATGTGTAGCTTTGTTTGAGCTGGAAAGAAACAAATGGGTCATAATTGTTGACAGGGTGGTGTCCGGAATTGATGGGGAAATCGGGAATGGCCAAAGGGTTTGGACGAATGGAAATGAAATCTTGGAGTTACAACAGTTAATTGACCTATTGGGGGCCAATTTTGACTAGCTCAAGAGACCTTTGGGTGTGGAGACCAGATGGGGTTGGGTAGGGCTGTAAACGAACCAAACAAACACGAACAAGGCCTTGTTCGTGTTTGTTTGTTAAGAAAATAACGTATTCATGAACTATTTCGTGTTTGTTTGTTAAGAAAATAACGTGTTCATGAACTATTCATTAACACTTATCGAACAAGATTTTATGTTTCTGTTCGTTTTTTAAGGAAATGAATGTGTTCGTGTTCATTTGTGTTTGTTTCTTAAATTTAGGTGATTGATAAAAGCGAACACAAATAAACACAAATGAACGCAACGAACACAAACATGCATTCACGAATAAAAACGAGCACAAACTAACACATATTAAATTTCGAATACAATCAATATTTTTCATCACAAACATTATCCGCCCAAAAATAGTAATTCAATTATCCAAATATATTTGACATAATCTTATTCACATAATTTTATAAAATAATGTCTCATAAAAATACAAAATTATAATATTAAACTTGAAATTCTCGTTTAATCCATCCAAAGTAATAGTTAACCAAAACAGGTGAAGTAATATTAATATGTCATACACTAATATATATTAAATAATCTATCAATGGGAATTTTGAAGTACTTGAAATTAAAAATAAAAAGTTAAAAATGCTAATGAACTATCAAACACAAATGAACAAATGCGGCCTCTGTTTATGTTCATTCTTTTAATCAAACGAACACAATTTATTGTTTGTGTTTGTTCATTTACTAAACATACGAACACAAACGAACTTCCTGTCGAACAGTTCACGAACTATTCGTTAAACGTTTTGTTTGTTTACAACCCTATGTTCGTAATAGTTCATTAATAGTTCAAAGTGTGAAGCAGGAGTTGCATGGTCAAAGATATGTGGTTTCACCCTATGTTTGAGTTGGACTAATTGGGTTTCGAAGGAGGTGGGTATTTTAGCATGGAGGGCCGAGTTGGACAGATTGCTAACTATGTGCTCTTTGCTTAAGAAATATTAACTTGGCTTCTAATTTGTGTCCGATGTGTGGAGATTTTCCTAAAGCAGCAGAGCATTTGGCTTTTAATGTTAGAAATATCCTGGATTTACGGAAGCATGTAGGCGGGACAGAGAAATATACAGGGTTGTCCAGACCAGTTGTTTGATATCTATGTTGTGTGTTTGAAAGGCTCGTAATGAGTTGGTGTTTAACCAGAGGTGTGAACTGTTACAGAAAGTTGTTGGAGATATTAAGGCATGGAAAGCTGTTGGTGATCTTAAGGCATTGAAAGAGTTGCTAGAGCGGATTATTCAGCTAAGTCAGTAAAGCCGGAAAGGCCTTGCTCTAAAGGAGCTTGGGGTGAAACCCTTCTATAAAGGGGAGTTTTGTTTGGCAGATCGACTTATAGTTGCTTCAGATGTAGCATTTGATGGGGATCTTTCAGCAGCGGGAAGTTATTTGAATCTTTGTTTATTAAATAGGTGATCCGCGGACTCTTCTGCTGCTGCTGCTGCAAGACCGAAATTTTAGGTTTTATTCGAAGTTCATATTTTGAGTCTTGGATGTGCTCCCTGGGGAAAGGGCTAAAGCCAATCATTCCGAAGGAGTCTTGCTTCCATTCCCAAGTGGGTAAAGGCTAGATCAAAGAAGGGATTGGATTCGGGGATCTGGAGTAGTTTTAATGTGTCCAAAATTGGTTGGTAGATGCTTTTGTTATTGATTTTTTGTTCTTTGTTTGCTATATTTTGGTGAACCATTGTATTGGTGGATTTGTTGGTGATTAATGAGAAAGCTTTTTGTTGGCATTGATTCGGACATCATATTTTTATAATTACAAAATTGTATAGATTCACGAGTAATAATGTTAAAACTGGATGACCAGTGACCAAAACCATACCACTTGTTAGTGAATTAAATCAAGCAACTACAAAAGTTAATATTTTGACTAGTTAATTATTTCTCACTCACCTAACAAAACTAAATAAACGTGTCATTTATTCTTTCTTTATCATTTCTAACTTATACGGGCATTACCAATTTATTTTTCATGAACCATTATAACATATGATTTTCATTTGGTATTATCCATTAATTATGTTTTATTCTAACATTTAAATAAGTAAAAGTCAATCTAAAACTAGTTTACTTAAAGCATCCACAATAAATGTTTTTAGTATACGTTTGTAGCTGTTTTTACGACATCGCCATGTTTTTATTACTGTGAAAATTGTTTTAGTTGATGTAATTACTAATTAGTGTTTGTTTTTAAAAAAAAACACCTAAAACACTTGGTGGTGGCCCTCGTGTACTTCTAATACATTTTATATAGAGAAAGAATGAGTGGTTAAAATTTAAAATGGTGGTGATGATATAATAATATTTTTAGGTGTTTTAGTTAATCTTATTGGATGTTTTTTAGTTTTTGAAAAATAAGTTGTTGGATCAGTTTCTTGTTTATAAATAGACTTATCATGAACACTTGTTTTTATTAACTATCAAAGTAAGTTGCACAGCGGAATGAATGTAAAGTGTTCAAGTTAAATCTTCGCTTTTAAACAGGAGTTATTACTCCCCCTTGATGTATGAACTAAAGCAGTAAATGAGAATTTAAGACAGTTAATCAATAAAACAATAAATGCTTCAAATGATTCTCAGATATATTGGAAATGATAACTACACAAGGAATGTCTAAAATAGTGGGATGAACCCATCTATTTATAGACCAAAAGTAAACGTACATGAGAAGTATTGAAGCAATATAATATGTACAAATACTACAATAGGCTGTAGCATTGGTACTTGTACAGAGACTTTAACAATACTAATATTATACTAAACTACTAAAGTATAAGTCGGTTAGAAGCTTCTATCTGATGAGTGACAAACTACTGATGCGTAGTTTGTCTTCAGCAGTTCTTCAGAGACTTGTCTGGTTGGTCTTCAGAACTTTTGATCATTACTCTTCAGAACTTGATATCGTCTTCTACAGCACTTTCAGTCTTCTTCTTCATCAGTTTCTTTATTCAGCAGAAACATGAATTAGACTAAGGTATCAAAAGTGGTTTCATCAATCCTCTTTGTCCTTACAATCTCCCCTGGATTGATGAAGCTAAAACCTTATCTAATCCTTTATTCCTTCTTTCTGCTATCAAGAATCCTCCATATTTCTCTAACCATGGAGGTCTTGAGTTGGTGAGCTTGTTGTTCAGTAAGAGATCCTTGTTAAGGTTCAAGATGTTGGATAGTGAGCAGGTCTTTTGTTAAAAGATTCTTCAGTTCATCTATGGAGGTGAAGACCTTACTTGAATGATCTCTTCTTGTGACCATCACTGAGTTTAAATCAGTGCAATGACCATTTCACTATGTTTACTTTAGACAGGTCAAAGTCTAAAGTATAGGGGACCATGCTAGTATCCTGGTTTGTTCCTGATTTTGAAGTATCTTCTATTTCAGTGACCCTCAGGTGGGATTCCCTTCTTTGTTCAGTGTTTACAACATCAGGTGCATTACTAAAAGTTGGAAGATGATGTTCAGTAATTACCTTAGTGTGTTTCTTGTTAGTTGTGGTTTATTGTAGTTGGTAAGCAAAAGTAGAAGGATCCCTGAATTGTGTGAGCAGATGTTTTTCTTCAACCACAAAGTATCCTTATACAATGGTGTTTCCTTCAAGCAATACCATTTTGAAATCTGTTTTGATGGTTTCCTCTGTTTTCTTCTTGGTAGCAGGCTGCTTTGTTGATTGTTTGACATCAGAAGTTTTAAACTTCTCTGGATTAGCAAGTCTATCGACCTTGAATTTCTTGTAAGTGTCATATAATGTATCTTCTCTCCATTTGGACACTTGATTCTTTGAACCATATCCATTATCTACCAATTCTGGTATGATTTCAGCTCTCTTTGCCTTTATATCTTTCTCAGTAGCTAGTCTGTCAAATACAAGCTGAGCTCTATGTGTAAGTTCTTCAATTGAGAGCCCTTTAAGTGAGTACTTCTTTGTTTTGCTGTTTTTGTTGATGAAGGTCATCAGCTGTTGTCTCTTGTCTTGTTCAACAACTCTTTCTTATTCTTCCAACTCACTTAACTTTTTTTCATACCTTGTTAATTTTTCATTATAGCTTAAGTCATCCCTTGCTTCTAGGTTGTTCCAGATCTCATCTTCCATTGCCTTCTTCTTTGCTGCCTTTAAACTCTTCTCCATAAGTTCTTTTAAAATTGCTATGGGAGTAGGGTTTAAAACAGTTGTATGAGTGGGTACAAGCTTAGGAATATTAGTTGGAGTAGGTTTAGTTGCCTTAGAAGACTGTTCTGCTTCAATCTTGGAAGTGTCAACTACTGAAGGGTTGATCTGAGTATCAACTACTGAAGGATTGTCTTCATTACATCTGTCTTGGCCTTCAACAGTTTCTTCTATAGTGCCTTGGGATTTCTTTTTAGCTATATCTCTAAGGAGCCTTTCTTGTTTTTCTTGCCAATCATGCCTTTCTTTCAAGGCTATTTCTTGTCTTGTCATGACTGTTTGCTTTTGGGCATCCTTGAGATGTTGTGCTTCTTTGGCCTTTGGAAGCTTCAAGAGACACAACCTTTGGTTCCTTGGACATCTCCTCCTTTTTGGCTTCATCCACTTCTGGAAACCAAGGAGGTGGAGGTGTTACACCAGATAGAAGAGCAAGTTGTCTTCTGTTGTCTTCCATTTTTCTTGACAACTCACCAAGTTTGTGGTCTATGGCATTATTGATCATCTCAAGTTGAGTTTTGTTCTTTAACTCCATAGCAGTCATAAAGTCTTTGAGATGTGAGGAAATGAGTTGATGTACCATCTGGTATAGGGGACCAGCTGGGCTACATAGATGGTTCAAGTATATGCTTTATGACCTAGGGAATTAGGTAGGCTTTTGGTGTGGAGGGGGTGTTTTGGGGTGATCCTTACTTTTGACTAGGGATGCCACTTTAGGGGAATTAGGGTTTAAGTGGTCTTTAACCTGATCCTTTATGACTAGCTGTTTGAGCTTAGATACATCAGATGCAGGACCTTCACAATGCACCGTCAATTCATGTTGTGGAGAGTTTGAAACATCATCCAAATTAATGGAATCATCTAAATCCCTGGTGACATCCTCAATGAGTATGTCATCAGTTAAACCATGAGCTAGGCCCAACCTAGTAGTCTTATGAACCTCTTTTTCTTGGTACTGAGGTTTTCCTACTTCAGGCATAAAGCCTTCATCAATAGTTGCCACATTTAAGGTCTTAGCTATGGTACTACTGTCCTCTAATCCACCACTGGGTTGTATGAGAGTAGTAGCAGCCTCAAATGTACCTAAAGTATCTAAGTCTGGGCTTAGATGCCTTGGTTCATCCTCATCTCTTGGGATAGGGCTGATAACATCCACATCCATGTCTGTTTCTGAGGTTGTATCCCCTGTTTTATGTGGTTTTTGGGGATTGACATTCTCAGATGGGATGTTTTCTTTCAACCCAGAGAGAATTTGAGCTATTTCTACTGCATGATGTGAGAGTTCAGTATCAGTAGTTACTGGTAAAGGTTCAATAGGTTCAGCAGTTTCAAAGGAAGGATCAGTAGTTATGGTCTTTTTGAGTTTCTTCCTTTTAAACAAAATGTTATGGGAGCTCATTGAGGGGTGTGAGATGGATGAGACTGAGAGGAAGTTTCAGTCACACCTTCTTGAAATGCAGATTGCACATGAACTAGTTCAGGCATCTCAACCTCCTGAACAGCTTTTCTTTTTGAGTTGGTGGGCTTGGATTTTTGTTGTTTTGGCTGTTTAGGCCTTTTGGGAGTAGGTTTTGAAGATGTTTGTTCCTTAAGGATTGTGGCATGTTCCCCTTGGTCATCTTCTGGAAAAAGTGCCGGTTTATTATGCCTAGAAAATACTTGTGAGGTCAAAGGATTTAGCTTTGCAGCCTCACCCACAAGTATTCCATCACCAAGTTCTTTTATTATGCATTGCATCACAAATCTTGGGTACAACAAAATTTTCTTTTTATCATTTTGGTGATGCAACATCAACTCATTAAAGAAAACTGATGATGCCCTGATTTTTGTCTCATTCACAATTGAATGAAAAATAGGTTGAAAAGTAGAAGGCATCTGATCATAAGATCCAGTCTTAGGACTTAAACACATGATTATGTAATGAAACAAAAGTTTGTATTTTGCATCAAAAAATTTCTTATAAATTGTAGCATGTGAAAGAGTACCTTAGTAACCACACTCAGTCATGGTTAGTTGGATGTCAGCATTGAGAATTTGTTCTGGTGCATCAGCATCATCTAGACCAAGTCTTATTCCCAAAGTAGCTGGTGTGATCGCCAAAACTTTCCCTTATATGTTTGATTTGAGGGAAATCACTTTATTGTTCACAGTCACCGCCTCGACGTTTGCCCAGAACTCGTTTAGAGTTTGAATGTGAATAGGAGGATCAATGGTGAAAGCTGTGTAGAACTGGGATTTGACGACTAAATCAATAATTTCGTCGTATTGGGACCAGTCTGAATCTTTCACAAAGTAGCCTCTTTGATTGTGTCCCTATTTCAGTACGAGAGCCATGGTGTATTTTGATCAAACAGTGTTTTTGATGTTGCAGGGGAGGGTTTGTGAGTGTTTTGAGAGAGAAAGAGGGAATTTTTGCTTTGGAATGGATAAGTGTGAGAAAAGGTGTTTATCATAATTTTATAACCGCCCTAGGTCAAACTTCTGAAATGGGAAATGTCTGATTTGCCCTTATTGACAAAACTGCTGATGAAACAGATTATTCATCAGTAGTTTCCATTTTCTCTTCAGTAGTTTGTGAAAAACTGATGAGAACAATTTATAAACACATTTTATAACTTCTGAAGATTATTTTAATCAGTAGTTAGTCATTTTTCTGAAAATATCCCCATTCCAATGTTTTTGTACATCAGAAGTTTCTCTTTTTTTTTTCACCTCAATCTTGCCTTTTTCATAGCAATCCCTGATGAAATGATACCTGATTTCTATGTGTTTTGTCTTTGAAAATTGAACATGGTTTTGAATTATGCTAATGGCAGATTTACTGTCTACGAGTAATGGGGTCTTGGTCTCTTTGATTCCATAATCAAGTAATTGATATTGAAGCCATTGATCTGTGATGTACAACTTGCAGCTGCAATGTACTCTGCTTCAGCAGTTGAAGTTGCCACAGATGTTTGCTTCTTTGATTTCCAGGACACCAGACAGTTTCCTAAGAATTGACAACCACCAGATGTTGATTTTCTTGACATTCTACACCCTGCATAGTCACTATCTGAAAAAGCTGTTAATTTGGTATTGCTGGAAGCAAGATACCAAATTCCAAGTGTAGGAGTTCCTTTCAGATATCTATAAATTCTTTTAACTGCAATTAGGTGTGATTCCCTTGGTGCTGATTGATATCTAGCACATACACAAGTTGAGAACATAATATATGGTCTAGATGCAGTTAAATAAAGTAGGGAACCTATCATACATTTATACATGGTTTGATCAATTTGTTTTCCTTGATCATCTGGTTCAACTTGCGTGGTTGGACTCATGGGAGTGGAAGCTGATTTACAGTCTTTTAAAGAAAATTTGTTCAATAATTCTTTAACATATTTAGATTGATGTATAAAAGTTCCACTTGTTGTTTGTTTGATCTGCAGTCCCAAAAAGTACTGCAGTTCTCCCATGGTACTCATCTCAAATCTTGATTGCATGAGTTTCTTAAATTCATCACACAGTTTTGAATTGGTTGAACCAAAAATAATGTCATCAACATAAATTTGAACAAGGTGAAAAGTGTTTTATCAATGGAGCCTCTTGTGAAGTGATTTTTGAGTAAAAAGGTGGAAAGTGTGTCATACCAAGCTCTAGGAGCTTGTTTTAGCCCATAAAGAGCTTTGTCAAGTTTGTACACCCAATCAGGATGAGAAGGATCCTCAAACCCAGGTGGCTGACAAACATACACTTCCTCTTTTATTTTTCCATATAAAAATGCACTCTTTACATCCATTTGAAAAACTTTAATTTTGTTGGAAATTGCATAAGCCAAAAATAACCTGATGGCTTCAAGCCTTGCAACTGGAGCAAAGGTTTCATCATAGTCAATTCCTTCTTCTTAAGAATAACCTTGTACCACCAGTCTTGCCTTGTTCTTAATGATTAGACCAGCTTCATCTTGTTTGTTTATGAAAACCCATCTTGTTCCAATTGGTTGTTTGTTTGGAGGTAAGGGATAGATTACCCAAACCTGTTGCTTCTTGAATTGTAGTAGTTCATCTTGCATTGCTTCAACCCAACTGTTGTCTTTGAAGGCTTCCTGATACTTCTTTGGTTCCAACTGAGAAATGAATGCTGAGAATAAGCAGAAGTTGGAAAGATGGTTTCTTGTAAGTACCCCTGAGGCAATATCACCCATGATTTGATCCAATGGATGATCTTTGTGTTCAATTAGTTGTTGTAAACCACTGATGGGAGTAGGCTTTTGAATGTCTTCAAACAAACCACTGAGGTTAATAATATCTGGTTCAGCTGTTTGTACATCTTCAGTAGTTGTAGGAGCTGAATCAGAAGTTTGAGTTTGTTCATCAGTAGTTGTTGAATTAGAAGTTTGATGAACTTCTGATGGCTTGAAAGTTGATTTAATGAATGTATTAGGAGTCCATGATGGAGGACCATCATCATTAAACCCTTGATCACCATAATAAGTGGGTTTAGATGAATTAACAGTCTTTTCAGGTCCAAAATTAAAACTATCAAGGTCAAAGAGTTCAGTAGGATGTGCTGGAATGAGTGCATGTTTTGACTCATTGAACTTGACATTCAGTGTTTCTTCAACTATCTTGGTTCTGGAATTGAATACCTTGCAGGCTTTTCTACTGGAAGAATAACCAAGAAAGTAACCTGAATCAACTTTAGCAGCAAACTTTGAAACAAAGTCTTTGATGTTGAGGATAAAACATTGACATCCAAAAGCCCTGAAAAAGGAGATAAGGGGCTTAATGCCATGAAGAATTTCATATGCAGTTTTGGAATGTCTCTTGGTGATTAGGACTCTATTTTGAACATAACAAGTTGTGTTGACTGCTTCAGCCCAGAGATAAAGAGGTAGGTCTGAATCAGCTAACATAGTTCTTGCTGCTTCAATGAATGTTCTGTTCTTCCTTTCTACCACACCATTTTGTTCAGGAGTTCTGGGAATGCTGAATTGTCTAACAATCCCTTTAGACAAACAAAATTCATCCAGAGTTTTGTTCCTGAACTCTGTCCCATTGTCACTTCTTATGACTTTGACAGAGAGAGAATATTGTTTCTCTACTTGTAGAATGAAGAACTTGATAATTTCAGCTGTCTCATCCTTGGAAAATAAGAAGAAGACCCATGTAAATCTTGAGTAGTCATCAATGATGACCAAGTAGTACTTCTTCTTACCAAGGCTCATGATTTTAACTGGCCCAAATAAGTCCATATGGAGTAGTTGAAGACATGCAGTTGTTTTTATTCTTCAATAGACTTATAGGAGGACTTATGATGTTTTCCCTTAAAACAGGATACACAGTGTTCTTGACACTAATATACCTTCAAGGGTAGACCTCTGACCAAGCCCATTTTTGTGACTTTATTTATGGTTTTAAAGTTCACATGGCCAAGTCTCCTATGCCAAAGGTCTGTCTCTGAAGTTGATGCCCTTGAGAAGAAACATGCAATGCTGTTCAGTACTTTATCATTTTCAATGTCCACTGTATAGACATTGCCGCATCTTTTGGCTATCAGTAAAGTATGATCTTCAATGATCTTCTCTATCAACTTCTGGCCTTCTGGTGATATGATCTTGCAAGATGTTTTGGTGAAAAAGGAAGAATATCCTTTATCACACATTTGTGATACACTTAGCAAGTTGTACTCAAAGGTTTTCAACCAGATTGACCTTGTCAAACTGCATTTTTCCTGATGATACATTGCCATATCCTAGCACATATCCCTGGGCATTGTTCCCAAAGGATACAGATGTGATACCTTGCAATTTCAGGTTCCTGATTTAACTAAACTCTAGTTACTTGCACCTAGATTACTTGCATACTACTTTACTAGAGTTAACTAGATAAGTTACACATGCACACACTAGCTATATATGTATTTATAAGTTATCATAAATTGACAAACATATGATTAAACTTATGAGAGTTTATAAATATTAATTTATGTGTGTACATGAATCTCTTATACTTCTAAATGTGCTTGTATATATATATATATACACATACACTAGGCTTTGTACATACACTAGGCTTGATAAGAAAAACTATGTTTTGTTAAATACTTTCTAGAAGCTAACACACATACATAAATACATATATAAACACACACAAGATATATATATATATATATATATATATATATGCCTACCTTCATGTATGATTAATATCATGAGATAACTAGATAAACTAACCTAGCTACACCTTGATACATCACTATCACTATGACAATCTAGGATTCTTGGAACTATCAATCTTTAGTAAGAATGCTCTAGGATAAGTCACCATCAAGTCCACACATCCATGACTAGATTTCGGTCATAGATCCCTAGCACCCAAGAAACTTCTAAACTAGCAACTAGACCCTATGATCTATCAACATCCAAACAAGTAAGACAAAACATGGCATTGAGCTATCACTATCATCTAGAACATTTGTTCTTTCCACCTCATGAATTGCGGCCTATACTCCCCCTAGCACACTATAGAAACTTCCAAACCAACTACTAAGAAGCTAGGATCTAGGCATACCAAGGAAAGGTCACAATCAATCTCCTATTCTACCATATGTTTCGGCCAAAACAAACCAAGGATGGACAAGCATGATTAGTTGTCCAATTTTCACCAAACTAGTAATAAGACAAACCTTCTATGACACACCCTATGAGACAAACCATTACCATTTAAGGCTTCTTATAAGCCTACGGCTAAGATAGGTGGAAGACATGGCACATGCTTACATGAAAGTAAAGGTAAGACAAGAATGAATGCCCCATTTCCAAGATAAAGGACATACCCCTTTGGGATTAATCATAATCGGCCAAACACCCTCTATGAAAGGGACAAGAGATATAGCTTGATACACATCACTATCATCTAGAAAATTTCATCATCCTTTCTTGTTCCATGATCGGCCGAGCAAGGTTATGAGTGAAACTCATAGTTGGCAACTTACATCAATTTAGCAATAAGACAAAACCTCCACCATGCACCATCCTAGGACTCTACTATTCTAACACACACTCATCTCTAGGCCTAGACTTTGCTAAAGATGAAAGGTCCTATGCTAAGCTTTCCTTCGGCCGAACCCACATGGAAGCTACACCATAACTTGACAAGCCTTGAAACTATGTAATGTCACCATCCATTCTAACTCCTAGGTAGGCACCATAACTAATCCAATGAAAACAAGGCACATCGGTTAGGAAACAAGTGATGTAAGCCATCTAGAAGCTTATGAGGTCAACATATTCACCAAATTGGTAATCAAGACAAGGTATGACAAAGTGATAAATCATGACAACACCTCCCTAAGTAATTGATGCATGAAAATCGGCTCATTGTCTAAAGCATGCTTGCCATTACTTGTTTGTTAGTGTCTTACACATCCCTTACACACATTCATGAATGAAGATACTAAACACTACCACATCTTAGGCTAATTCACTTACCATATTTGCGTTCTTTTGTCCATACCCATCGACTATATAAAGGGTATCACCCTCCACTTCATTTCTTGCACCACACCTCTCACAATCACCTCCCCTTTCTCACTCTAAAACACTCGGCCAAAGGGGCACCATCTCGAGTAGAGTATCGAGCACTAGGAGCTCCAAGTCTACAAGCTTTCCGCTTTCTTACTAGCTAGCATCAAGGTAAGTACTAATCGCTTATTTTTCTTAAGGCTCCATCGGCCCTTATTGTGAACCCAAACTTAGGCCTTTGATTATTAGGATCGGCCCTCAATTAGTGTTCATAAGTTGATTATTATGCACTTAGTAATCAAGCTTCTATTATGCACACATTGTTTCAGTTATATAATCAATTATGTTATCTAGTGTTGAAATATTTGGTTTCACATTAAATATGGATTCATGAAACATTTTTAGATCAAACTTCTTATACATGAAACATCATCTACACAACTTAATGTGGTTCACAAAAGTGGGTGTCGAACTTGTGTGATAAACAAGAACATAGTTTAATATGTCTTAATACTTATAGGGAGATCTTTGTCAGAACGATAGTTACTTTCTCTGCTTTGCTAGATCTCTCGCACAAACACCAGGTGAGTTTCACTACTCTTTTTCTCAAAAAGCATACGTCTCTGATGAGACAACTTTCTAAACTTTTCATAGTCCGGTTGGGACTACTTTACACATCCCGGGTTTGGGGTGCTATGATTCACTAGGTGAATCTGCTTTCACTAATTCATGTTTTATGTCCTTTGTGAACTAAACACACTCTATCACTCTAAAGTCCTTATTATATTATTGGGTTAATCGCTGAAGGCGAACGGGGTGTTAGTTGATAGCGCTATTAGGTTGTGCAGCAACCTCATGCTTGTGTGCTTGTGTCACGGGCATGAACTTCTGACCACGCTCTTGTGGAGCTGACTAGTGTTGATAGACACTGGTACTAAGGCATCATAACGAAAGTTATCACACTGTATGTTCCCAATAATCAGTTGTTTAGTTACAATGAGAGGCTATGGAAGCCATGAGTTTTAGTTTCAGTTCAACTACCAATCTCCTCTCTCAATTCCCACTCAAGACCAACACCACCACCACCACCCCTGGCATGTGAATTAGCTATTACTCAAAACATGGTCTGGAGGACCTACGTATTTACGAAACTTTGTGAACTCACCAACTTTATGTTGACCCACGATTATTATAACTTTTTACAGGTAGTTAGCTTCCGGTGCCGCGATTAGAAAGCCTGGTCACTAGTTTCAAGAGCACATGTAGGGCATGCATCATATAGCGTCATTGGGATATGAACACTTAACTACTTTCGAATGTTTAATTATCTATTACGATTTCGAACGCGTTGTTTTACGCAAACTGTTATCTTTAAAGTTCGCTTCCGCAACTATTGAAATATTTGATTATCTAAGAAACTTGTTTTACAATAACGAACTAAATGGTTTGGGCATTTAGAGTCGTTCATGTGACTTATGGCTATGGAGATCCTGGAACGTCACACGCCTCGCGGTATAAACTCCGCAGCAGAGATTTGAGGGTGTGACAACAGATCCTTCTATTTGACTAATTGTTGATCAGTTACCTGCATCCTGTCATGTGCATTGAGCCTCTACTATCAACATACTAAATGCTATTTAGAACTCTGGAGACCCTCTGCACAAAGAGTAGATTAGTTAGATTTAGGAACTCAAGCCAATTTGGCTTTGGGTATACTCTTGAGAACAGGAATAGTAGCAGTTTGTTGTGGACCAATTTTAGAAATCCATGTCTTTTTTGGCAATGGATTTATTGTTAAGAACAATGGTGGGACATTTTTGAGGTTCACCATCAACTTTGGTCATCAGAAGTTTAACTAAATTTATCTAATCTTTTACCTCAGCAGTTTATGAAACTTCTGAAGGTTTTGGTCTAACTTCTGAAAAAGAATTTTGAGAGGAAAACTGTGGTTGAGATTTAGTCTTTCTTTGAGAAAAGGTGTTACTTGGTTGCTATTTGATGGGATAAAAAGTGTTTTCATAATCTTGTTTGATTTGTTTTCCCACAACCAGTTGTAAAATCTTCTTGTTGTACTGATTTCCTTTTCTATATCTACAAAATTCTGTTTTGTGGTTAAACAGACCAAAAATTTCACAAGATTTTGCATTTCCTTTCAAATTTTCAGGAGTTTTGGAAGGCAAAGTACTGACAGTTGTTAAATTTAGAATTTGGTCATCAGCAGTTTTCAGGGTCTCAACTCCTGTTGTAGATGAAACTACTGATGATTCAATGTCAGTTATTTCTACTTCTGCAGGACTTTCCTTTTCATTTTTAAGAAAGTTCTGATGAAAAGATGTGATGTCTTTCATATCAGAAGTTTGAACTATTCTACTCCCATCATCAGCAGTTTTGGGAGTAAAATCAATTGGTGATTCGGTGTGATTGTACCCTGTGCCAAACTTAACATTTAATGCAGTTTGTTTGTTAAGCAGCATTTGGTACCCTCTACATGACTCCACCTAATTTTCACAGTCAACCTTGGTGTCAGCAAGCTCTTTTCTAACATTTCCTAGGTTTTCTATCATGCTTTTTATCTGTGCTTGGGATTCAATAGCATTATTAGTCAATTTAGAAATTTCTTTTTTTTTCTGAAGCAAGTTGTCTTTCTAAATCACATTTCATTTGAGTGTATTTTCTTTCAGAGTCATTGGCCTTGCCTTGTAGATGCACATTGGTCTCTCTTATTAAAGCAAATGATTCTTTGCAAGATTTTGAGCAAAGTTTTAAAAGAGACTCTTTTGATACCTGAGATAAGGCAGAGTTCTTTCTACCATTATCAGGTTCACCCTAGTTGATGTCAAACATTTTGTTGTCTGCATCTGGACTTCATTCTGTTGTGTCAAAAGGAAGACTGCTCCAGTCAAGATACCCATTTGTGAAAAGACATTGTTGAGTGGGTTGTTGAGCTTGTGGAGGTTGTTGAGCAGCAGGAATGGAAGTCTTTTGTTGTTGTCTCTGCTATTGTTGAGCAGGCATATGAACATATTGTATTTGTGGCACATATTGGATTTGTGGAGCTTGTGCCTGTACAAAATGTGCACTTCCCTGTGTTCAAAAGTTCCTATTGTAACTAGGGTTTGATTGTTTTCCAGACTGTGATTGGTTAAAGCTAGAGCTTCTACACTCTCTAGCAAAGTGTCCCAACTTCTAACACTTATGACATCTCAATTTTGATTTGTCAAAACCAACTTTTGTAGAACTATTCAGTCCTGGAAATTTCCTTCCTGACCTTTTATAAAATTTGTTAGTTTTAATGCTTAACATGGCCAGTTGGTGTAGTATATCCATTTCCTCTAAGTCATCACTACTGAAATTTTTTAAATCATCCATGATAAAACACATGTTATCAGTAGTTTGACTATTTTCATCATTGTCATAAGCTGGATATGACTTTTCTGATGAGATCCCAGCAGCTATGTCAATGTTATCAAAAGATCCAAAATCATTAGAACAAGAAGGTGAATCTTGTCCTAAGAGTGCTGTGCTACCTGGAATATAGTCATCAATAGTTTTTCCAGAGTTTTTTAGCTTTTTCTTTTGATTGATTTCTCTTTCAAAACTAAGTAATCTCCCATGTAATTTTGTGATTGAGAGAGAATCAAAATTTGGTCCTGACCTGAGAACTATAGAATAAGTTTCCCATTTTTCTGGTAAAGCCTTGAAAATCTATGAAGCATAGATGAGTTTGTGTAGGTCTAACCATTTAACTTTAACTCAGATATTAATGAAGAGAATCTTTTAAATTGTTGTGTTAAAGTCTCTCAATTAACATGAGTAAAGGTTTCATATTGTTGAGCAAGAATTTCTCTGGTGTTGGCTATCACCTCATCAGTTCCTCCAAATTGTTCTTTTAGGCAATCCCACAGCTCTTTGGCACTTTCACAATGTAAAAGCCCACCATAAATTTCATTTGGGAGACCCATAGCCAACATAGAAAATGCCTTAGCATCTAGCTCAAGTTTTAGGAAATCTTCTTCAGTGTAGTCTTTTGGTTCTTTTGGTTCTTTCTACTTTAGTTTCTGGATCAGTGATTACTGGTTTATGAGATCCATACATGACAGACTTCCAACATCCAGTATTTTGTTGAGATAAAGTATATGCCATCCTCCTTTGCCAGATATTATATTCATTTCTGACTAGCATAGGAGGCTTATTAGCAGATCCAATATTATGAGGGTCCATTTTTAGGAAACTTGATTGATCAATGGTTTCTTAAAGTGATGGATATTTAAAAAGTGAACTGAAATCCTCTATTGAATATCAATAAGAGCCTGTGTCTGATTCTCAATTTGTTAGATTGATATTTGATCAGATGAACCATTGCTCCGATACCAATTGTTGGATCAGTTTCTTGTTTATAAACAGACTCTTATCATGAACACCTGTTTTTATTAACTATCAAAGTAAGTTGCACAGCGGAATGAATGTAAAGTGTTCAAGTTAAAGCTTCACTTTTAAACAGGAGTTATTACTCTCCCTTGATGTATGAACTAAAGCAGTAAATGAGAATCTAAGACAGTTAATGAATAAAACAGTAAATGCTTCAAATGATTCTCAGATATATTGGAAATGATAACTACACAAGGAATGTCTAAAATAGTGGGATGAACCCATCTATTTATAGACCAAAAGTAAACGTACATGAGAAATATTGAAGCAATATAATATGTACAAATACTACAACAGGCTGTAGCATTGGTACTTGTACAAAGACTTTAACAATACTAATATTATACTAAACTACTGAAGTATAAATCGGTTAGAAGCTTCTATCAAACATCTGATGAGTGACAAACTACTAATGAGTAGTTTGTCTTCAACAGTTCTTCAGAGACTTATCTGGTTGGTCTTTAGAACTTCTGATCATTACTCTTCAGCACTTGATATCTTCTTCTTCAGCACTTTCAGTCTTCTTCTTCTTCAGCAGTTTCTTTATTCAGCAGAAACATGAATTAGACTAAGGTATCAAAAGTGGTTTCGTCAATCCTCTTTTTCCTTATATAAGTGTTTTTAAAATGTGATAGTTAACTGAACATCTTCTTATGTGTTTTTAAACTTGTAACTTTTAACAAAGAAAACCACATTTGTCTCTTGTTTTCGCCGCAAACTTGCAACTTTTAAACTGTAGACCCTAAATGTGTTAGTTTGCTCAAACCACGGGACCATTATGTCTCTTACATGATGAGCTCAAGTAACAATTGAACAAGTGAAAGATCAAACATGAAAATAATCAAAGAATTAATGAACATTCACACACTAAGTCCACATCCAAACTGTGGATCGCCCATCAACCTTATATCCAATAGGCGATATCAACCAAATCATGCTCAAGCCTACAATTCAAGGTCATTTATAAAATTACAGTTAGACCGTGAAGTGACCACATCAGTTCTAGATGACATTTCAAAATTTAGTTATAACATGGTTCCTTGACTATGCTTACAATGGACTTCTCCAACGCCTTTAACATGGTTGACCGAACAGCCCTTCTTCGAGAGGTTCATAAACATTTCCCGTCTATTTATCGGTGGGTCCAGTTCCTTTATGCCTAGTTAGCTAGGTTATATGTTGGTAACGTCTGTATAGGGGCTGCTACTAGGGTTCAACAGGGACACCCCCTTGTTCTCTGGTAAAAGAAAACTGTAAACTCTCGTTTCACGCGTGGTATTTAGACGATGAGAATGTTATTGGCGATGCCTCTGAAGTCGCTGAGGCCCTTGACATCATCAACTCGGTAGGGCCATCATTGGGACTTCAACTTAATATTAAGAAAACAGAGGTGTTTTGGCCGACTTGTAATGGGTTGGAAGTTAAGGAGGGGCTTTTCCCTTGGGAGATTGGTAGGCCGGAGAAAGGGGTGAAGCTCTTAAGCAGAGATGTTAGTCGAGATTCATACTTTATTAAGGAGTTGGCAAAGCAGAATGCCTCGTGTGCGGTTGATTTTATGAAACTCCTGCCCTGCCTTCGGGATCCCCAAAGCAAACTTCTCCTGCTTAGGTCTTGCATGGGATTTGCCAAGATGTTGTTTGGGTTAAGGACATACCCCCCCCCCCCCTTCATTGTGCTTTGATAAGGGGCTCCGGGAAGCAATTGAGGACATAGTTGTCTGGGGGGGGGCGTTTTTTTGGCGACTTCCAGTGGCGATTGGCATCATTACCGATGTGCCGGGGGGTTTAGGCCTTCTTTCAGCCCAGGACGTTGGGGTTTATGCGTTAGATAATTCCCATGTACCCTGAGGATGAAACATGTCCAGTCTGCCGTAAGGCATGCCTGGATAAATTCGGGGAGCATGCAATTCACTGTAAATAGCTGCCTGGGTTCAACTACCGGCATGACTGGGTACGAGACATTTTGTGGGACATCTTAAGGTGGGGCGAGATTTGAGCCAAACAGGAAGCCCCGTAAACTTCCTTATGGACCTTGCGGATAGGGGATCCTTTATGAGGCCAGCAGATTTGCTTGTCTTTGGCTGGGCCGGGGTGTGGACCTCACAGGGGTGTCTCCTTTTGCTGGTTTGAGAGATAATTGGTTCATATCTGGACAAGCAATGAGGAGGGCAGAAACGAAGAAGGTGGAAAAACATGCTAAAGTTTGCGAAGAAAACCAACATGTTTTTGTCCCCCTGACTTTTGATACCTTTGATTCTCTAGCGCCGAAAGCTATTCGTTTTCTAACCAGGGTTCAGCGGGTTGTCTATAGCAATGTCTCGATGCCAGGGGGCATTAGTTTGTGTTTAGTAGATTAGGATTGTCTGCTATCTTGATGTAATTCTTGTAGTTATGAAATATAGGTTCAATCAAAAAAAAAAAAAAAAAAAAGGCAAGATCATCAAAGCAACAAGGATTTAGTATATAAACAAAAATAGAGACAAGATCTTATAAATAATTTTAAATCTTTTTGTTAAAAAAAATGGTTTCTTATGAAACCTATATGTCCAACTTTAGATGAGCTTTTTTGAAGAGTGTTGTTTTCAAAATTAAAATGGTTAAATTAAAGTTGGATTACACAAATAAGTCGATACTTTTCTAAAATGGGATGTAGAAAAAGCGAAATTCAAAGTTTTTAAGAATATGTCTTCTCTTTAAGCTTCTCTCTATTGGTTAAAGATCCTACTTAATTTGCATGTTTGCATTTTCTCACATTGATAAAGATTTTCAGATCATTTACAATGTTCTAATTTTTAGAGTGAAAGGTGGAATGACAAGCATTCTTGAATCACAAATTGCGCCATTCCTTCCCGAATCGCTTTAGCCATAAACCCACAAAGTATTGCAACACTTTTATGTGGTTCTTCAAAGATTACGACAAAACGTGCAACAAGCCTTGTTTGGCCACTCGACATTTTGCATAGATAGAAATTGCACCAGATTTTGAGATTTTTATTTGTAGCTAGCTTGCATAACACCATAAGTTCGTTAGCTGGTCCACAACCATAAGAGCTTGATTAAGGCATTGCAGATATTTTAAACGTAAGAGAGAAAGTGAGTGTTCTTTTAGCATTTTTTTGAACATTTTCGCAAGTAGTGAGCGTTTTTTTATTGGTGTGATTCAACCAAATCACCCCACATATTTATACCAGTTTAGAGGGGTCAAATACACCAAAAGTGACCCCACTGGTCATTTAATCAACTATATAGCTGTTGGAATATTGTTCCAACTGTTTTATTTATTTGTGACCGGGGGCGGTTTTTTACACCTCTAGTTGAACTCTGAAGTCATTACTGGTGACTAAGGCCATGTGTAGTGGTGAGTGAAATTTGTGGGTTAAAAGGGCATTAAAGGGGCATTTTTTGACACTTGGCAATGTGGGGCCACTTAGTGGGTGAAAGAGGTTTGAAATAGGAAAGGGGTGTAATGGTGAGTGAAATTTGGTGGGTGAAAGAAGGTGAATATATAATGGATTAAATTTCAATTAAAAAAAGAAAAAAAATTAAAATGAAGTGTCAAGACCCCATTGGCCCATCCCACTCTTCATCCACGCCAAATATTTCACCCAGCCCCTCTTAATGCCCCTTTAACCTAAGGAGGGGGGGGGGGGGGGGGGGTGTTCCAAAGTGAATGGGGTGGCAATTTTAAACTTTAGCGCCCCTTTAACAAACGACTACGTATGCTCTAATAATAATTTGTCATAACACAACACCCCTTAACATTAGGCCCAATTAATATTAATAAAATGAATGTTAAACGAAGCCCATGATTCATGACTTACGCTATGCACCAAACACTCCATAAGCCCAATTAAAGAAAGCTATAAAAACCCTTCACGCCATCCTTTGCGTAACCCTCACACATTTGCAGCCGTTGTTGTTTCTTCTAGAACTCTCCGATCGTCTTCCATCTTCCCTTACCAACACACACACAAAGCATCTTCAAACATCAATGGCTAGCAACGATCCAGAGCACAGAGAGGACGAAACCCCAGCTGCAGAAGACGAAGACACTGGAGCACAGGTTGCTCCTATTGTTAAACTTGAAGAGGTTGCTGTTACTACTGGTGAAGAAGATGAAGACGCTATACTTGATCTGTAATGTTTCCTTCTTGATCTTCTGTTTTATTTATTTGTGTTTGCTTACTGTCTTGATTTTGTATTTTCGTTTTCAGTAGAGAAAAAAAATTGTTTAGGTTATAGTTTTGATTTCATTTTTAGTGAAACGATGTCGTGTTTGATTTGATATTTTTGTACTCTTTTTAGTAAAAAGAAGTTGTGTTTGTTTAGATCAAAATTGTGTTTGTTTGCGGTTTTGATTTTGATAATTTTGTGTTTTCAGGAAAGCGAAGTTGTATCGATTTGATAAGGACGGAAACCAGTGGAAGGAACGAGGTGCAGGATCAGTTAAGTTTTTGAAGCACAAAAAAACTGGAAAAGTTCGGCTCGTTATGCGGCAATCCAAAACCCTAAAGATCTGTGCAAATCATCTCAGTAAGAATCAGTACATTTTGTTTGTCACTCTTTTTTCAAAGATGTTTAGTTGGACCCTTTGTTTTAAAAGCACGAAGCGCACAGAAAGCAACAAGGTCTAAAACCGAGGCACAAAGCAGTCGGCTTTCCGTATGCGAGGCACAAGAAGATCATTTGTTTTTTAAATATCCTATAGGTTTTTAGCATCCTTTACCCAAATATAGATGTAAATAAGGTTTTTATATGATTTAATTTAAATGCACAACCCTTTTAGCTGTCATGTATAACACTTTGAAGCACAAAAACACCCCGTGTATAAAAAGCGCGCGCCTTAGGGAAATTACCCCCCCCCCCCAAGGTCACTTTTCTTGCGCTTTTTGTACACTGTGTGCCCTATGTCACACAAGGCGCATGAAGATGCGCCTCAGGTCGCCTTGCAGGTTGTACTGGTATAACTTAATTTAGGTTTTTTGTGATATTGTTAACTGATTATTTGATAGACATTAAGTTGGACTGGCATAACTTAATTCAGGTTTTTTGTATGTTGTTAACTGATTATTTGATAGATGTTAAGTTGGACCGTTATAACTTAATTCAGGTTTTTTGTATGCTGTTAACTGATTATGGTATATATGTAAAGTAGGATAGGTATTAACTTAATTCAATTTTATTTTTGTGATATTGTTAACTGATTATCTGGTACATTTTTAAGTTGAATTCTGTTACATATTTTCATTTGAATTTGTTATGGTGTTATTGTAGTTATCTCTACTATGTCTGTTCAAGAACACTCTGGTAATGATAAGTCATGTGTGTGGCATGCTGCTGACTTTTCGGACGGTGAGCTTAAGGATGAACTATTCTGCATCAGATTTGCTTCCGTTGACAGTAAGTTACTTTTCTGATTACTTTTTTATTGATTCTGTAGATCGGTATGAGCTTTTTATTTGTGCAATTTGTAGTGTCTAATTGCATTAGATAGCTTTTTAAGTTCTTGGTGGCTGCAAACCGTATTTTATCAATGGTCAGCTTTGTTCAAGTGTATTTTAAAAACTTAAGAGCATTTGGAACTGATGATCTAATTTGTTCAAACATTGGCAAAGTACTTAATGTGTCGTATCAGATACATTCAAACCACATCTGTCGCATCACATTCACGTAATGGATTGCATGACAGTTGATGCGCTTTAATTGACGTATTGTGTACCATCATGCGGCTTGGATGCGCACATTTGAAAACCAAGATTGGTAATTTAACAATGATTTTATGAATTGATGCTATTTCATAAGAGGTTAGGGAGAATAATGTTACTCATCACATGCTTTTTTTGCTATTATTTTGTTTTGGAATCAACTTTGCTTTTACTTTACATGCTTATATATTTAAAACTGGGAGTGATATGATGTTTAAAGTAAAAGGTCTGAGCAATAAGTGGTGATGGAATAGTGATGTTGTAACTTTGCGACATTGGCAACCTCTTCTACATCAAATAACACACCGTTTGCATATTATCTATGCTTGGTGTCGGGTTGTAACAAAAGGCGTGGGTTGCATTCTATTATTGAATGTTAACTTAGACTTCTCCCGACATTTGTATCCATAGACGCGACAACATCTCCGTTCTTTCATCCCACTTTTTGCATATGATCAAAGTTGTTATGCTGATCATTCCCTGTAAAGTTTTAATAAAATATTCTTTTATTCTGCTTTTATGTTTTGCATTATTGTGTAACATGTTCTCTTCAATAATTGGTGGTGTATTATTTGAATTTTTTTAGATTGCAAAAAGTTTATGGAAACATTCCAAGAGGTGGCCGAGTCACAAAAAGACAAGGAAGAAAACAAAGATGCTTCAGATGCTGCTGGACTGCTTGATAAGTTAACCGTTGAAGATAAGAAGGCGGAAGAGAAAACCGAAGTTAAAGAGGTGGCTGAAGAAGTCGAAGTCGAAGTCAAAGACAAGGCGCCTAAAGAAGCCGACCCTGTCAAAACAGCTGATTCTGACAAAAAAGAGGAATAGTGGTGGTGCACCTCTCTTATGCAGGTAATCATAACAATGCCTTTTTGACTAAAAAAGAAGGATCTATTGGTACGGTAGTTTAAAGTGTCGAGAGGCTAAAAACGGTGCAATGTGGTTCATGTTGCAGGAGTGGAGTCTGGTCAGTTCAGTTCAGTTCAGTTCAGTTTGGGTCTTGGTTTGGATGAAGAGTCTGGTCAGGTGCAATGTGGTACTATTATATTATGAGTTGGTCGGGTCGGTCAGTTTGTGTTTAATTTTGGGTTGGGTGGTGGGTCAGTTTGGGTATAGATATGTGGGTTTTGCAGATGATATTTGTACATCTGGTTCGGGTTGGATGTTGGATTCATGCTTATATGCATGTGTTTTTGCTACTACTGTTGGAGTCGTTTTGATTTATATTGGTCTCAAACTCGTTATTTATTATTGCTTATTACCTTGTCTTTTGTGCAAATCAAGAGTTAAATTAAAAAAAAAATCTAGCTCTCCAATGGAAAAAGTAAACCAGCTTGACCTTATTTAAAACTAATTTCAACAAATAGTCCTGCTATTACGACTGGCTCTCTATACACAACATTAGTGCCATATTAAAAAAAAAAAAAAAACAGTTACAAGACTATGTGCTATGCTATGCGACACAATGTTCAATTGACGGTTGTCAACACGTGAGATCAAGCGTGAGGTGAGTTCCGAGGCCGTGGTCACGGTCGTGATTGTAAGAAAGGATTAGTGTAAAATTTAATATTGTGTTTGGTTAGTAAGTTGGTGGATGGAATTGTATGTGTATTAAATAAAATATTGTTAAGAACCCTATTTAACTACCTGCAACTCTTCAAAATGATTTGGCATCTAATCTTGGGTCTACAACGATTTTGAATCATTGATTTTGGGTATGAAACCTTCCATCGATCTGTCTTCAATCGATCTTCAGGTTATGTTTTGGACTAAAGTTGTCTTTGATCGATCAACTTGATTTTGTTACATGTTCAATAGCTATTGGATTTTCGATTATGAACAATTTTGTATGAATGAAATTTTTACAAGTTCATTAGGTTTGGATTTTCGTTCATGTCCTTGTTAAAATGTTAACACTCTTCAACCATATAAATATCTTTACACTTTTAATTTCTATATCTACCCACTACGCATAATATTTAAACAAAAATCTTTTTTCTTTTTACTTCCTCTCATGTGCAAAAACTAAGAAAAACCAATGCCTTGTAGAAGAGCCTGGTTTCTATTTCCTAAAAAGGCCTCTATGGACAAATTCTCACAAAGGGTTAGTAAGGATTTTGAAGGGCACACATCGAACAAACAGGTGCATTAAAGGTAGCCTAAGAAATCCTACCTAGGTGGGAGTAATCTTGAAATCCCAAGACCTAGGGAATTTGACTGAACATTGAATTTCATTATCCAACTAAACATTATTTATTTAAATAATAAAGCAACATTATTAGTCCAAGCACATGATATGATAATCACTTTTATTCCTAAGTCTAAAAACCCTTGTGGGTTAAAAGACTATAGGCCTATTATGTTGATTGGGATCATTTCCAATGTGATATCTAAAGTTTTGGCAAATCGGCTCAAAAAGGTGATGGGGTTTATTATATCTGAAAATCAAAGTGGTTTCCTATCGGATCGCTTTATTCTAGCTGGCCCGCTTGTCATTAACGAGGTGATTTCTGATCTAAAACGGAAAGGGGACGCCGCTTTCTTATTCAAGATTGACTTTGAAAAAGCGTATGACAAAGTAGATTGGCAGTTTTTGATTTCCATTTTGAGCCAAATGGGATTTCCGAGACGCTGGTGTGGTTGGATAGAAGGCGTTTTAAAATCTGCGCGTTCCTCGGTTTTAGTTAACGGTTCCCCTACTTTTATCTTTCAATGTGAGAAAGGGAGGGTTGAGACAAGGTGAACCCTTGTCACCTTTTCTTTTTCTTATATTGATGGAGGCTTTTACATGTCTTATTACTAAGGCATGCGATTCTGGTTACTTTGATTGCGTTCAAGTTGGTAATAATGGGCCGTCTATTTCCCACCTTCTTTACTTAGATGATTCCCTTCTTGTGGGAAGATGGTCGGTGGAGAATTTCAAAAGAATGGTTCGTATTCTTCGAGTGTTCCATTTATGTTCAGGTCTGAAAATCAATCTTCATAAATCAAATGTTATTGGTGTCAACATCTCCGAAGATGACTTAAAGAATTTGGCTTATTTGAGCGGGTGCAAGATTGGGTCGGTTCCATTTGATTATCTTTGGCATCAAGGTGGCCACCAATATGAATAGAATTCGGAGTTGGGATAAGGTTATTGAAAAATGCAAATCTCGACTCAAACCGTGGAAGTCTAAACTACTTTCGATTGGTGGTAACCTTATCCTTATCAAGTCGGTTCTCTCTAGTTTACCAATCTACTATTTGTCTCTTTATAAAGCTCCGGTGAAAGTTTTAGACACTATTGAAACGATGATGAAAAGGTTTTTGTGGGCGGGTGATGACGAGGTTAAAAAAATGCATTGGGTTTCTTAGGACATGGTTACGAGACCAAAGAAGGATGGTTGTTTGGGAGTCGCAAGGCTAGCCGATGTTAATCTAGCTCTTTTAGTGAAATGGGCGTGGAGATACAAGACGCAATTGGCTCTTTTATCGCATCGAGTAGTTGGTGAATGCCATAGCAACTATAATAATTGGGAAACTATTCCTTTTAATCGTCAATTGTCCGGTTGTTGGAAAACATTGGCTTTGGTGGTTAATAAAGTGACGTTGCAGTCTAGTTTTTTGACTTCTCATTTTCGCGGGGTTTTGGAGAATGGGAAGTCCATTCGGTTTTAGATTGATAGGTGGCTTGGAGATTCGCCCCTAAAAGTCACTTTCCCCGGCCTCTTTCGGATTGCCGATAATAAAAAGATTAAGGTTGCAGATGTTTGGAACATTTCCGAGGCTGTTTTCATGTGCAGCTAGTCTAACGACCCATTCACAGCTGCTGAAATGGACGAATATATGCGGCTGCAGAGTATTTTACTAACCGCTCATGTTTCGGATGTGGAAGACCAATGGAGATGGGCTGGAAATTCGGATGGGTCATTTACAGTTGCGAGCCTTAAGAAGCTTATCACCAAGGATCGGAACTTGCAGAATGTTTTTCACATGAATTGGCTAGCTTGGGTACCGTTAAAAGTAAAAAAAAAAAAACTATTTGGCGCCTCCAAATGGATCGGATCCCGACTAGAGTCACTCTTCGGCGAAGGCACGTTATTATACAAGATCCGGTGTGTCTTCTTTGCGAGGTTGATGAAGAGTCCTCTTTGCACATTTTCACCGGGTGTGGTTTCTCCTTTGGCGTTTGATCTTCTATTGGTTCATGGTGCAAACTCGGGCCAATATACGCATTTGATATCAAGGACCTTCTTCAGATAGCTATGGAGAGGAGGAATAAACAAGAGAAAAAGATTATTCAAGGTATAATTATAATCACGCTTTGGGTCATTTGGAATGCTTGGAATGACAAGATTTTTAGATCTAAAGAAGCGAAAGTGGGCGATGTTGTAGCTAAAGTGAAGTCTATGTCTTTTCTTTGGTTAAGGTCAAGGTCTAGATTAAAAACGTTGATTTGGAAAGATTGGGTTGCATATCTGTTGTACATGTTGTAGTTGTTGGCGGAGGTCTTCGCTTTAAGGACCTTTTGCTTGTTTGAATAAAGTTCACTTTTCAAAAATAATAAATAATAAAAAAAAATAATTATCCGAATTAAAAAGACGCATGTCATACATAATATACATAAACAAACGACCATGAAATATCACTGAACGTTGTGTTACAGAATTGAACAAACGCGACTTTTGTTAGTGTTCGAACATTGTTCAGAAACGAAGTCCCCGTAGGACGGTTCACAAACGATTCGTTTACAACCCTAACTAGTCAGCAAGTGAAGCATATGTTCTAGAATTTGTATGTGATTCAACAGATGCATGCCTTACAGAAGTGTTGAAACTACAGAATTGAAACATAATCGACAATTTGTTCACCTAATCTGAAACGAATCGTATAGAGGTATATGGGTGTTGACTGTTGAATAAGGATAAAAATCGTGTTATATAGTTTTTAAATTCAGTTCGATTTGATCTAACTATGCAGCAAGTGAAGCGATCGGTTTGGCTCAGTTTCACGGTTAATCGACCAATCACTTTAAAATTCATCAAACTGATGTCAATCACTTCCAATTTGAATTTTACTTTAACAAACATTTGTGGAACTGCAGTTTGTCATTTGAAACCATCCTTAGCCAGTTAGACTAACCAACTCAATCATAGTGATGGCATAAACACTATTATTAATAGTGGTCATAACACAATTTAACACAACATTCTACTTTAGGGTCAGATATGACAAAAGTCATCATATTTATACTTGAGCTATTATAAGCATAATCAATCTCAACTCATTACAGGTTAAAATCTTGAGATAGATTCTAGTATGTTAAAGATAGCATAAACACCATAAATTGACCTCTATGCCAACATATTGTAAATAAGGATTATGCCAATAAGAAAAACAACTTAAAGATAACATATAAAATAATGCTTTGTTTAGTTATCACAACACAACGTGCAGCATGTAGAGTAGACAACATGTGAAGGATTCGACCTCCATAATGATCATAAAGAAATAACGAACATAGCAGTATAAGGGTGGATGGCATGCATCTTATGCATTCCGCACCTTTCACAAAACTCATCCGGAAACCAATGGCCACGCCATGGCGTTCACACCACACCTATGAATCTTTTCAAGAAGTATATTCTCGTGTTGCTCAGTTGCTTCCTAATTTTTTGTACATCTAAACTAAAATGGGTATATCACTTAGATGTTGATTTTGCAGGACATATAGATGAAGGTCGGTGTTCCAGAACGATACCACCTAGCCACCTTAGCGAAAGCGACCTCCATCCCTAGACCCTTGTCATGGCCATCCGTCCGCTCTAATAGTGAAACTTTGTTGATTCGTTCTAATATCTACAAGTATCCACAAACGTGATGTTTCATCAGTATTTTAACTTCTTATTGATTCAAACTTCAAAAATTCATCACAATAATTTCTTGCAAACCACAGGGGAATGTCTTAAGTCTTAACTTATTTAAAAGGGTGATTGGCATTGCTTTAAACTTATAAACAAAGCTCGGACCTGGAACCTAACTCGAGCTCAAGCCTAGACAAGCTCCTGCTCGGTTTGCACCCCTACTACATAAAATTTATTCAACCCATGGCTAACCATTCAAAACCGAAAAATCAACAAGCTACGAAATAACACGAAACAGATAACAAACACTACTTGATTAATCCATATCACAAAAAGCCCTCAAATCAAAATTCAGAGTAATAGCTGAAAACATAACAACGAAATTAGCAACATAAACCTAGATCAACGGTTCAGATCAAAAGTTTATCTCGATCTACTTAGATCTCTGTCTCATCTTTCGACGCTTCCTCTTCAACCTCCTCATTCTCTTCTTCTTCCACTACACAACACCACAAAATCAAAATTTCAAAACAACAAATAGAATTAATATTATCAATCTGATTAACTGCACAACACCATAAATCAAAGTTTCAAAAGAACAAATACAGTGAATATTGTAAATCAAAAAATAAAAATAATAAATTAGTAAGTATTGTTAGCATGATAAGTGTTCTACTGTACAGCACTTTAAATCAAAGTTTCAAAACAATAAATGCTATGATTATTATTGAAAGTTGTGGGGTTAGACAAATACCTTAGCTCTCATGGTGACAACTGAATGTTTTCACGGTCGTATGGGATGAAATTTGGTTTGGAGTTGCACAGAAGGGTGGTTATGGCGGCGGAATGGTTTTTATAGTGAAACCCTAGTTCTGTGTGCTCGGCCCAATGCATCCTGGCCCATTGTTCGAACTTTGAATGTAAAACTAGGAATAGGAATGACTCCACTATCAGACTACTCGGACTGTGGGGAAAGAGTGGGATGAAACGCCATTTGACACTTATGAGACCTTTTTATGGGGGGGGGGGGGGGGGGGGGAAGGGAAGTGACATGTGGCTTTTCTTGACTTTGTTGCGTTTCCTCACCAAAGTACTCGCATATTGCACGTCCTTCGTCTTCTACAATCATGTTATGTAAAATAATGCATGCGTACATCACATTTCTTATTTGGGTTTTTTCATACAGTCTACATGGCATGGACAAAATGCACCATCTTTTTTGCAACACACCAAAAGCACGCTCAACATCTTTCCGTGCAGCCATTTGAGTTTTGTTAAACTTTTTTCTCTTAGGGTCTAACGTAGTCCTCCGTGTAAATGATTTTACGAACACGACCCAATCAGGGTAAATTCCATCTGTTAGAAGATACCCGTACTTATATTCTACCCCGTTTAAAAAAAAGTTCCTTTTGGTTCAACATCGTTTACAAGATCGTTGAAGATTGGGGATTGATTAAGAATATTTCTATCGTTCAACGAACCGGGCACACCAAAAACGCATGCCAAATCCAAAGATCTTGTGACGCAACCGCTTCAAGCATCATACACGGCTTTTTATGAAAACCGCTCGCGTGTTGGCCTTACCACTTTGTTGGACAAACTTCCCACTCCCATTTCATACAATTTAAACTCCCGAGCATACCGGGAAAACCATGTTTTTCTTCGTGAAACTCTAAAAGTTGGTGCACATCACTAAATCTAGGTTTTCTCAAATACAACAACAACAACAACAACCAAGCCCAGTAAATCCCACAAATAGCAAAGCTATTAGTAGGGTCTGGGGAGGGTGGATGTAGGCAAGCCTTACCTCTACCCCTAGAGATAGAGATACCGCTTCCAGAGAGACCCTCTGCTCAAATACACAACGAAAACGAAAAAAAAAGGTATACACACACACAACTACTGATAACATCATAATCGTTGAAAACAATTCATCGAAAGAACAGACACTATACCACCATAAAACAACCTATGCACATACATATAAAATCCGTATAACGTGAAAACAAAACGTAAGACCCTACGAAACAACTAAAATACATGATGGGATTGGGTACTGAATACACCATTCCGCATACCCAAACCCGGCACAACGTCACCACGCGGAAAAAAGCTACGCGCAGGATATGGTCAAGGCTCATTAATGATCGGTCAACAGTCAATGATTGGTCAAAACCCGGTCAAGGCGAACATCATGCATGGTCAACAGCCATACATGAATCACGTAACCACACCATTAAAGGCGGTACACGATTCCACTATTCCCTTCAATTTAGCTTTCCATATATCACCTCACTAACACAATTAAGGGTGATGGAGACAACCTAACCACGGTTAGGACTTGGGTAATGGTGGCATACGGACTCTCCTATAAAAGGGGTCACACCCCCAATAGGAGAGGACACTTTCTACTGACATGGAGAGCTATCACACTTGATAGTATCCCCATTCACCCCGTTTTTGTCATAAACTGCTACCTCGTGTAGTCGCCTCCACACCCATACTTTCACTCTTATTTGTAGGTATCTCCAAGCCGTAGCTGTTAGTGAAGGATCAACCCTGTAGTAACTCATAATCTTATCATCCCTAATCGGTGGTGAGACTATTTGTTTCTTCAATACATTTTTCCCATATCCTAATAGTCCTTAGCCTTTATCCTTCGCCTCCATAAACCCCTATCATGGACCATGTCCTCAGAGAGGTGCAACCCCAACAAATCTTGTCTAACCCGCTCATCCCACGTCAATTTTGGTCTGCCTCTACTCCTCTTCCCTTCCACAGTGAGACCTTCTACCACTCTAACTGGCTTAGTCGTCTGTCTCCTCTTCACATGCCCAAACCATCTCAATCTCCACTCTTTTATCTTATCCGAGATACTAGCTACCCCCAATCTATCCCTTAAAACCTCGTTTCTTATCCTGTCTAACCGTGTGTGACCGCACATCCACCTCAACATCCTCATCTCAACTACCTCCATCTTCTGTACTTGCATTTTCTTGATTGCCCAACAGTCAGAGCCGTATAACATAGCCGGTCTAACAGCTACCCTATAAAACTTCCCCTTTAAGTTAGTTGGAAATCTTCTGTCGCACAAACCCCAGTAGCTGCTCTCCACTTACACCATCCAACCTGGGTACGGTGGGCTACGTCACTATCTATCTCTCCATCCCTTTGTATATATGATCCTAAATACTTAAACTTAGTTACATGTGGCACCACCTGTCCCTCAATGGTAATCTGAGTGTCCTCGTCATTGTCCACGCCACTGAAGTCACAGTACAAGTACTTCGTCTTGGATCGACTAATCCTCAAACCTTTACTTTCTAGCGTTACACGCCACTCCTCTAGCCTCGTATTCAAACCTTGTTTACTCTCGGAGACTAACACAATATCTTCTGCAAAAAGCAAGCACCACGAGACCGTCTCCTGGATCGACTTTGATAACTTATCTAGGACAACTGCAATTAGGAAAGGGCTCAAGGCAGACCCTTGATGGAGTCCTACTTCTACAGGGAAAGATTTAGTTTCTCCTACAGGCGACCGAACGCTAGTCTCCGTCCTAACATACATATCTCTAATTAGGTCTATATACTTCCCAGAAACCCCTCTACTTTCTAAACTGTCCCAAATCAGTGTATGAGGCACGCTGTCATATGCCTTTTCAAGATCAATGAACGCCATATGCAAATCTCTCTTCTTCTCCCTATATTTTTCCATCAATCTCCTAAGGATATGTATTGCTTCTGTAGTAGACCGCCCTGGCATGAAACCAAATTGGTTTACCGTAACTTGAGTTTCTCTTCTAAGTCTAGACTCGATTACTCTCTCCCATAATTTCATAGTATGTCCTAGCAGTTTAATCCCTCTATAATTCCCACAACATTGGGCGTCTCCTTTTTTCTTATACAAAGGTACTACTACACTAGTAAACATAATTCAACGACGCCCGCACAAAAAAAACTGAGTACTTTCTCTAGCCGTTCGCTCGGCCATCTTTAGATAGTCATCCATTATGTCGGAACTGGTTCCGTAAGCCAAGTATCTAAGCGCGGCTGTGACCTTTTGAATCGCGGTAAATCCCATCTGACCACGTGCATCGGGCCTTTGTTTGAAATATTCATAATTATTTTCTAAATCATTTGTTATTCTTAAAAATAAATTACGACTCATACGAAAACGCCGCCTAAAACTTTTTTCATCGTATGTTGATTCAGGTGAGAAGTAATCATGTACCAATGACTCATTTGCGGTTTGTCGTTCACGAAATATATACTTTCTACGCTTGGGTGGAGCGAAGGTCCCTTCGTCGTCCGCTATAGCTTGAACGACTTTCTGAACGCTCGCCATTAACAACTCTGCGACACCTTCGCCCAAGTCATCCAAAGCGAGTTGATCAAACATATCATCTGAACTCGAAGAGTCGTCCGACATCTTGCAATTTTTTTTAAAAATATGATAGTTTGGAGAGGATTTTATGAAAAAAGAGTGTGTTTTTGTAGAAGAGGGTATTGTTATATATATATATAATAAAAATTAATTTTTTTCTTAAACCGTTACCCTCAACGGTCATATTTGATTTTTTTTTTCAAACAGTCAAAAAAATGTCCCCCCAATCAAAAGCAGCCACGTGGCACTAACACCCCCCCCCCACGCCAAGGAAGCTGCCCCTGCCCTACACCCTCCTGCCCCTTCCACGCCATAGTGGCAGCGGTATTCCCCTCCTTCCCGCCCCATTCCCACCCCCACTCCAGGCAGCCTCAGTCATTTATGACACACGGGGTTTTATTTTTAAACGGCCAACACAACAATCGCGAGACTCCCACAAGGGGCTCGGGCAAATTGGCTTCCCTTGCTGGGAGCCCTACCCGATGGTGGTTCCTGTTAGGACAAAGAGGATTGGTGAAACCACTTTTGCAAACCTTAGTCTAACTCACTTCTGTCAAAATATTCTAAGTATAGAACTGCTGAAGAAGGAAGATCAAACTGCTGAAGAAGAGATTACACAAGTACTGAAGAAGAAAAGTCATCAGAAGTTCTGAAGTCCAAACCAGACATTTCTACTGAAGAACTACTGAAGACAAACTACTCATCAGTAGTTTGTCATTCATCAGTACTTATGAGAAGATCTTTTCCACCGCCTTTTGTATCAGTAGTTTATTAGTTTAGTATTACTTTTACTTTATGTACAAGTTCCAAGATTGCAACTTGTTGCAACTTGTCTCTGAACTTGCTTTTTGGCAAGGTTCATGTATTTGTAAAGTCTATAAATAGAAGGGTTCATCCCTCTGTTTTAGACATTGATTTTAATACAGAAATCCTTCAAAGCATATTATTGTTATTTCCATTTCATATTTATTGAGAATCTATCTAAGTGTTTCATTCTCATTCAATACTTAGATTCTCAATAAATACTTATCAATTTATTAGTTTCTCAAACATCCAGGGGGAGTAATAACTACTGTTGATAAGTATAGCTTTAAACTCATAACATTCCGCTGTGCTATCACTGATCAAGAACTTGCTAAACACCTAAGTGTTCACTAGCAAGTTCATTCAAAGAGCAATACTGATCCAACAATTGGTATCAGAGCACTGGTTTATCTGATAACATATCAATCTAACAAATTGAGAATCAGACACAGGCTCTTATTGATATTCAATAAAGGATTATAAGCTCACTTTTATCAACATCCATCACTTTAAGAGATATTTGACAAATCAATACTCTTCAAAATGGATCCTCATAATACTGGTTCTGCCAATAAACCTGCTATGCTAGTAAGAAACGAATATAACATCTGGCAAAGGAGAATGGCACATACCTTATCACAGACCAACACAGGTTGCTGGAAATCTGTGATATATGGTCCTCATAAACCAGTAAACATTAATCTTGAAACTAAAGAAGAAATTCCAAAAGACCCAAAAGACTATACAGATGATGATTTCCTAAAACTTGAGCTTGATGCTAAAGCTTTCTCTATGTTGGCAATGGCACTCCCAAATGAAATCTACTCTGGCCTATTACATTGTGATAGTGCCAAAGAGCTTTGGGACTGCCTCAAAGAACAGTTTGGAGGAACTGAAGAGGTGATTGCCAACACCAGAGAAATCCTGGCTCAACAATATGAAACTTTTGCTCACATTAATGGGGAAACTTTAACACAACAATTTGAAAGATTCTCCTCATTAATATCTGAGCTAAACTTAAATGGTCAGACCTACACAACTGTATCTATGCTTCATAGATTTTTAAGGTCTTTACCTGAAAAATGGGAAACATACTCTATAGTCATAAGATCTTCACCAGACTTTAGCTCCCCCACTCTTACAAAACTTCATGGGAGATTACTTACTTTTGAAAGAGAAATTGATCAAAAGAAAAAGTTACAAAGTTTTGGCAAAACTGCTGATGACTATCTACTAGGTAGTACAGCACTATTGGGACAAGACTCACCAACTTGTTCAAATAGTTTTGGATCTTTTGACCATATTGACATAACTGCTGGGATCTCATCTGAAAGATCATTCCCAGGTTATGACAATAATGATTTTAGTCAAACTGCTGATAACATGTGTTTTATCATGGTTGATTTGAAAAATTTCAGCAGTGATGACTTAGAAGAAATGGATATTTTACACCAACTGGCCATGTTAAGTAAACAAATAAATTTTACAAAAGGTCAGGAAGGAAGTTTCCAGGACTCAACAGTTCAACAAAAATTGGTTTTGACAAATCTAAACTTAGATGTCACAAGTGTCAAAAGTTGGGACACTTTGCTAGAGAGTGTAGAAGCTCTGGCTTTAACCAATCTCAGTCTGGAAATAATTTTAACCCCAATTATAACATGAATAATGGAACACAAGGGAGTGCACATTTTGTACAGGCACAAGCTCCACAACACCAATATGTACCACAAGTACAATATGTACAGATGCCTGCTCAACAGATGCAGAGCCAACAATCAATCCCTCCCTTTCCAGCTGCTCAACAACCTCCACAGTCTCAGCAACCCTCTCAACAAAGTTTATTTACTTCAGGGTATGTTGACTGGAGCAGTCTTCCTTTTGACACCACAGAGTGTAATCCTGATGTAGACAACAAGATGTTTGACATCAACTGGGGAGAGCCTGACAATGGCAGAAAGAACTTTGCCTTAATGGCATTTGAGGGATGCACCTCAAAATCTGCCTTGTCACAGGTATCAAAAGAATCTTTGACAAAACTTTGTTCAAATTCTTGCAAAGAATCTTTTGCTCTCATAAGAGAGACTAATGTGCACTTACAAGGGAAAGCAAATGACTCTGAGAGAAAATTCACTCAGATGAAATGTGATTTAGAAAGAAAACTTTCTGCAAAAACAAAAGAAGTTTCTAAATAAACTAACACTGCTATTGAAACCCAAGCACAAATTAAAATCATGATAAATGACTTAGGAAATCTCAGACAAGAGCTTGCTGACACCAAGGTCACATGTGAAAAATGGGTTGAATCTTGTAAGGGGTACCAACTATTGCTAAACAAACAAAGTGCTTCAAATGTTAGGTTTGGCATAGGGTATAATCACACTGAAACACCAACAGATTTTTCCCCCAAAACTACTGAAGATGGGAGAAAAATTGTTTCAGGTGAAACTTCTGAAGAGAAAGAATGCACATCTTTCCATGAGAACTTTCTAAAACCTCACAAAGAAAGTTCTTCAGAAGTACTGATTAATTCTGACTTTAAGCCATCAGTAGTTTCAACTACATCAGGAGTTGAGAACCTGAAAACTACTGATGACCTAAAACCAATCAATACAGTCAGAAACTTGTCTTTGAAAGAAAAGACAAAAGAATGTGAAATCTGTGGTCTGTTCAACCACAAATAGAATTTTGCAGATACAGAAAAGGTATTCAGTACAATAGGAAAAATCAACAACTGGTTGTGGGAAAGCAAATAAAATATGATTTTGTGAAAACTTTTTCTCTCAGGAAACAACAACCAGTAAATACATTTTCTCAGAAAAAGACAAAATCTCAACAAAGATCTTTTTCTCAAAATTCTCTTTCAGTAGTTAGACCTACATCATCAGCAGTTTCACAAACTGCTGAGATTAAAGATCTCATGAACATGGTACAACTACTGATGACCAAAGTTGATGGTGGTCCTCAAAAGGATACCACCATTGCTCTTAATGAAAAATCCATTGCCAAAAAGACATGGATTTCTCAACTTGGTCAAGAACAAACTGTAAATGTTCTCAAGAGCAAACCCAAAGCCAAACTGGCTTGGGTTCCTAAATCTAACTAATTTGCTATCTTGTGCAGAGAGTTTCCAGAGGCTTAAATAGCATTTGGTATGTAGACAGTGGAGGCTCAATGCACATGACAGGATGCAGATACCTGATAAACAATTTTATCAGTCAAAGAGAAGGATCTGTATCCTTTGGGAACAATGCTAAGGGATATGTGCTAGGACATGGAAATGTCTCCTCTGGCAAAATACAGTTTGACAAGGTCAATCTAGTTGAAAACCTTGAGTACAACTTGCTAAGTGTGTCACAAATGTGTGATAAAGGATATTCTTCCTTTTTCACAAAGACAGCATGCAAGATCATATCACCAGAAGGCCAGAAGTTGATAGAGAAGATCATTGAAGATCACACTTTGTTGATAGCCAAAAGATGTGGCAATGTCTATGCAGTGGACATTGAAAAAGACAAAGTACTGAACAACACTGCCTGTTTCTTCTCAATGGCATCAACTTCAGAGACTGATCTCTGGCACAGGAGACTTGGCCATGTGAACTTTAAAACCATAAATAAAGTCACAAAAATGGGCTTGGTCAGAGGTCTACCCTTAAAAGTATACCAGTGTCAAGAACACTGTGTATCCTGTTTAAAGGGAAAACAGCATAAGTCCTCCTATAAGTCTATTGAAGAATCAAAAACAACTGCATGTCTTCAACTACTCCATATGGACTTATTTAGGCCTGTAAAAATCATGAGCCTTGGTAAGAAGAAGTACTGCTTGGTCATCATTGATGACTACTCAAGATTTACATGGGTATTCTTCTTATTTTCCAAGGATGAGGCTGCTGAAATCATCAAGTTCTTCATTCTACAAGTAGAGAAACAATATTCTCTACCTGTCAAAACCATTAGAAGTGATAATGGGACAGAGTTCAGGAACAAAACTCTGGATGAAGTCTATTTGTCTAAAGGGATTATTAGACAACTCAGTGTTCCCAGAACTCCTGAACAAAATGGTGTTGTAGAAAGGAAGAACAGAACTTTAATTGAAGGAGCAAGAACATTGTTAGCTGATTCTGGCCTACCATTATACTTTTGGGCAGAAGCAGTTAACACATCATGTTATGTTCAAAATAGAGTCCTTATTGTCAAGAGACATTCCAAAACTGCCTATGAAGTTCTTCATGGCATGAAGCCCCTTATCTCCTTTTTCAGGGCTTTTGGGTGTCAATGTTTCATCTTGAACATTAAGGAATCTCTTTCAAAGTTTGCTGCCAAAGTTGATTCAGGTTACTTTCTTGGTTATTCTTCAACTAGAAAAGCCTACAAGGTTTTTAACTCAAGAACCAGGATAGTAGAAGAAACACTGAATGTCAAGTTCAATGAGTCAAAACACACTCTCATTCCAGCACATCCTGCTGAACTTTTTGACCTTGACAGCTTCCATTTTGGACCTGAAAAGACTGTCACTTCATCCAAACCTACTTATTATGGTGATCAAAGGTTTGATGATGAGGATCCAGCACCATGGACTCCTCAAACAGTCATTAAGTCAACTTCAAAACCATCAGAAGTTTCACAAACTTCTGATTCAACAAATACTGAGGAACAAACTCAAAATCTGCTTCAGCACCTGCAACTACTGAAAACATTGAAACTGCTGAACCAGATATAATAGACCTCAGTAGTTTGTTTGAAGAACATGAGCCACCAACACCTGTCAGTGGTTTACAACAACTGATCGAACACAAAGATCATCCACTTGATCAAATCATGGGTGATATTGCATCAGGTGTTCTTACAAGAAATCAGCTTTCCAACTTTTGTCTCTTCTCAGCATTTATTTCACAGTTGGAACCAAAGAAGTACCAGGAAGCCCTCAAAGACAACAATTGGGTGCAAGCAATGCAAGATGAACTGCTTCAATTCAACAAGCAATAGGTTTGGGAAATCTATCCCTTACCACCAAACAAGCAACCAATTGGCACAAGATGGGTTTTCAGGAACAAACAAGATGAAGCTGGTATGATTATAAAGAACAAGGCAAGAATGGTAGTACAAGGTTACTCTCAAGAAGAAGGAATTGACTATGATGAAACCTTTGCTCCAGTTGCAAGGCTTGAAGCCATCAGGTTATTTCTGGCCTATGCCATTTCCAACAAAATAAAAGTTTATCAAATGGATGTTAAGAGTGCATTTTTGTATGGAAAAATAAAAGAGGAAGTGTATGTTTGTCAGCCACCTGGGTTTGAGGATCCTTCTCATCCTGAGTGGGTGTACAAACTAGACAACGTTGTTTATGGGCTCAAACAGGCTCCAAGGGCCTGGTATGAAACACTTTCCAACTTTCTACTCAAAAATAACTTCACAAGAGGCTCCATTGATAAAACTCTTTTCATAAAACATGTTGGAAATCATATCTTACTTATTCAAATATATGTTGATGATATCATTTTTGGTTCAACAAACACAAAACTGTGTGATGAATTTAAGAAACTCATGCAATCAAAATTTGAGATGAGTACAATGGGAGAACTGCAGTACTTTCTGGGACTGCATATTAAACAACAAACAAATGGAACTTTTATACATCAATCAAAATATGTTAAAGAATTATTAAACAAATTTTCTTTACAAGACTGTAAATCATGTTCCACACCCATGACACCAACCACACAAGTTGAACCAGATGATCAAGGAAAACAGGTTGATCAAACCATGTATAGATGTATGATAGGTTCCCTTTTATATCTAACTGCTTCTAGACCAGATATTATGTTTTCAACATGTGTCTGTGCTAGATATCAATCAGCTCCTAGGGAATCACACCTCATTGCAGTCAAAAGAATCTTCAGATATCTGAAAGGAACTCCAACACTTGGAATTTGGTATCCTGCTTCAAGCAATACCAAGTTATCAGCTTTTTCAGATAGTGACTATGCAGGGTGTAAAATGTCAAGAAAATCAACATCTGGTGGTTGTCAATTCTTAGGAAACTATCTAGTGTCCTGGCAATCAAAGAAACAAACATCTATTGCAACTTCAACTGCTGAAGCTGAATACATTGCAGCTGCAAGCTGTACATCACAGATACAATGGCTCCAGTATCAACTTCTTGATTATGGAATCAAAGAAACCAAGACACCATTGCTTGTAGACAGCAAATCTGCCATTAGCATCATTCAAAATCCTGTTCAGTTTTCAAAAACCAAACATATTGAAATCAGGTATCATTTTATAAGAGATTGCTATGAGAAAGGCAAGATTGAAGTGAAACATGTAGCAACAGCTAATCAAATAGCTGACATATTCACTAAACCCCTTGACACATCAACATTTCAGAAGTTAGTATCCATGCTTGGGATGCTAAATTTGTAAGTGTTTCTCTTTACTTTTCTGCACATATTTTTCATTTTTCACTTACATCTGTTTTCAAAATTGAAAACTTCTGAAAAACAAACAAGAGAGAAACTACTGATGAACAAAACATCAGTATGGGAATATTTTCTGAAAAGTGATTAACTTCTGATAAAACAACCTTCAGAAGTTATGAATAAAAGTATTTATAAAGTCTTCTCATCAGTTGTTCAAAACTACTGAAGAGAAAGTGGGAACTACTGATGAAAATAATTCTTCATCAGCAGTTTAGTCAAAAAGGGCAAATCAGACTTTTCCCACATCAGAAGTTTGACCTAGGCGGTTTAAAACTTCTAATAAAGAAATTTGACCTAGGCGGTTTAAAACTTCTGATAAAGAAGTTTGACCTAGGCGGTTTAAAACTTCTGATAAATACCTTTTTCCAACACTTATCCATTCAAAGAGCAAAAATTCCCTCCTTCTCTCTCAAAAAGCTCTCAAACCCTGAACCTGCAAAAACACTGTTCGATTCAATCACACACAAACCACATGGCTTTAGTTCTAAAACAGGGACACAATCTTAAAGGCTACTTAGAGAAACAAGAAGGCTGGTCCCAATACGATGAGATCATTGATATTGTCGTCAAATCCCAATATATCACCGCTCTCACAATAGACCCACCAATACATCCTGAAACTCTCAATGAGTTCTGGGCTAATGCTGAGACAGTGATGGTGGACGATGAGGTTATCTCTCTCAACTCAACAATCAAAGGGAGAAGAATGGCCATCACACCGGCCACACTTGCAATTAGACTGGGGTTGAATGATGTGAATGCCCCTAAACAGGTTGCAAACTCTGAAATCCACCTAACCATGACAGAATGTGGTTATCAAGGTACTCTCTCACAAGCTACAATCTTTAAAAAGTATTTTGAACCAAAATACAAACTTTTGTTTCATTATATAATTATGTGTTTGAGTCCTAAAACAGGGTCTTATGACCAGATGCCCTCAACCTTTCAACCAATTTTTCATTCCATAGTGAATGAAACAAAATTCAGGGCATCAAAACTTTTCTTTAATGAGTTGGTGTTACATCATAATAACACTAAAAATAAGTTTTTGTTATACCCAAGGTTCATTATGCAATGCATAATCAAAGAACTGGGTGATGAGGTGCTTGTGGGTAAAACTGCAATTTTGAAACCCTTAACCTCACAAGCATACTCTAGGCACAACAAACAGGCTGCCTGGCCAGAAGATGACCAAGGGGAACCAGAACCAGTCCCCATGGAACCCTCATCTTCCAAACCTACACCCCCAAAGGCCAAGAAACCCAAGGAACAAAAACAAAAACCCACCAAACCAAAAAGAAAAGCTGTTTAGGAGGTTGAGATGCCTGAACAAATTATTGTGCAATCTGCACTTCCTAAAGATGTGACTGAAACATCCTCTCAGTCTCATCCATCTCAAACCCCACCAAGAGCACCAATCACAATTCTTTTCAAAAGAAAAAGACTTAAGAAAACCATTCCTATTGATGCTTCTTTTGAAACTGCTGAACCCACTGCCCAAACTACTGAACCAGCACCCCAACTTTCTGAACCTGATTTTGAAATAGCCAAACTTCTCTCTGGGCTAAAAGAGAAAGTCCCATCTAAACATGTCAGTCCCCAACAACCACATCAAACAGGGGACATAGCCTCAGAATTTGACATGGATGTGGACACTCAAAGCCCTAACCAAAGAGATGAGGATGAACCAGGGTCTCTAAGCCCAAACTTAGAAACTCTTGGTACTTTTGAGGCTGCTACTACTCATTTACCACCCAGTGGTGGATCTGAGGAAAGAAGCAACATAGCTAAGACCTCAACTGTGGCAACTACTGATGAAGGCTTAATGCCTGAGGTAGGAAATCCTCTAAACCAAGAAAAAGAGGTACATGAGACAACTGAGTTGGGCTCAGCTCATGATGTAACTGATACAGTCCTCATTGAGGATGTAATCAGGGATTCAGATGATTCCATTGACTTGGATGATGTTTCAAAACACAAAACTACTGAATTGATGGCT
Organism: Ambrosia trifida; assembly: GCA_028751855.1. Classification (NCBI taxonomy): domain Eukaryota; kingdom Viridiplantae; phylum Streptophyta; class Magnoliopsida; order Asterales; family Asteraceae; genus Ambrosia; species Ambrosia trifida. Next base: position 73,301,882 of record CM054128.1, on the reverse strand, counting down.
ACAAGTGAAGGTCCTGCACCTGGTGTATCTATGCTCAAGAAGCTAGTCACAGCAGATCAGGTTAAAATCCACTTAATCCCTGATTCCCCTAAAGTGGCATCTTCTGTACAACAAGAAGATCACCCAAAAACACAACCCTCACTACAAATGCCTACCCAATTCCCTGGGAAATCCAGCATAGACATGAACCAGCTATGCAGCCCAGATGGTCCCTTATATCATATGATCAACACCCTCATCAAAAATCACTTCCAAACCTACACAGCTAACTTGGAGCTGTCAATCAAGAACCAATTTGGAGTGATACAGACAAAGATGAACGATCTGTCCAACAAGATTGAATTCAACAGCAAACAGATTGCTAATCTTACAGGTCAGTTCTCCCAACCTTCAACATCAAAACCTGATGAAGCCAAAAAGGGGGAGAAAATTAAGGAACCTATGGAGTCACTTGAAGCCAGGAAAAAGGCAAGAGTGGCTATCTAAGAAAGAGAACAAAGAAACCAAGCCAGAAAAGAAAAACTGGCCCAACAATTTGGTGTCTCTATTCAAGAAATAGAAGATGCTGAAAAGTCTGATGAATCCCAAGGGCACAATGAAGAAACCTCTGATGGACAAAGTTCTGATGAAGACTCAGAAAGTACTGAAGACAATCTTTCAGTAGTTGAGAAACCTTCAGTAGTTGTCAACCCATCAGATCTTAACACTTCCAACACTCAAACTGCTGAACAAGAGCCTTCCAGATCAACTGAACCTACTCAACCAACTCCTGTTCCTCCTAGGCCTATTACAACAGTTACCACTATGATTGTACTAAACCCTTCTCCAATCTCTCAATCAGCAGAACTTCTTGAGAAGAGTTTAGTGGCAGTTCAGAAGAAAGCCAAGGAAGATCAGATTTGGAAACTTCTGGAAGAAAGGGATGACTTGGACTTAAGCCTGGATGAAAAGCTACAGGCTTATGAAGATGAACTTCAAAGGCAGGCTAGCCTAGATAGAATTGCTGAGGAAGACAAAAGACATCAACTGATGTCTTATATTACTAAGAACAGCAAGATCAAAGCCCAAACATTAAAGAGACTCTCCATGGAAGAGCTGACAAGAAGAGCTCAACTTATTGCAGACAAACTTGCAACAAGTAAAGATGCAAAAGCCAAGAGAGCCCAAATGATAGAAGAACTAGTAGCTAATGGTTATGGTTCAAAAGCCTCTGTGTCCAAATGGAAAGAAGAAAGATTAATGGACACTTACAGAAAATACAAGGCTGCAAGGGCTGCAAATCCAGAGAAGTTTGAAACTGCTGAAGTATCAACTTCAGTAGTTAGAACTTCTGGTGTTCAAAGAAGACCAGCTACTCAAAAGAAGAAATCAGAGGAGAATGTGAAGACTGATTTCAGAATGGTACTACTAGAAGGAAGTACAGTAGTCCATTCTGACTTTGACATTGAAGAAAAACCTCTGATCACACAATTCAGGGATCCTTCCACCTTTACCTATCAAATCCAGAAAACCATCAAAGACAAACTGCACACTAAGGTAGTTACTGAGCATCATTTGCCAACTTTTCAAATACCTAATGTGATGCAACAAGAACAAGGAGGTGAATCCCACCTAAGAGTCACTGAAGTTGAAAACATCCAACACTCAGGAGTATCCCAGGGTACCACTATGGTTCCCTACACTTTAGACTTTGACAAGTCTAAAGTACCTATCATCAGATGGTCCTTTACTGATAACAACTCAGTACTAGTGACAAGAAGAGATCAGACAAGCAGAGCCTATAAGTCGATGAATGATCTGAAGAAGCTATCAACTCAAGACCTGCTTACAATCCAACATCTAGAACCACAAAAAGGATCTCTCACTGATGAACAGCTGAACCAGCTAAAGAATTCCATGTTCAAAGGAATATGGAAGATCATGAATGACAGAAGAAAACAATAAGGAATTAGAAAGGTTTTGGCTTCATCAATCCAGGGGGAGATTGTTAGGACAAAGAGGATTGGTGAAACCACTTTTGCAAACCTTAGTCTAATTCACTTCTGTCAAAATATTCTAAGTATAGAACTGCTGAAGAAGGAAGATCAAACTGCTGAAGAAGAGATTACACAAGAACTGAAGAAGAAAAGTCATCAGAAGTTCTGAAGTCCAAACCAGACATTTCTACTGAAGAACTACTGAAGGCAAACTACTCATCAGTAGTTTGTCATTCATCAGTACTTATGAGAAGATCTTTTCCACCGCCTTTTGTATCAGTAGTTTATTAGTTTAGTATTACTTTTACTTTATGTACAAGTTCCAAGATTTCAACTTGTTGCAACTTGTCTCTGAACTTGCTTTTTGGCAAGGTTCATGTATTTGTAATGTCTATAAATAGAAGGGTTCATCCCTCTGTTTTAGACATTGATTTTAATACAGAAATCCTTCAAAGCATATTAATGTTATTTCCATTTCATATTTATTGAGAATCTATCTAAGTGTTTCATTCTCATTCAATACTTAGATTCTCAATAAATACTTATCATTTATTAGTTTCTCAAACATCCAGGGGGAGTAATAACTCCTGTTGATAAGTATAGCTTTAACCTCATAACATTCTGCTGTGCTATCACTGATCATGAACTTGCTAAACACCCTAAGTGTTCACTAGCAAGTTCATTCAAAGAGCAATACTGATCCAACAGTTCCCGAGCCAGGGAAAACCCGATCCCCCACCCGTCGGAAGACCCACTGTGGAGATCCGGTAAAACCCGAGCGAGATCAGGACTCGAACTCCTGACCATAGGCCAGGGGTCATCCCTCATTTCTCATTATGTCCTCCAAATGTAGCTAGTGGGGATCGAACCCAAACCTCCCAAAAGAAACTTAGGCCAACCAACCAATTGAGCTACACGCGTTGGACTATGATACACGAGTAGGAGGGTGTGTAAGATTGCATTTTTAATCTGATTTTTAGATTATTGCATTTTGAAAGCGCAAATAATCAGTTTTTAGTGTTTGGATTGCGTTTTGAAACACATATAATCAGTTTTTTTGGCTACCAAAATGCAATAATCTATAAGCAGCTCCACCCCTGCTTTTTCAAAACGCATAATCTGTTTTGAATAATCAATCCTAAACATCCCCTAGAATATAGATTGCACAAAATGTTTTTTTTTTAAAAAAACCCTGAAACTGGGTAAGAATTGGTTCCGGGTACGTTTGGGTTTTGACCAGATTTTCTAGGTTTTACTGAGTAAAGGTGAAACTTGTTTCGGTGGTTCCGAGTCAATTTCGTTTTTTTATCTTGGGTGTGAACCTGGTATGTACCAACAGATTGGATAGGGTAGGAACCAGTTCCAGATCGGACAGGGTAGGAACCAGTTCCAGATCGGGCCTGAAGCTGGTGTTTGGTGTACATTTAAGTTAGATATCAACTAATATCATTGAGTTCATAGAACTTTCTATAATTACACTATAATAATAGACGTCCGGATTTAAACAATGTTTTTTTACATTTAATTTGTAAACATGTTAAATACAATGTTGTTTGATAATTTAATCAGACGAGTGTGTAGTGCAGTTGGTTAGGGTGTTGGTGTGTTTCTGGTGTTTCTCCGGTTCGAATCCCAGCCTGGTCCGTTTTGTGTCCCTTTTTATTAGGCTTTTATTATTTTATTTATATAGAAGGTTATGTGGATGTAAACAAGTGATGTTACAGATCAATTGGTTTGGGTGTTCTTTATGTTTTTGTGCTACCCGGGTTCGAACCAGGCGAGTTGTGGGTTTTTTAAAAAAAAAAAACGTTCCACCTGTCCCTTATTGTACACATGTCTTTTCCCTACACTTTCTCATACCTTTACGTATTCTCAGTTCTCACACATTAACACACACACATGATCATTATAATTTGATCAAACACACACACATACACACAAGCGATCTCACATACACACACGGTCTCCTCTCTCTCTCTCTCTCTCTCTCTGCCTCTTCTAACATCACCACCGACTGCAGCCGCCTGAAGCCCGAACGCTGGTGTCGGACTCCTTTGTCACCAACATCAGTGACCATCGTGCTCCCCTGCCCTTTATACGTTCGGTGCTGGTTATTGATAAGCAAACCAATCTGACTTCTTACCATTCGATCTTTTAACTAGATCTGTTACTATATGTTGGACGGATTCCTGGGGTTTAACGCTTTGTCTTCTAAATAGTATGTTTTATTATTATTGTTATTGTTATTGTTATTGATATTGTTATTGTTATTATTATTATTATTACTGTTGTTGTTGTTGCTGTTATTATTATTATTTGTTGAAACCATGTTCATGCGTTGTCATTGCCTGGCTGAATCAGATTGTTTGCTTTTTGTTTACGTAGGTAGCTTCAGGTTCAAATGGTCGCGTTGCGGACAATACGGTTTTTAAAGAGGTTGATGTTCATGCCTGTGTAAGCCTACTGGTTTTCAATCATTGCTTTTCATTGTTTGTTATCTTTGTATTTTTTCTGTTTTTTGTTGTTGATGTTTGTTTCTGTTTCTGTTTTTACGTTTGATAAGTTTAGGAGGATTTCATAAATACATAAGTTGATATTTTTGGATGTCAGAATTAGGTTATAAAGGTTTACTTGGTGATGCAGAGTGTATATAGCATAATAGAGGTTTATATGATTATATAGAACTAGGTTTGAGTCCCGTGGGGACCCACGGTTCACTCGAAAGTAAAATGAAAAACCATAAAACATACCGTTACATGCCAGGTTATAACATACATAAACCTATATGTTCGATAGTAATAGTTAATATGTTAGATGACAACGGACATTATAAAATTAATTATTTGTAACTTGTAAAATATGTATATGAACAACTATATATTTTTTTCATTAGATATGAACCCATTGTGTAATCGGTTGCAACCAAATCATTAAAGGACTAATGAATTCAAAGAATGTGGTAACTTACAAGTCCTATATTTGAAAGATAAGGGCTAGATGTAGTACTTTAAATTAGCGGAGTTGAAAACAATCATTCTACTGTTGTTCGAAATATGGATGTTCGTCTAATAATCTCTTAATTTGTATATGTTATATGATTTGTTTTTCTTTGCAAGTTAATATTATTATGTATTGTAAGCAATTTATATACTATTTTACCTTATGTAAGTCAAAATAATTTTGTAAGTTATGATAATGTTTGACCTTATAGAAGTAATAAACTTAATTTTCAAAAGTTGTGTAATGATATAAAAAATATGTATAGTGGACCATGTAAATTTCAAAGTCAGTTTGTAAAGTTATTTTATGGTAATGTTTGACCTTGTAGAAGTAAAACTTAGTTTGCAAATGTTGTCTAATGATAAAAATAATATGTGCAGTTGATCATATAAATGTCAAACTCAGTTTGTAATCTTTAAAAATTGATTAGTTAAATGGACATATCAACCATGCATTTTAATTTGTCAATTTGACTTATACATTTTAACATTAATGGTAAATCAGTTTGACCCATATTAGTCAAACTATATACATTAACATATATGAAAGAATTCTTCAGATGTTGACATAAAAAGTCAAACATTGATCTAGTTTATACCAATAAGTTCATTAACATAAGTTGATCAAGCATATAAAATAATACAATACTAAACTTTTAACATTTCATACATGAAACTAATTAAAGTTATTTACATTACTAACATAACCCAACATAATATTGTTTATAACCATAGCAAAAAACAAAAAAGACACTGGTTACTACATTACCAATAATCGTCCGCAAGTACGTAACTTCTAACAATTCATCATCTTAAAAACTTAAACCAACTATTGTCCAAAAACCACAAAAGACCAACCAACAAATTAAACTAATACCTCCCTCCCCTGACAACAGAAGACAGCATGAACACACCTTTTTTTCTTGAAGAACAGGAAATGCATCTCGTCTACCTTTAATGAAGTAACGATCATTTCCATCAGACTGCTCCACACCAACAGCTACTTCCCAACTGCCACCATCATTGTCCGTAACTTTTAAGTTCTTCCTGTTCAAACCATTCTTAATACCCAAATCTTCTTCATACGCTAAAAAAGAGCCACATATTGAATATTAATAAACGATAGATATATACATCAATATGGATTTTGTTTTGTAATACAACTACATTTGGAGGTATGTATGTATGACTTACAAAATGTTTGTCAACTTTGAAAACAACAGACACACCAATCTCCTCCTCAACATACTCTTCATTATGATGATCAACATACAGATGATTTGATTTATCATCCTCGTTCGTGTCATCATCAGAAAGAACAATAACTTCATCCTTATAAACAAATCACTAGACTCGTTTTTTCACATCATAAACCCATAGCTCAGGAGGGGTGTAACTTTGTTTTTCAGAAACAGGGACATATCATATGTAGTCTTGTTAATCATGTCAAAAACAATTAGATGTTGACGAGTGATTGATAGCTTTTCCATGATATAATCCCATCCTTCAGTTATGTAGACATTACCGTCTTCTCCATCAAGCTTGCATTGAAAATCATGTTCTGGAAATGTTCTGATATAGATTGGTTGCTCTGGGATCTCTCTATTAATTATTTGGTGAATCACGAAGGTACTTATATGCTGCAATACAAAAAGATTGTTAATATATATTGTATGAATTTAATTGTATAAACTATTGAGATGCTAACACATACCAGACGGTTTTTGCTTCAAAGTGGATCGTCAAGTTTGCAATAGAAAAACTGAGCAGGAGCATATGACGCGTCTTGATGAAACGAAATCATTCTAAAACTGTTTAGATTTTCCTCATATTGAAACACAAAAGTACACCAAGACGGGACCTTTAGTTTTTTAATCATGGATTTCTATCCATTATAATCATTTGTTCATTGTTCAATTAGTTTAAATTTCTATGAATTTTGGTTACTTGGCTAATACCACGAAAAAGTTTAATGTTACCAATAAATGATATATGAATTATACAATGTTTGATTTGACGTTATCATTAAAAAACAAATATTGAAATAAAGATGCAGTCATGGTTATTTAAACGGCATGCAAATGACACCATACTGGTGGTTGACCAAATAACAAAAATAGAAAAGGCTAACGACACATCTTGTTATCCGTTTGCTTCCCATTTCGTTGTATTAGATTTTTTTTCCTTGTATGTCTAAACGGAGACAAAAAAATCTGGTTTTCGTTTACTTTTTTCCTTTTTTAAGAAAACCTCAAACTGATATATTGGGCTCACAAGCCTGCTCGAACTCGACAAACGAAGTTCAAGCTTGAGCTTGTTTGGGCTCGATTTGTTTCGAGCTTTTTTTTTTTTTTTTTTTTTTTTAACAAAGATCGAGTAACTCTGCTCGTTTGCACCCTAGATCTTGTCCTAAAAATAAGTCCATAGATGTTCAATCATGCCAACTCGCAACATAAAGTCTTTTATGTCTCCTAAAAGTTCGTTCACAAGCGTCAACCAATAAAACCAATTGTTCTCTAAGTCAGGTCTATGATTCGGTCCTATATATTTGACACTAAGTCAGGTGTATGATTCAGGCATGATATGACTTGATCCAGTTATGTTTGATTTAGTTATGTTTTCTTATTACATTTCTTACAACATAAAATAAAGAAGGCTATATCCATCATTGAACTAATATAAAATACAAGCCTAAACAAAAGAGAAGTTTAAAAATTAGTCAATATTCATAAAACAAATTCAATAGGTAATTGATACTTTAAACAAAAGCTTAATATCATGATTTGATACAAAAACTAACCTGGATTGGAGCCTATTATATACATATTCCTAAAAAAACAGTATGAATGTAGCTTATTTTTTTAACGCCCAAAAAAATTATAAGTTATAAGAACTGAACAAGGCTAACAGGTAGTTAGACACTTAGGGAATAACACTACCGCAACCATACAACCAAAGAAACTAAAGAAAAAACACCAAACAAATAAAGGCAACCTATACGAAAGGTTAACTACAGAAGACATCAAAACTCCTCCATTAGACCGGGGTGACAGAAAACTCCTTGGCCCGATTTCTAATCCACAAAGATGAAAACGAAAAGGTTATTAGGAAAACTCAAAATTTACCCACCTTACTACGAAAATCACCATCACTCCAACCATCTTTGTGACCATGAAATGCTTATAACTCATGTGCTTATGAACGGCCTAGACAAAAGAAAAGGTAGATAACTGAGCAGGTCTAGTTCGACATTACCGACAAAATTTATCGTTATAAACATGCTATAGGTCTCTCCCTATTCTAACCCCCCCCCCCCCCCCCCCCCGCTAAAAGAAAAAAAAAACATATCCCGCCACACATGGACCCCAACCCCATGTATAGTGGCTTTTGCTACTTTCACGAAGAAACTACAAATCACTGTAAAGATTATAATCTTTTGACATACATTGGGCGCGTGGAATATTTCAAGTACTATTTCATTATATAAAACAACATATAAGACTAAAATTCATACTTGTTTCTTTAGCTTTGGCTACAACATTTAGTAAAAACTACTATGATTATAGAAATAAAGAAACTCTCACCTATAAGACTAATGTATACCTCAAAGAGTTAGATTACTTTTTTGCTAGTAAATGATCGCATTTGTTTGTTGAGGAAAGTACAAAAGCTCAAAAGAATAAATCCTTACATGAAGGCATTACAATTAGATAAAATTCAATCTACTAAGGTATAAATTGACCTTGTGGCTAGAAGATTGTGTAAGAAGATTGTGTATATATCATTTTACCACGATTGTTTGGCACCAACCAAATGGCAAGAAACTTAGGAATTGTCAGTACCTATAGAAACAATGGAAACTGCACAAGGACTTAAAAGTTCTACTTATTCGTAACCTGATGCAGTTTTTAAAACAACCGCTACATAGTCATCCATGTTATCATCAAGAAGAACAATACCTAATACCTGATTAAGTGCTCGAAAGGCTTGCTAACAATACCATTCACAACCAATAAGAAGGTGCTTAGATGATATATTTGTATCATTGTATTTCTTATTTTTTGCGTCTTGGATATCAAACCAGATGAAAACTTAACGCACTTAGTAGGTTGTGAAAGACATAATCAACTTCAAGTATAACACAAATACATATGCATACGATAAAAAAATACAGAACTACTTAAATAAAAAGCTAAGCTTACATATATGGTTATCACCCGTGAACATCACAGTTCAAAAAATCTAATTTTTATTTAAATAAAAGAAATGTAACTAAAGTGACATATCAAGTTTATGACATGAAGAAAAGAACATGTTATTTTTTAAAAAAAAAAATGAATGTTTAAATTATGTTATAAACAACACCTAAAATGAAAAGTGATTGCATATTACAAATTGTGGTGAAATAATTGATGAAAACTTACAAGTGAACATATGTGGTGAAAGTTATTACATATTACGAGTAATCCTTTGTAAACAACATTCAATGTTTCAGCTATATTAGTTTGCCATCCTTACGAGTAATCCCGTCGCTTGACATATACTTTTTGAGTATTCAAAAAACCCGGTTTCGAGTACAACCCGGTTCCGGGTATTTAAAAAAACCGGGTACAACCGAGTATAAATCGGGTCCGGTTCTGGGTCTGGTTTTTTACATAGAAATGTATACCCTATGTGTACCCGGTGGGTAGGGTCGGGTACGGTTCCGGGTATACGCGGTTTCGGTTTTTTTAATACCCGGTTCCGGTTTTTTTTCGGTTCCAATTCCGGTTCTGGTTTTCTTGTGCACCTATAATCAGAAGTTTTATATTTCACATATATAAGAAAGATAAAAATCTTGTTACGTTTTCCCTATAAACAATTACAGATTGTTTATTGCGTTTTTTTGTTATGTGAAAATGTACATTTATTTGTTATTAAATTACATAAGTGTTATAAAAGAAAATGTTGGTTTGTCTTAGTGTGTATATATAAACAGGTTGTATTAAAATCTAAATCAAGATTACACTAACATAAAGCAAATGTATTTGTACTAATATTACAAAAGTGTTGTAAATCCCATAATAACATTGGAATAGATGAGTATATGAACCAAATGAGTTATATAAAAGATTAAACATAAAGCAAATACATGAAAAATATACTTGACATTCAACCAAATGCCTTTATTAAAGATTACCCAATGTATTCAAACATAACATAGACAATAAACAAAATTATGGTAGCATATCTTTGAAATAGTAGCAAATACTGGGAATCAACAAAAATACGAAATAACAAAGCAAAATTGTTCAAACATAATTAGAAATAAACATAAAGCAAAAAAAACTCATAGACTGTTAATATGGTTAACACCATTACTTCTCTTCCGCTGGCTTTAGCATGATGGTGAAATTTCATTCCATTTTATCATTCTCCCTACTGCCACCACTTCCAATCTTAGTTGAAGGCATTGGTGTGCTTTCATCATCAGAGATTGAGTCAAATTATTAGCTTACATTTTGCTAATCATATGTAGCGATGAAAAATCGAAAAAAGATTTGGAATATCATTTACAAAAATTCTTAAAAGTGAATTGATTTGGGACTAAAATTGAATTGATTAGCAGAAAGTAATCTTATTCATGATTGCTGAAATTAGACATAAATTAGGGAATTATTATTAGTAACTGATTTATTGTAAACCGAGTTATATATAGAATGCATAATACTAATGCTCACAAATTTTTAACATTTTGAATGCATCATTAATTATTGCCCTAGTTAGGCGGTAATTTAGTCGGTTTTGGATTACATGTCCATTCATTAAAACCAGTGACCTCACCAACTTTGTGTTGACCTTTATTTTTACATGCATGTTTTTCAGGAAATTAGCATGGATTATGGAACTTGGGAAGGTCGCGTGTGAGCATTTATGGGATACCTCCTTTTGAACCATTGTTGTGTCATTTTAACCCTAAACATTTTTATGCAATGGTTTTGAATTTGAATAATTAACGTTTTGTTTGTAAAACTTGGTTGTTTAATGGAAGTTTCTGTTTTATTTTAATTAATGCTCGTGTGACCTTTGTGCTTGGAAATCATTCGAGATCACACCACGCATTTTCGCCTTGGCGGGGTGTGACATTATGTTATAGATCTAGGGCTTGTAACATGTGTATGATGATAATAACATGTTAGAAACATATTAGGATGATTGAATCGAAGTTGGATAATATGGAAAATGATGTTTATAGGTTGATTTCAACAATTTCCTTTTTGGGTAAAGTTTTCATGCAATTGATGTGACGTCTCCATAATATGTCATTTTGGGAAATATGTGATTTGATATGCAAAATGACCAAATTTATGATTGATTCAGGTGTGATAACATGCTATTAGGTTAGATTGATGTGACTGCAGTGTTAGGTTATGTTTCGTTGGGGTTTCAATCGGATTTGAAGGGTTTTTGTTCGTCAAAATAGTTTTTAGCTGAAGGGTACGAATGAGTACTCATTCGCATGTTCGAAAGTGAGAATGAGAAGGAAACCTTCTCATTCGCATGGATGAAAGGTGCGAATAAGAGGAAAAACCACTCATTCGCACCAACGTGAAATTTTGTGAATCTGTTGTATAAACCAAGTGTTTTATGTGCATAACGTGTGCGAGAACTATACATACTTGATTGAACTGATATAATGGGTCACCAACGGGATGTCGAGTCTTGTGTGGTCATGTCAAATGTCAATACTTTCACAAACATATAAAGTCAAGGTCTTGAACAACCAAGGGTTATTTGACAAATTGATCATCTGTCACAAACTTAGAAGGCTATTTATGGTAGGTTTCCAATAGTCGGACTACCATAACACGTCTGGTTTACTTATTTATTCGAAGACGCAACTTAAGGTGAGTTTCACAGCCCCACTATTACTGTTTTCATTTGGGGGGGGGGGGGGGACATGTTGTATAAACTCTAACTTTTCAAACCACGATATTACATTATATCACATGGGTACTAGGTGATTTTTTTCATCTTAAGTCCTTTCTAACTTGTGAGCCATGAATATGTAGATACATAGCGGCGAAAGTGTGAATAGATCTATCGGGCTCGGCAAGCCCCACCCGGGTCGACTGGAGGTTGGACGGGTGCATATTTCTCCTATCTAACTTACGATACCAAGTGATGACCGGTGGTGGGTATTAAAGGCAATTTACAAATGTTCAACAATGGTTCATGACGCTTTAGTATCATATAACGATGTCTAACTAGCATTAGGTATAGATGTAAGGATTGTTGGGTTTGGTTTTCAAACGTTTACTTACTTTTGGTGTAACACCCCAACCGATGGCGGAAACATCGGGATGTCACGTATTGATGATTGTTCAGTAGCTCATGGTAAATAATAAATTTCAATAATAGATTTAAATACATTACATACAATTGTTCTACAAGAATTTGTACATTAAATGAGAAATACTAAATATGCATCTTCAAGCATTAACTCTAAACTCCAAGCAAGCTATAACCTGAAACATGTTACGTTTGAAAATATTTTGGGTCAACAAAAGTTGGTGAGAATTATATAGGTTTGATAATTGAATAAAAACTTGTACAATTCGAGTGTCATGACAAGTCTAGTCCATATGTGAAAACAAAACAATCGGGTAAATCGAGTGCATAATCAAACCTTGTGACTAGAATATTGTGGTCCATCCCATACGCTCATGGTTCACTCGATTATGTTATAAATTTGATAACAATCACCCACGCTACCTATGTAGGAGGTACACGTATCTGGGTTGGATTGTCAGTCAAATAGATCTATCATTGTATACTGTCGGCTGATCAATGTTAATGATTATGCTAGAATAATGTGCTTACCCTAGTAATGTTTAAGACATAATGCAACATAGAATAACACATAGACACTTATGATTGAATTGTAAATTGAATGTTGTAACATGTTTCACCCCAAAATAGTGAAATGGAAAAGGGGCTATGTAAAACTCACCTTAGGTGCTTAATGAGTTCGTGAGTTTTCTTGAGCGTGCAAACACTTAGTAATAATGCCTTGAAAAACTCGGAACTAGCTAGAGGAGATAATGATGGACGAAAACTTTAGTATGTGGGAGATGGGATAATAATGTTTTTTTTATTGAATGTTATAAAGAGTTGAATGGTAGGCTATTGTATTTATAGTGTAGAAATTGGAGTTGTAATTAGGGACTACTTTGACTAGGCTAGAATTTAGGAACAACTTTGACTTGACTAGAAGACCATATTTACTAACACTTTGACTTGACTAGGAGACCATATTTACTAACACTTTGACTTGACTTGACTAAGAGATTACGTTTGACTTTTCAGGTTTGAGTAAGGGACCTTGAAAGGGTTTAAGTTTAATTGGTTTTAATTAACATCACAAAACACCAAATAGTGTAGTGGTTTGTGTGGTGTGGTTAAGGTTTAGCCCGCCAGGGACTCGGGTTCGAAATCTGGCTCAGGCAAACATTTTTTTTAACGTTTTTAAATCAGAATTTTTAATAAAATCCAATTTAATATTGATTATAAGCCATTATTTAAACAAAAAAATTAATAAAATGGATGGGAAAGATAATGTAAACATGAATCGGATGAATAAACGAGGGAGTTCTATATATGTATATATATAAAAAATTGTGTGATGTTACAGTCTCCCCTACTTTTAGGAACTTCGTCTCGAAGTTTATTAAAAACACAGGGTTGAGGATGATTAGGTAGAAATTAAGTCAACTGGGGTTTGGAAAATTTAGGTTAAGGCACGACATGAATTTATAGGTAATAGAATAATCTGTTTCGAATAATTTGGATAAAAGGTTTGATATGTGTGAGTTTTAAGGGTTGGATTAGGTTCGTCTGAAATAGCAAGGAGAATAAGAATCTAGCAAAACACTAAACTTAAGTGTTAGGGAAGAAATGCATGAGTTGATTGACTATAGAAAGACTAAATGAACTACCAGGTAACTAGAGTTTATAATTGATTATCTACCGAAAACCTTGATAGAATTCCACACTACCTTAACGTACCTGTAAATTCATGATTACGTTCCAGACCGCAATCACCAATTTACCTTACATTAGGGTTTTGTGTCCTTCTATGACTCTAAACACATATGTAAGTAATGCAAAATAACCTTGTGATTGAATCTTTGTATCAATGAGTCTAATAAATCTTTGTATCAAATTACATGTATGATGTATCCAAAAATGAGTCCAACTGTTGAGCAGGAATAGACCTCTACCAGTCAGTGAGTAGGAACCTCTACCGATTGTTGAGCAGGTGCGATAGCCTCTACCAGTCGTTGAGCAGGTTATTAGAACCTCTACCGACTGTTGAGCAGGCATGATGACCTCTACCAATCGTTGAGCAGGTTGTTAGGTACTCTACTAACTATGGAGCAAGTACTTCATCCTCTACCAGTTGTTTGATTAAGTGTAACAATTGTTTTTTTATTTAACACATAAGTTGCAAGTTCGTAATATATACATGTAAGTAAGTTTGTAAATGCATCAAGTATAGCATGCGAGTTGTAATAGAGTTGTCCTAGACAAGATTAATGACTCTAGGTGTGTTTATAGCAAATAGTTTATATTCCATGCTTTCAAGTATCATGAATAATCAAATGTTCAAGTAGATAATCAAATCCTCATGTATAACTAAGAATCAAGTTTGATGCAACGAACAATCAAGTTTTTAATAGTCTGATTATCATAGGGATCAAGTTCATGTTCCAGAAGGTGAAGAATATCAATTTAGTTTTTGAGAGGATGATGAAGAACTCAAAGCATCATCAAGGTTATGAAAGATAGTGAACGTGAAAATAGTTAATAAAGGGTTTATTTTATAGTAAGGAGATTATGTAGCAGTGTAAATCGTGGGGTTTGGATCAAAGGTTAGAATCTAGCGTATGAGAAAACATGATTGTGATAAATACCAAAAATTGTAAAAGTTCGAACAAGTTGAAAATAATTAGGTGGCAATGGAGATTAAATTTTGTTCATGAGGATGGAAAGATCTTATCATTTTTCTTTTTAAAATTGGTTTCTTATATAAAACAAAAGTTGCTAAATAGTACAAACTAAGTGGCTTTAGATCAGAATATTTTAGTTTAGTCGAAGATTTTAAACACGACGTTAGGTTTTATAGATCAAGGTGACATTATATCAAAAATCCTTTGTTATGCTAATGAATAAACATTTGGATTTAGAAATTAAGTTTGAGGATATCTTATAACAAAAATATGTATTTTCCATGGTTTATAGGTGATGAAAATTTTGACAATATTAAGAAATCTTTAGTGTTGGGCTAGGGTCTACCCAGGTTATGAGGTTACAGTTTAGAAATATGTAACATGTTGAAAAATGAAATAATATGATTTGGGGAGGGTGTTGAAAATAATCAAACATGTGGCTAAGATGGTAAGATGAAATGTGATTGTGAAATCCATATATGATTAGGAAATGAGATTGACTTAAGCTGTAAAATTTTGAGATTTTAGAGCTTAGTTTTAAGGAAAGTGAGTGTAATCATTTATTCATTAGTTAAAACGAATAAACGAAAACGTTGATTTATCAAAGCTTCTAGAATCTAATAACATAGTGAAGACACTCATCCCGAGAATTCCCAGGTAGGCATCCGAGTCCCTCGTCTGATTGGGATTTATGCGCAATGCCAGTCCTAGACAGAAAACTCAGAATACAGGCGTTCACCCTTCCAGATTGCACGTGTCCGTTATTAAAATCTAGAATTTCGATGAGATCTTCAAGGTGGTTCAGACTAAACCTGAGGATTTGTCCTATTAGTCTAAGAGTAGATCCAGTGATGGAGAGCAGTCTTCTTGTAGGGATTAAAGTAGGGATAAGAAGGAGGGAGATGGAGAAAAGAAACAAGTATAGTTGCAAATAAAAGGAGCAAGTACTGGTTATAATCCTATGGTTATAGACTAGATTAATTTTCTAATAACCTAATTCCCTATAACCAAGGCTCTGATACCAATCTGTAACACCCCAACCAATGGCGGAAACATCGGGATGTCACGTATTGATGATTGTTCAGTAGCTCATGGTAAATAATAAATTTCAATAATTGATTTAAATACATTACATACACTTGTTCTACAAGAATTTGTACATTAAATGAGAAATACTAAATATGCATCTTCAAGCATTAACTCTAAACTCCAAGCAAGCTATAACCTGAAACATGTTAAGTTTGAAAATATTTTGGGTCAACAAAAGTTGGTGAGAATTACATAGGTTTGATAATTGAATAAAAACTTGTACAATTCGAGTGTCATGGCAAGTCTAGTCCATATGTGAAAACAAAACAATCGGGTAAATCGAGTGCATAATCAAACCTTGTGACTAGAATATTGTGGTCCATATCATACGCTCATGGTTCACTCGATTATGTTATAAATTCGATAACAATCACCCACGCTACCTATGTAGGAGGTACACGTATCCGGGTGGGATTGTCAGTCCAATAGATCTATCATTGTATACCGTCGGCTGATCAATGTTAATGATCATGCTAGAATAATGTGCTTACCCTAGTAATGTTTAAGACATAATGCAACATAGAATAACACAGACACTTATGATTGAATTGTAAATTGAATGTTGTAACATGTTTCACCCCAAAATAGTGAAATGGAAAAGGGGCTATGTAAAACTAACCTTAGGTGCTTAATGAGTTCGTGAGTTTTCTTGAGCGTGCAAACACTTAGTAATAATGCCTTGAAAAACTCGGAACTAGCTAGAGGAGATAATGATGGATGAAAACTTTAGTATGTGGGAGATGGGATAATAATGTTTTTTTATTGAATGTTATAAAGAGTTGAATGATAGGCTATTGTATTTATAGTGTAGAAATTGGAGTTGTAATTAGGGACTACTTTTACTAGGCTAGAATTTAGGAACAACTTTGACTTGACTAGAAGACCATATTTACTAACACTTTGACTTGACTAGGAGACCATATTTAAAAACACTTTGACTTGACTTGACTAAGAGACTACGTTTGACTTTTCAGGTTTGACTAAGGGACCTTGAAAGGGTTTTAGTTTAATTGATTTTAATTAACATCACAAAACACCAAATGGTGTAGTGGTTTGTGTGGTATGGTTAAGGTTTAGCCCGCCAGGGACTCGGGTTTGAAATCTGGCTCAGGCAAACATTTTTTTAACGTTTTTAAATCAGAATTTTTAATAAAATCCAATTTAATATTGATTATAAGTCATTATTTAAACAAAAAATTAATAAAATGGATGGGAAAGATAATGTAAACATGAATCAGATGAATAAACGAGGGAGTTCTATATATATATATATATATATATATATATATATATATATATATAAAATTGTGTGATGTTACATTTGGAAACTTAAAACTCTGTGAACTCACTAGCACATATCATATTTTCTCAGGTCACTAACGTAGCAGTCAAGGAATAGGGCGCGCGGAGTCGCACTGCATTCCCTTTGTTACATTTCCGCTGCCTGAACATTATCTCTTGTCACTTTTCAAACATTCACTCATGATTGGTTTTGAGTTATAGCTCCTTAAGCTGTCTTAGGTCTGTAAACTAATTATGCTTCCGCTAAACTTTTTGAACTGTGTGGTTGTTTTCAAACGTTACCTTTTCTCATATAGTAGTCGTTTATTGTGACCGTTGATTTGGATCATGGTATGTTACGCGCCTCACGGTAAAACCCTGCAAGTGGAAATCGAGGGTGTGACAAAAACATAGATGAAGTTAAATGGAATCTCAACTGTGTAGTCTCTGTTTCCATCGTTTTATTTAGTTATGATAGTTTTTTATCATTCACAAATAATTATTTTGTTTGAAATGTTTTTTTTTTGATATGTTTATTGTTGAGTGTAATGATCGTTTTATCATTTTTTTTAATAATTATACATTTTTTGTGTTCTTTTATTTTGTTTGACAACTCTCTTATGGGCCAGGTTTGTATGACTGTTTTAACCTATGTAATAAAACATCCCATACGAGGTAAGGTTCTGCATCACAATACTAACACATATAAAAACATGTTTAATAATTTTGTGGGAAAGAGTGCAATAAAGTAAGAGAGAGATGAGTCTTTTTAAATATGCTTTTTCAAAAAAAAAAATATATATTACCATATTGCCCTTATTTTGTACTTTAGTCAATAAAATGGATTTAAATTTAAATTTAAAAAGCAACAATAAATGTGGACCATTGATGAACATGATCAATGGCCACCATAGAGTTTACAAGGTTTTCTTAAAAACAAGGGTTTTCCATTTTATCCTATCCTTATATATACATGTATATATACACTTATGGGTTGCCTGCGCGATGCGGCGGGAAACATAACACTTATGCCGCTGATTTTAGGGGTGTGTATAAGATGGTATGGTTCAGTTCAATTTTATAACGGAAACCACGTTAATTATAATACATTGGACTGTAACCTACTTAGTTATAAAAGATATAATTTTAGTAAGTTCATGGATAAAGAGAAAACTAAGAAAAGTTACATATCTAATTGTGTTTATCCCATATAACAAAGTCTTAAAAATTATTACTATTAGTTGAATTACTCTATTTAAAATAAAGCTACAACAAGTACATCAAGCTACAATGCTTGATAGATATGATTTACCTTGTAGTCTCATACTCAACTATCTTATAATAAAAATAAAAGCGCATAATACTAAATCAATCATCTTAGTTAAAACTTGAATTATAGGTCGTGTCCAAGTAGGTATCTCCTTAAATAGCGATCCACAAGTTCTTTATCACAAAAATGTTTTCAAATTTACTCGATACATTTACTAGTTGTACTGTTAGTCTGTTACCAAATCCTTTTTTTTTCTTATAGAAAGTAAAGCTTTGTGTTTTTCTATTGAACAATCATTCGTATATTTACTTTATTCATGAGTTCTAACCCTATAATATATAAAAAAAAACATTATCAACATCAATTTCATTTCAACACCCCACTATGATATAATTATCTATACATGATTAGATGATATATTTAATCTAAATCTTTTATTAATTTAATGAGGTTATCATGGCTTAGACATAATAGGTGTTTGTTAAACTGAAGGGAAATGAAAGTGATGTAAAAAATATATACCACAATACATACATACATACATACATACATACATACATACATACATACATACATACATACATACATACATACATACATACATACATACATACATACATACATACATACATACATACATACATACATACATACATACACACATACATACATACATACATACATACATACATACATACATACATACATACATACATACATACATACATACATATGTTTTTAAAAGTTGAAGCTCCTAAAAGATCATCAAATTAGAACAAGAGTAAAGAGAGATGTCTTGTATGAACAAAAAAAGTCTTCCTTTTAAAACTAAAATACATACAAACACTTGAATAACCTTGCTTGCCGGAACACATTCACGTCTTTTGATGTATTCAAATGGAAAGCCTCATGCTTGGTTGTTCTCTTTTTACATTCACATTCTATATAACCATTATTGTTATGAAAAAAGAAATTTCATTTATAAGAGTTTGTTGTCTCTTTAGTTTTACTCAAGTAATTAACAAATCATTTAATTATATAAGAAGTTGCATCCTTTCAATTTATTTATTTTTTAATTGCTATTATGTTACAAGAATATGAAGATTAAAAATGTTACTATTATATAATTCAAAGCAATTTAATTGTATTTATAAATTTATCCAATAATTTATTTATCAATTTAATATTTATATAGAAATACCATATTACCCCTTACCAATTTCATTAACTTGTTGTACCATAAGCAAAACATACAACACTTGAGTAACCTTGCTTGCCGGAACACATTCACGTCTTTTGATGTATTCAAATGGAAAGCATCATGCTTGGTTGTTCTCTTTTTACATTCAAATTCTATATAACCATTATTGTTATGAAAAAAGAAATTCCATTTATAAGAGTTTGTTGTCTCTTTAGTTTTCCTCAAGTAGTTAACAAATCATTTAATTATATAAGAAGTTGCATCCTTTCAATTTATTCTTTTTAATTGCTATTATGTTGCAAGAATATGAAGATTAAAATTTTTACTATTATACAATTCAAAGCAATTTAATTGTATTTATAAATTTATCCAACAATTTATTTATAAATTTAATACTTATGTAGAAATACCATATTGCCTCTTACCAATTTCATTAACTTGTTGTACCATAAGCAAAAAATGTTGTAATTACTTAAATTTGGTTGGAATCCTCGTCTCATGCTTTATAATATAGTATGGAATCCTTGTGTCATGCTTTATAATATAGTATAGATGTATAGGGTTAAGTTCACGTACAAATAGCTTTTTTCGTGCGAAGCGTACGAATTGAAGGAAAAAACACGCGGGTGTATTTATAACTAGAGTAATTATATAATTACTCTAGTTATAAATGCACCCGCGTGTTTTTTACTTCAATTTGTACGCTTCGCATGGAAATTTTGTTTGTATTTGATCTTTCACCTATATATATATATATAGGGTAAGGTTCCTGTAGGAAAATTATTTTTTGTAAGAATGGTAGGAAATGTTTTGATCCATTGGATGTTGAGATTAAAAACCTATATGTGTTTAATTTTTAATTAATTGTTTATAGTAGTTGAGGGCAAGATAGTACAATCAATTTTTTATTTAAGGGTACTATGGTAATTGTGTGTGCTTTATTTAGAGAAAACCAATTTATCTCTCCTATTAGTTTTGAAACCGTTCCCATAATTCCTTAATTAATGCACACTAGTTTCTCTCATATCAATTTTAAAACACTTCTACCGTGTTTAGTTTCAATATAAAACACTCTTGATGTTATTATAAAACACTCCCGGTGATATTATAAAACACTCCTTATTAATGCATACTAGTTTATCTTTCATTATAAAACACTCCTGATGTTAACCTTCTGTCATGACTTGAATAATCGAACAAGTGATAGAGATGGGTTATATGTTTGAAGAATCAAACAAGTTTTTGGGTATTGATCAACTTATTTGATATGAATATCTTATGATTCTTACGAAAATAATGAATAATTAGTTAATTTAGGATGATTAATCTTCATAAATGTAACACCCCAACCAATGGCGGAAACATCGAGGTGTCACGTAGTGATGATTGTTCAATAGCTCATGGTACTAAATGGAAGTTGAATATTACTAAACAATTTACAATTTATCATACAATTTAATAATTACATCTACTTGATTTACATAAACTAGATCCAAAGCTCCTATGTGATCCAAGACTTGTACAACTTCCAAAAGCACATAAAAACCTGAAACATGTTGAGTTGGAAAGATGGGGGGGTCAATTATAAATAGTTGGTGAGAATACATAGGTTTTGCATATAATTGAAAACAATATGTTGTATAGCAATCATGATTGAAGTATAATAATGAGTAATGATAGAATATGAGTCCAACATGTAACAATGCGTCTTTTGTACAATCAAACCTTGTGTCGACTGAGACCTAACTCGCAAGTTAGTAAAAGTGTAACTGTTATCGATCATCCCTGAATTTATGCGGGGGATGGGTTTGTCAGACCTATAGCGCTATAATCTAAACAGGCGACTTGATCAATGTTAATGATTGTACTGTGTCTTTTTATTACAGTCAAATGATAGAATGAGTAAATGATAGTGTAATTGAATCATGAGTAAATGATAGTGTATAAAATGTTTAAACATGTTTCACCCCAAAATGTAAAACAGAAAAAGGGGCTATGTAAACTCACATTCGCTAAGCTGAATTATCCTCTAAGCGTTGTGAATGTATGTGAGGCGAATCCCAAAGACTCAACAACGTAGCTAGTCCAATTTGAAGAAATAAGAAATCCGAAAAAAAAGAAAGAATATCATGCTTCCAATTCGCCAATTACAAGAGCTTATAATCAAAGCTTCAATTGTAGAAGTAATAGACTATAGAAGAAAAGTATGAGGGAAAGTTAAGCGGATTGAAGCAATCGATTTAGAGGTGGCAAGTGTAATAGTTCATAGGTGGGTTTTTATACTAGTTTTGGATTCAATTAGCCATTAAAATTGGTCAACACCATAAAGTAAGGTTTTATGATGAATTGACTATTTGACTATGACTTTGACTGTTTGACTAAGACTTTGACTAGGACTTTGACCAGGACTTTGATTAGGGCTTTGAATAGGACTTTGACTGTTTGACTTTCTTCGTAGACCGCGAGAACTAAAAAAATCAAATTTTCTAATTTAATCAATTTTAAGTTCCGGACTTGTTTTCTTCAGTTTCTAAGTTGTTTTAGGACCGAAGATTACGGGTTTTGAGTATCAAGGTCTCAAACATACTTGCTCGGGTGTAGATGTGAGTATAAAACGTGCAATACTTTTACTTATAAAAATTATAAGTTTTATTAAATTGTGACTTTTGGTCCTATTAAAATAGGAGGGTTAAAAATGAAAATTTTGAAATAGTTGAGGGACCAATTATGCACATTTATGAACAATGAATGGTGCAGGTTGTCATAGTCTCCCCTACTTTAGAAAATTTCGTCCCAAAATTATTAAAAACACAGGGTTGAGGGTGTTTAGGTAGAAATTAGGGCAGCTGTGGTTTGGGTTAAGGCACGACATGAGTTAGCAAGGAGAATCTAGTAAAACGCTAAGCTTTAATTTTTAGGAATCATAAAAGAAATGCATAAGTTGATTGACTATATGAAAACTAAATGAACTACCAAAACCTTATTAGAATTTCACACTACCTTAACGTACCTGTAAATTCATGATTACGTTCCGGACCACAATCACCAATTTACCTTACATTAGGGTTTTGTGTCCTTCTATAACTCTAAACACACATGTAAAATAATACAATTAACCTTGTGGTTGAATCGTATACAATGTATCCAAAAATAAGTCCAACTGCTGAGCAGGAAAAGACCTCTACCAGTCAGTGAGTAAGAACCTCTACCACACTACAAGAAAAGTGACCATCAAAGACTAAATTATCAAGGACTGATATATTAGTCTCAAATACATAATATCTAGGACTGATTTGTCAGTTACTAATAATATTAAGGACTGATTTCTTGGCAACATATTTTAGTGACTGATAATCAGTCGCTAATATATTCACACCTTATTTAGGACTAAATTTCAGTCACAAATGTGTTAGGGTAGTACAAGGTTTTGGAGAAAACCCTTACCTATAACTGAATTTTAGTCTCAGATATGTTTCATCTGTATTGAAAAAAGACACAAGTGTATCAACGACTGATCTTCAGTTTCTAATAGGGAGAGAACATGTTAAAGACTAAAAATCAGTCCTCAATTTTCCCAAATTGAATAAAATTAGGCACACATAATTCGTATTGAATGCCTTTTGTATATGAAAGGCTTAAGTATTGATTATCCCTTTCCAATCATTTGATGCAAATCCAACCGTTTTATGGAAAATAATGGAGGCCATAAATCAATTGCAAAAATTTTATAAATGATCTTATTTGAAATTGATCTTCATTATCCAAAGTGTTTTGTAGATTAATTAAGTAGAGGTTGGTTTTTAGATTTATAACAACCGATGCACATTCTTCCGTTTTAATGAAAAATATTTGGCATTGAAAAACAGTCCTTGCGGTAAGAGATCGTACTCATGAATGAGTGGTAGTCTTAAGTGTTATATAAAATCTTATCAAGGACTATATATTTTGCACAGATATTAAATCTCTAAAGTATTTTTATAGATTAATTAAGAACCAACCTTTAGTTTTTAATAATCAACACATATTCAACCATATTGATAAAATATATTAGTGACTGAAAACCGGTTGTCACATTTTTTGTAATCGACTGTATTGGGGACCGATAGGTAGTCTCATATGCCTTTTGTATACGGAATAATTAAAGACTGGTATTTAGTCTCCCATTAGTAATCAACGATTCAACCATATTGGTAAATGATGGTGGATTAGTTCAATATTGTAAATTAGGTGTGAGTATGGGTCGGTTTGATTCGGATTTGGGTTAAAAGTAAACTAAAAACCGAAAAGGTTTATGGGTTGTTTAAAGCCGTTTGGTTTTTGTTTTTTGGTTTTCATGATGGGTTCGGTTTCATTTCGATTTTTCCTGTTTGCCACTAGGACTTGAATGTTTTGGGTCTAAACGATTTTGTTTGTTTTTGCTTAACTAGTTGATGTAACTCGCATATTGCCGCAGGGTGTTAAAACATGTTAGGCTTAATATCGGCAAGCGTACATTAATATCTACCCCAAAAAAAAAAATAATGCCTAAACATTAATACAAAAATATTCTATATAGATTAAAAACAAAAACATAAGAAACAAAAAAGAAAACAAGTCTTAAATAAAATAAAACGTAAAAAGCCTTGTAAAAGGTAACAAAAGACACCAAGCTTTTGTTATAAGACCATGTGTAGTGGGCATTATAGGGGCATGAATAAGCATGATAATGCTCCTAACACTATCCCCTTAGAGATTATATGGGCATTATGAGGGTAGGACATTTCTAGTATAATGCACAAATAGGATAAAAAATATGGAAAATAATAACTAAAAAGGGCATTAAGTAGATTTAACCATTACACATTTTTTTGAAGGGCATTATAATAATGATGTAGTGGAAAATGCCCCCTAAGGAACATGAACCATTACTTATGGTCTAAATAGTAGTCAAAAGACGCCAAGCTTTTATTACGTTTAGAGGTTTTTTTTTTTCTTGGAAATTAAATACATCCAATTTTAGTATATTAAATGGTATAAATAATAGTCATGAAAATAAAAACCTAAATTAAAGCTAAAAAAAAAGCAAAATACCGTCGGAATATATTTACATGTTTACTTTAGTTTAGACTTAGATTAAAAATAAGATATCTATTAAAAAAATAAGATATTATATTTTCCATAAATGTTAACGGTTTATGGGGAATGACGCTTACCGTGTGGTTTTTCAACTTCACTGATTTCTATCAATCTCACACTGTCACATCATTTGACTGATTCACTTTACTGAAACAGTTTTTTAGAGACAACACTTCACTGATTCTTTACACAATAATTAATTATTTTCACATATAATAATAATAATATATTACAATTTCCCTCTCTCCTCTCTATCAATAATAATTGTATTGTCACCCTCTCTCCTCTCTTCCGTGAATGATCCCGTTAACTACAAGTCTACAACCAAGAAAAGGTCCACGAGACCCTTACCAGCACTACCAGCGACGGTGTTAACGTACGGATAGTGAGGTACCCGTAACCAATCCTGATGGCACCCCGTCCCCCTTATTTATGTTTCATTTGTAATTTTATATTTTTATGTTTTCATCTAAACGTTGGTTATTTTTGGGGGTGTGAATGGGTCTGTCTATTCACACCCTCTTGGGTTCTATTTCAACCCCCGTGAAGCGCCTCGCTTTCGGCAAAGCGAGGTGCTTCGCTACCTTTTCCAAGAAAGTTAGTACGACGTCAGAAAAGGCTGAAATTTTAAAAGAGAAACGTTTCGCTTTGGCCAAAGCTAGGCGCTTCGCTTTTAACTTTATTTTTAGGTAGTTTTTTGGTGTTTTAAATTTTAAAAAGCAAAGCACCTAGCTTTGGCCAAAGCTAGGTGCTTTGGCTCTTTTAAAAAAATATATATTGTTTTAATTAGATTTACATGGTTTTACTTAATTAAAAAAATATTTTAATTCATTTTTAATTGTTTTAACTTGTTTCCAATCAAAGAAAAATTAGTTTTGCGTGTTTCGGTTCGTTTATTGCTCATTTGTGGTTTTTAGAACAAACAACCGAGAATGAACAACTTTCATAAATACATGTACGTAACACATGAAGTGTGCAATCAATATCATGTTTTACCAAATTTCAATTTTACATCTCTAATCGATATACTAGACTTCCGGACATTGTTTAACACGTTTTGGTTCGTTTAGTTGCTCGTTTCAGAGCAAACAACCGAGTATGAACAACTTTCATAAATCAATGTATGTAGCACATGAAGAGTGCAACCAATACCATGTCCTATCAAATTTCAAATTTTACATCTCTAATTGATATACTGAACTTCCGGACCTTGTTTGACGCGGTTTGGTTTGTTTAATTGCTCGTTTGTGGTTTTCAGAACAAACAACCGAGAATGAACAACTTTCATAAATAATAATATAACTTTTAAAGTCACGTGCTTTACCCCCAATTAAACTATCATTAACACACCCTCCGTCCCAATTTAAATGTCCTGGTTCTAAAAACACACATTTTAAGAAATCTTTTGTTTGTATGGGGTAAAATGACAATAATATCCTCAAAAGTGGTGATTGTGTTTTGTCTTTTATAGGCAAAACTGTAAATTGCATTTCTATTTTTGAAAAGGGACATTTAATTTGGGACAAACAAAAAAGGAAAGAAGGACATTTAAATTGAGACGGAGGGAGTAACTCTAAAAGTGTTTATTTTTTTATGTTTTATTTAAAAAAAAATAATATCCTACAAATTGTTGTGTGTTAGGTATGGTCCAAGCACCACGTACAATGATTCATCAAACTTGTACAAAGCTGGATGTTTCTATCGAAAAACACAAACGAACAATAAACGAACCGAAATGCCTCAAACGAATTTTCTTGGCTTGAAAACAACTTAAAAGAACTAAAAATGAATTAAAAATATTTTTTTAGTCAATAACAAATATTTATAAAGAATTAGAAAAAACTTTTTTTCTAATTGACCGGCCCGTTATCCACCCGTATCGTATCGATCCGATCAGGTCCGGTAACGAACCGTACCGGTTTCGAACTGACCGCCCGGTAACGTACCGTTCCAGTTTTGAACTGACCTACCAGTTATCCACCCGGATCGTATAGACCCGATCAGGTCCGATAACGAACCGTACCGGTTTTGAACTAACCGCCTGGTATTGTACCGGATTCGAACTGACCGGCCCGTTATCCACCCGGATCGTATCGAACCGATCACGCCCGGTAACGAACCGTACCGGTTTTGAACTGACCGCCTGGTAACGTACCGTACCGGTTTCGAACTGACCGGCCCGTTATCCACCCAGATCGTATCAACCCGATCAGGTCCGGTAACGAACCGTACCAGTTTCGAACTAACCGCCTGGTAACGTACCGTACCGGTTTTGAATTGATAGCTCCGTTATCCACCCGGATCGTATCGACCTGATCAGGTCCGATAACGAACAGTACCGGTTTCGAACTGACCGCCTAGTAACGAACCATTCCGGTTTCGAGCTGACTGGCCCGTTATCCACCCGTATCGTATTGACCCGATCAGGTCCGGTAACGAACCGTACCGGTTTCGAACTGACCGGCCCGTTATCCATACGGATCGTATCGACCCGATGAGGTCCGGTAACGAACCGTATCGATTTCGAACTGATCGGCCCATTATCCACCCGGATCGTATCGACCCGATCAGGTCTGGAAACGAACCGTACCGGTTTTGAATTGACCGCCCGGTAACGAACCGTACCGGTTTCGAACTGACCGACCCGTTAGCCACCCGGTCAGTTTCAACTCGATCAGGCCCGGTAACGAACCGTACCTGTTTCAAACTGACCGCCCGGTAACGAGCCGTATCGGTTTCAAACTGACCCGCCCGTTATCCACCCGGATCGTATCGACCCGATCAGGTCCGGTAACGAACCGTACTGGTTTTGAACTGACCGGCCCGTTATCCACCCGGATCGTATCGACCCGATCACGCCCGGTAACAAACCGTACCGGGTACGAACTGACCGCCCGGTAACGAACCGTACCGGTTTTAAACTGACCGGCCCGTTATCCACCCGAATTGTATCGACCCGATCAGGTCCGGTAACGAGCCGTACCGATTTCAAACTGACCGCCCGGTAACGAACCGTACCGGTTTCTAATAAACACTTTTAGAGTTAATTAATTTAATTATTTTATTAAATAAATGAAATAATTAAAAAATAAAAACACTACAAAGTATAAAAAAACAACCAAAATTAAAACTTTGATCCAAAGCACCTAGCTTAGGCCAAAGCTAGGCGCTTTGGATCATTCAAAGCACCTAACTTAGGCCAAAGCTAGGCGTTTTGGATCAAAATGTCAGTTTTTCTTGCCACTCGTATGATTTTGACCCGAAGCACTTAGCTTTGGCCTAAGGTAGGCGATTTAATAAGGGGTTGAAATAGAAGGTTGGGTGGGAATAGAAAGGTCCTTATTTTTAGAATAAATAAATTTAAAGTTTAAATAAAACTTAGAAACTTAATGGAATTATAAAAATTTAAAAGTCCCTCCCAATTTGATTCCCGCTTCCCCTCAATATTTTGATTCTCCCACAGTCAAATTAACCTCCTTCTCCCTTACCCTAATTCGTTCATCCTCCCACACCCAATTGATCTCCACTTTCATTCCGTAAATTCGATCTCTTGGTTAGCAGCTCTTTAAGAAACCTTCCTCTCCCCATTGAATCGTCCTCATTTGTGGAGGTCCTTTCAATCTCTCAATTTCCTCCATATCATAACTTCTGGTACACTTCCTTGTACACCCTATATATTAAGAGCACATCGTCTCTTTAAGTGTGTGCTTTCTTGCTTATGATTGCGTCTTGTTTGACTTTCTGTAAACTTTTCTAATAACAGGTTGAATAGGTACTAATTGATTAGACTAGGTTAAGTGTTGATTGAGATCGAAGTTTTACTACGGAGAAACTCATTAGAATACCGAGCTTGAATATGCTACCTCAAGCAAGGAAATTTAATAAAATGAAGTTTTAAATACATTTTTCTTACACACATATAAGAAACATAATCTGAACTGCAACATATTACATTCATTATTTTCAGCTTGCTACAAAATTTGGAAAATAAATCTCGATTTGTGATCCGAGCGGGCGCGCTAGCTGAGCATCATCATAGACGCTCTAAAGAAGCAAGAAAGTAACCTTCAAGATCAAGTTTCCAAACAACAGGTAATTCAGTCACCCCAAATTATCTGGTTAAAGTATCTTACATTGTTTAATATTGGATTTTTCCAATTAGATATGTATGCATTGAGTAAATATTAAGTGAAAATTCATATGTTAGTTCATGTTTCGGTGCAGTGGGGTTTGAGATTTATGTATAGGGTTTTGTAATTTTAATCTAATTCTGAGGCAGGAGTATTTGGGATTTGGAGTTAGTAATATGCTATTGATAATTTATTTAATTTTGGATTTCCATAGATGTATAGTGTACATTAATGTATAACTTCACAAATAAAGATTTATGAATTATGGAGGGTTTTGGTTAAGAGAAGAATTGAGGCAATATGCTTATGGTTTGTTTGCATTTTGTTCCAATCCTATTTAGTACATTTATCGGTTCCCTATAAAGACCTGTGCTTTAACTCTTGGTTATAAATAAGTTTCAAGATTTGGAGGAACATTCTACTCATAAGTCTATGCTGATGTGTAACCATTACATGACCTAGAATCAATAAAAAGAAGACTGGTTACCCAACATTATTCTTTTGCTATATGCAAGCTTAGTCTCAAATGGAATAATATAAGCAGTAATTTAGTGTTGTATTACTAATTTGAGATTTATTGAGCTGCATAGAAACAGAATGAGGTCCTGATACACATAAAAATATGTATTTGTAAGCTTGGTTTTTAAAAAGCTCGAAGTGTATGGAAGCGACATAGTCTTAAATCAAAGCGCAAAAGCGGAGGGTTCTCATACACAAAGCGCAAGGTGCTTGTATATTTGTTTTTATTTGGCATTCCCTACCCAAATTATAGGTATAAATAACGTTTATATATGATTTAATGTACAAGTCACTTAAATGTATTACCTTTTTAGCGACATGTATAACACTTTGAAGCAAAACAACACCCCTTGTACAAGAAGCACGCACCTCAGTGGGATTCTTTTTTCAAAAAAGTTCACTTTTGGTGCGATTCTTGTACAGAGCTCGATTTATGTCATGCAAGGCGCAGTTCTTTGTGCCTAAGGTCGCCTCGTGCATAAGTAGGTAATTTCTTTGGATACTGATTGTTTTGGGGTCAGATAAAGCAATTCAGCACAAGTGGGTATATGAACATTCAGATGTAATGGTTATTGATCAGCTGGAGTTGCAAAGACACCAGCCGTTGGACAAGCTCTACAGAACAACCCGTCCAGGAAATGTAACAATGCATATTCTAATTACTTTATTTTATTAATTTTTTCTTTAATGAATTTGAATGCTAATCTAATTTTTCTTTTTCTTTTTTACTAGGATTTCTATAAAGAATTGGTTAAAGCAGCAAAAGCTGTTACACCCATAGGATGGATATAAGCATATAGAAGCACGTAAAAAGTATGTTTCAACTTCTTAACATTAACTTTCTTATATATCTTTTACTACTACCCTTTATTTAGTTATAGTATATAGGAACTAAGTTGTCTAAAGAATGCTGCAAATTTGGAGTGGAGGATGTTAGTTAATAATATTTAAGTAAAGAATTTAACATAATTTGTGTGTAGCTTGATGACCAAGAGGTAGTCGCATGGTATATGTAGTTGATGAGCTTGGAATTCTAGTGAAGTTTGTAGGACTTGGAGAAGGGGTGAAATATCTCCAGCCTTTTGAGGCAGAAGCTTTTGTTAACTGTCAACGCCAATTTTAAACATCTTGTACTTGTTTACGAAATAGTTCACATTAAATGAATTGGGTTAACTTCTTCATTACAGGGATGGCACAACTGGTTGCACTCCATACACACCTGTGGTTTTAGAATCCTGTGTGGTGTTTTATGACAAACCTAACATGTTGATGATGCAATATATCCATTGCAGGTATGATATTGTTTTCATGTTTTGGTTTATTTACTTATCTTATTATATTTTCTACAACCTGGCATATGTCTTTCTGTTCAAAGAGTCAATGTGCTTCTCAAGAACAAACTCATACCCTTGAGCAGTCTTCTCATCTGGAATCGGACATCTCTAAATATGGATTACTGTAAGTTACTATTCAATTTAAATGATCTAATATAGCATACCCGGATCACACCAAACAAAACTAATTATTTATTTTCAGATATGAATTCGGGAACATGTTAAAGCCTATGGTGAGAACCTATGTGAAGTTGCGGATGAGGCTCAATTATTAGTATACCAAAGTCCAAACAACTAATTTTGTTTTGTTTCCTTGTTTTAAGGATTTTTGTTTGTTCTGCTAACTTGTTCAGTTGTTTCTCTTCATATATTGTAGCATAATATGTTGGAATTTGTATTTGTATTGAATATATCTATGGAAATGTGAAATTACGGCAAAAACTAATATTGTTAAAGGTGCTTTTTTTTAATTCAGTTTTAAGAAATGGTCGCAAAAGCTATTTGCCGCTATGCATTAAGTGACCACCAAAGCTTGTCGCAATTTCACAAAAGGGCATTTGCAACAAATTTTGTTCTAGTAAATGACCGTTTTTTAGTAGTGTGGGAAACTGTTTGTCGCTAATGGAGGATATTAGCGACTACTTATAGAGACTGATTTTAGACTCTAAACTAGAGACTAAAAAGGATTGTTATCAGAGACTGATTTTCAGACACTAAAGAAAAATAATCAGGCTAAGATGACCTTGCATCTAAGATTGGTTTCAGTCACTAAAGAATTATTTTTAGTCCCAAAAGATATGTATTGGGGACTGAAATATCAAAGCATCGAAGACTGACCTTTAGTCACAGAAAAATTGTATTAAGGACTGAAATGATGTGGAATGGGGAGACACATTTAGTACTGAATTTATATGTATTGGAAACTAAATATCAGTTCCTATTGGTGCCATGCAATAGGAACTGAATGTCAGTTACTAAAACCGCTATCTAGGACTAGGTATCTGGCACTGGCTGGGGACTGGCAAATCAGTCCTCGATAACCATTAGGGACTGATTTGCATGCATCAGAGACTGATTTTTTAGTCCCAGATGCTAATTTTTTTTGTAGTGCCAATTGTTGAGCAGGTGCGATAGCCTCTACCAGTCGTTGAGAAGGTTGTAGGGCCTCTACCGACTGTTGAGCAGGCATGATGACCTCTATCAATCGTTGAGTAGGTTATTTGGTACTCTACTAACTGTTGAGCAAGTACTTCATCCTATATTAGTTGTTTGATTAAGTGTACCAATTATTACACACATAAATTGCAAATTAATAATACATACATGTAAGCAAGTTTGTAAATGCATCAACTATCAAGTATAGCATATAGTTGCCCTAGACAAGGTTAATGACTCTAGGTGTGTTTGCAGCAAATAGTTTATATTCCATGCTTTCAAGTATCATGAATAATCAAATGTTCAAGTAGATAAACAAATCCTCATGTATGATAGTTTGGTTTTCATGGGTATCTAGTTCATGTTTGAGAAGGTGAAGAATATGAATCTAATTCTTGAGAGGAAAAATCTTGAAGCAGGACCAAGGTTGTGAGAGATAGTGAATGTGAAGATAGTTGATAAAGAGCTTATTTTATAGTAAGGGGATTATGTAGCAATGTAAATTGTGGGGTTTGGATCAAAGGTTAGAATCAAGTGTTTGAGATAACATGATTGCGGCAATACCAAAAATTGTAAAAGTTTTGAACTTGTTGAAAATAAGTAGGTGTCAATAGGGAGTTGGAGATTAAATTTTTGTTCATGAGGTTATAAAGGTTTTAAAATTGGTTTTATACCTAAAACAAAAGTCGTTAAATAGTACAAACTAAGTGAGCTTTGATTAAAATATTCCCGTTGATTTTAAACATGACATTAGGTTTTGAAGATCAAGGTTCATTTAAGTGATTTTTAATAGATTAAAGCATTATATAGAAAAAATCGTTTGTTATGTCTATAAATAAACAATTGAATTTAAGTTTGAGGCATCTTTTGACAAAAATATGTATTTTGTAAAGTTTCAAGGTAATAAAAATCCAACAAGATTAAGAAAATCTTTAGTGTTGTGCTAGGGTATACTCAGATTATGAGGTTACAGTTTAAAAATATATAACATGTTGAGAAAGGAAATAATATGATTTGGGTAGGGTGTTGAAAATAATCAAATATGTGGCTAAGATGGTAAGATGAAGTGTGATTGTGAAATCCATATATGATTAAGCTGTAAAATTTTGAGATTTTAGAGCTTAGTTTTAAGGAAAGCGAGTGTAATCATTTATTCATTAATTAAAACGAATAAACGAAAACGTTGACGTATCAAAGTTTCTAAATTTTAATAACATAGTGAAGACATGCTTTAGCGTATAAGTGAACACTCATCCCAAGAATTCCCAGGTAGGCATCCGGGTCCCTCATCTGATTGGGATTTATGCGCAATGCCAGTCCTAGACAGAAAACTCAAAATACAGGCATTCACCCTTCCAGATTGCACGTGTTCGTTATCAAAATCTAGAACTTCGACGGGATCTTCAAGGCAGTTTAGGTTAGGACTTGAGAATTTTGTTTTATTAGTCTAAGGGTAGACCCAGTGATGGAAAGCAATCATCTTGTAGGGGTAGGGATAAGAAGTAGGGTGGAGATAGAGAATAGAAACAAGTAGAGTTGCAAGTAAGAGAAACAAATACTGGTTAAAATCCTAAGGTTATAGACTAGATTATTTTCTAATAACCTAATTCCCTATAACCATGGCTCTGATACCAATATGTAACACCCCAACCGATGGCGGAAACATCGAGGTGTCACGTAGTGATGATTGTTCAATAGCTCATGGTACTAAATGGAAGTTGAATATTACTAAACAATTTACAATTTATCATACAATTTATTAATTACATCTACTTGATTTACATAAACTAGATCCAAAGCTCCTATGTGATCCAAGACTTGTACAACTTCCAAAAGCACATAAAAACCTGAAACATGTTGAGTTGGAAAGATGGGGGGTCAACTATAAATAGTTAGTGAGAATACATAGGTTTTGCATATAATTGAAAACAATATGTTGTATAGCAATCATGATTGAAGTATAATAATGAGTAATGATAGAATATGAGTCCAACATGTAACAATGCGTCTTTTGTACAATCAAACCTTGTGTCGACTGAGACCTAACTCGCAAGTTAGTAAAAGTGTAACTGTTATCGATCATCCCTGAATTTATGCGGGGGGATGGGTTTGTAAGACCTATAGCGCTATAATCTAAACAGGCGGCTTGATCAATGTTAATGATTGTACAGTGTCTTTTTGTTACAGTCAAATGATAGAATGAGTAAATGATAGTGTAATTGAATCATGAGTAAATGATAGTGTATAAAATGTTTAAACATGTTTCACCCCAAAATGTAAAACAGAAAAAGGGGCTATGTAAACTCACATTCGCTAAGCTGAATTATCCTCTAAGCGTTGTGAATGTATGTGAGGCGAATCCCAAAGACTCAACAACATAGCTAGTCCAATTTGAAGAAATAAGAAATCCGAAAAAAAGAAAGAATATCATGCTTCCAATTCGCCAATTACAAGAGCTTATAATCAAAGCTTCAATTGTAGAAGTAATAGACTATAGAAGAAAAGTATGAGGGAAAGTTTAATCGGATTGAAACAATCGATTTAGAGGTGACAAGTGTAATGGTTCATAGGTGGGTTTTTATACTAGTTTTGGATTCAATTAGCCATTAAAATTGGTCAACACCATAAAGTAAGGTTTTATGATGAATTGACTATTTGACTAGGACTTTGACTGTTTGACTAAGACTTTGACTAGGACTTTGACGAGGACTTTGACTAGGGCTTTGACTAGGACTTTGACTGTTTGACTTTCTTCGCAGACCGCGAGAACTAAAAAAATCAATTTTCTAATTTAATCAATTTTAAGTTCCGGACTTGTTTTCTTCAGTTTCTAAGTTGTTTTAGGACCGAAGATTACGGGTTTTGAGTATCAAGGTATGAAACATACGTGCTCGGGAGTAGATGTGAGTATAAAACATGCAATACTTTTACTTATAAAAATTATAAGTTTTATTAAATTGTGACTTTTGGTCCTATTAAAATAGGAGGGTTAAAAATGAAAATTTTGAAATAGTTGAGGGACCAATTATGCACATTTATGAACAGTGAAGGGTGCAGGTTGTCATAATAAATATCTAAATGTTAGTTGCTAATTTAGTGGGTTTGTAATAAATAAAAAAATGGACAAAAAGTCTATAATATCCTTCATCTAAAGATTTAATCAGATTTGATCTAATGGTTGAAAATACTTCCTACACTTCATACACAAAACAATTTTCCTACCGGATCCTCTACCTATATATATATATATATATATATATATATATATATATATATATATATATATATAGGGTGTGGTTCGTGTAAAAAGTAGTGTTTTTCTAAGAGGTCTAAGAAGTGTTTTCAACCCTTGGATTAGACTTTTAATGGTGTAGATTAAGTAAGTGGCATTTTTGTAATTAGTGTTTTATAATTAGTAGTTAATTAAAACATGCAAGGGTATTCTAGTAAAAGTACTCGTCTTTTAACAGGGACCAAAAACAAAAATCGTTGAAACTACTCCATAATTCACGCACATTTGCATTTTTGAAAACTAACTGCTATAAGAAACAATAATCTACAAAATTCACGGATTTAATACACTTTGGCACAAATATACAAACGTAAGATTTAAAACTTTTTTTCCTCATCATTCAAACAACATTACCTAAAGATATTTGTGGTGTTTATATGCAATTACAGGTAAGAAGATTAAGTCTAAAACAACAGATTCAATTGAAGATGTGTTGACTGAAGGCGTTGATGGAACGAGATGTGTAATCTCGATGTTGGTGTGTTTTCTCAGTGTTTATTTCTTGGCAGAGTATTTTACGAGTGTTTGTTTCTTGGCAAAGTGTTTTATCAGTGTTTATTTCTTTACATAGTGTTTTATCACAAATGTGTGAGCGTTGGATTTTATCTAAAACAGGATATTATGATCATACAAGTCACAAATCTAGGTGCGGAAACCCTAGATCTGAACAAATTGATAAGATGCTAATCACGACACAATCAAGATCATTTTCAACTTCATTTTCATAGATTAACTTTCAATTAATAAGCAATTACAACGTTTATGTTAATCTAGAATCACAAAGACACTTTCTCAAAACACTACTGAACCTGCACTGAACCTGGACACAAATGATAACACTCTTACATAAACAAAAACTCAAAACCTATATATAGTATCTGCACATTCGCCCCTTTCTATAGGTCGAATGTGAGATTTTCCACATTCGCCCACTTAGAGTGGTCGAATGTGGTCTTCTGTCCATGTCCAATCTACCTTCGTCCAGTCAGCATCTACCTTCGCCCAGTCTATCTTCACCTTCGCCCATATTATCTTCATTCGCCCCATCAGAAGTACCTTCGGCTACCCACTAACATATGTTATTATAGTATATCCAATCCTTAGTCGCAAAATGCATCAACAAACTCCCCCTCGACTATTGATTGGATAGTCTTCTTTGATAGTCCATCGTCTTGTTCATCAACTTTATTCTGAGCTGCTTCTTTTGTTCATCAGTCATTGGCGGCTCGAATGTTTTCTTCACAGGCTTTGAAACATTGGCGATCTTCACAGTCTTGCCAAGTTTACCCTCCAAGTTGCTTCCAGCGTTTATGTCATACGCAAAACAAACTCCCACAACTTGAGTGTACTTCCTCGCCTGAGCAAAGTCGTTCGGTTCATAGTAAATCGGATTAAAGAACAACATGATGATGTCTTCAAAAGTGCAGTTTATCAGCCACATAGGATCAAATACATGAACATGCTTGTATTTGTCCTTTCCATCCCTCAACACAATCACAGCTTCTGCCTTCCTCCAATCGTAATACCAGAATATGAAATCAGCACTGAAATGCTGTGGCATTGGCATCAATGGTATCTTTCTCATCACATTTGGTGCTTTATATATCAAAGTCACACGCTTCATGTTGGTTTGAGGATCAATATCCCTATGCTGTTTTCTTCTGGGATATTGAGGCTTAAACCTGTTCCATCTAGTGCGACTCTCCCA
The DNA here is from genome assembly GCA_028751855.1 of Ambrosia trifida. NCBI lineage: Eukaryota > Viridiplantae > Streptophyta > Magnoliopsida > Asterales > Asteraceae > Ambrosia > Ambrosia trifida. The sequence goes on along the minus strand of CM054128.1, from coordinate 73,264,821 downwards.
AACTAACTTATCTGCGCACCAACCGACATGTGATCCATTTACCTTGGCACCTGACATAGGAAACCTGCATAAATCTCTCACCGCCCAATACGGTAGAGTAAGCAAATCACAGAATCTGTTGAAATACAGAATTCCGGTTTCCCATTTAGCTGCAATACACTTCAGTCTGCCAAGATAAGTCCACCCGAGAGCTCTACCTTTGAACTTGGCATTATGAAAACGGTAGAAGTTACCTTGAGCTTCAGGTTTAGGTCGGTTCTCATCCATCTCCTTCAACTTCTTCAAATAATTCTTCAACTCATCAGACTGGTTGGAAGAATCTTTCTTTTCATCTCCAAACACTTTCTCAACAAACTCTTCGCTTCTTCTCTTCGCTTTCTGTTTCGCTGACTTGTTTGGTATCTCTGTGAAGTCAGGAAATACTTCGTTTTCATCTTCTTTTCTAAAATACTGGGGAAACTCCTCATGAGTAATATCTTCAATCTCAACTTCATTGTTTTCTGGAGTCTGTACATCGTCTGAATGACTTCCCATATCCTTTTCAGGAATATCAGGAATCGATTCATCAATCATGAACTCCTCAAATGTCTTACCTACCCTCTGTGCGAGACCATCTAAGATTTCTTTCGCCACAGATGCAGGTAGTTCCCCTTCTTCAAGATCTGGATCTTCATATTCCAGCTCGTATCTCAGATCATCAGTCTGGAATATTTCAGTGAAGCATCCAGTGAACTCAATGGTCCACTCCCTCTTCTCCAACATGTTCTTGTATATTAGCTTAGCATCATCAGAAAGAGATCTCACCTTTTCGTTCCAAAAGATACTTTCATCCGAGTCTACGTTCTCACCTTTCTTCTTGGAACTAGATTCTCCAGTATCTTTCTTCTTCTGTGATTTTCTCTTCTCATAACTATACTTAGAAGTATCATCTCCTCCTTCATGATCACTTCCACTGCTAAACTCATCACCTTTCTTCTGTCCTGTACCCTCAGCACCATCATCATCATCATCATTGTCATCATCATCATCATTGTTGTCATCATCACTTTTATCCGAACCATCATCATCCTCTTCATCATCATCATCTTCTTTCTCTGATTCAGAATACTCATAGTCAACCTTCTGTTCATCTTCTTCTTCATCTTCTTCACCCTCTTTCAACTGAGGTGCTCTGCTATATAACTCTTCAATCAAACCACACAAGCGTTTGTTTTCCTTCTTCAATTCTTTGTTATCCGCCTTGATCAGTTTGATCTTGTTCTTGTTTCTATCACATCTCCTCTCAAGCTTCTCATTCTTAGCTTCTAACAACTGAATCTTTTCATTGATATCATCCTGATTCGCTTTTGAAGCAACTACAATTTGGAGCATCTTCTCCTCATTCTGCTTGAATTTAGTGATTTCAGCTTGTTGAGCAATCAGCATTTTCATCATGTCCTCCATCTTTTTATTGACCTGTTTCATCACATCATCATCAACAGTCATTTTCTTTGACTTTGATCTGGAGGGCTCAACTTCAACAGCTTTCTCCTTTTGAGGCTTCCTGAACATATCGAGCACTTTATCCATATCGATATTGAACTGATCGATTGGTAAAGTCTCTGCCTCCTTTCCTTTCTTCTGCTTCTTAGCAACTGGTGAAGATAACTTGGAAGGTGTTCCAGAATCAGGCAATCTCTTACCCTTCAGCAACTGAGCCAATTCTTTTTCTCTCAGTTCTTTCACACTAGACTTCTTTGCCATCGTCTTTTGTTTCTTAGACTTCTTAGGCAAATTCACAACTACAGTGTCACCAACACTCAGCTCAGCTAAATCAACTCCCAAACCTTCATCTTCAACTGATTTCCTTCTCCTCTCAGATTCTTCTATCGACTGGTTCAATAATTCAGACTCACCAACCATAGTGGCCTTACGTTTGGTGGTCCTCACATTCTCATCATCAGAATCCCACTGTTCATCAATCTCAGTTTCTTCCGAATCCACAGACTCTTCATCCACCAAACTCGATCCTTTCTTTGCAGTCGATTTCTTTCTAGCAGCCTGTTGCTTTGTGCTCCCCTGATCAATAGCCTTTCCTTTGCCCTTCCCTTTGGCTCCAGGATTGACTACTTGACGCTTCCGCTTATTGCTTGAATCAGCATACACTAAGGGATCGTCGTTATCTGAGTCACTATCATCATGTCTAGCTTTGTTCTTGCCTGGATCAGTGTAATCCGGACGAGCCAAAGCTCCAAACAATCTCCTATTGGGTGGTTTCTCATTATCAGCTACACCCTTGTATCCTTTCATCCTCATCAAGGTTCTAATATTCATGTGATCTTGCCCTAAAATCATTGTAGGATCTTTCTTCAGCATTGGATACTTGTGGTCAAAGATCATCATTAGAAACCTTGGATACAACATGAACTTCTTAAACTTTATACCCCTCAGCATCTCCAACATGTGATCAAGTATCATCACCGAAACATTAAATGGTTTGTTGAGTGTCAACGCAACCATTAATGAACTCAAACTCTTCCTCATCACGTCATAGCCACCACTAACACAACCAAAGACATGGATCAGAACATGTGCAAAGTACTTGTACTGCACTCCCAGCTTCCCTTTATACATCGATCCGTCAGTGATAGGACCTTTGTATTTCATTCTTAAGAAGCACGCCTTCTGTTCTGTCCACGACAATTCCCTGGGATCTTCTCTATCTTCGAACTTAATCTGTAAGGCTTCCCGAATGTCAGCTTCAGTCAAGAACATATCTATCTCCTGAATCTTGCTCTTGATAATAGTTTGATTATCCCAGTAATCATACTTCGCGTTCTGGTAAAAATCTTCTATTATGTCTTTGTAGATGATGGTTGGTGTGGCTAGAGCGTGTACAATCCTGCTCCTTTTCAGAAACTCAATGATGCCAGTAAACTCTGTGTTTTTCTCCACGTCTCCTAAATACGCGCAACAGTTGTGCGACCGTTCGAAAGGCCAACTGCTCGGTGTAGATGTTTCAGCTGCGGGGACTGGATCTTGAACAGCTATCTCTGCTGGAGTCTCAATATTCACTGCTGGAGTGTCAATATTCTCTGGTTGTTCTGCCATCTGTACATAAAAATCAATAAAACGCGTCAAAACACAAAAACGACAAAAATATAAAAAATTTTGGTCAAAATACATCTGCACATTCGCCCCTTTTTAATTGGCCGAATGTGAGATTTTGTGGTCGAAGGAGAAAATATCTGGACGAAAGTGAAAATGATCTTGTCAAAAAGTCACATTCGTCCGTTTTGTTGTACCTTCGTCCACCCCATTCCACTTTCGCCCGGTTTAACCAACCGAAGGTGGAAAATTTTCCCCCAAAAATTTAAAATTTTGCCATTGAAGTATTTAACGTGTAATTTTGATTCTAATGAGTACTATCAGTGCCGACTAACACTTGTTTATAACCAATTTTATCACATCATCAATTTACATCGGTTTTCAAATGGAATTAGGGTTCATCGAGTCCAATCGATCAAAAATGTCATCTAAACATGTTATTTTCCTAATTCCTTTCACCATCTCCCCCTAAAACCTATGTGAATTGATCGGCAATCAAAATTATTCATCAACAATCAACAAAAATCCCCAGTTATAAAACCCTAGGTCCCGGTCCTTTATCAGTCAAATCTGATCTGGTTTGTTAACCATTACCTGCAAGATTATGCTTAAAATGATCAGCAATAACACGGGAACAAATCAGTGAGTCAAGAAAAACACAAGCAACAAGGTCTTGTTATGAAAGAATTTTTGAAAAAATTTCAGAATGAGAACTCGAATGTGACAGGTGTATTTATAAGGTGCCACATTCGCCCGTTTTAATGGCACGAATGTGATAAATGTTCCACCTTCGCCCCTAATGAAAGACACGAAGGTGAAATTGGTACCCGGAAGTGAAAATTTCACCCGGAAGTAAAAAGAACCACCTTCGCCCAAATCTAGAACGGTCGAAAGAGATAGTTTTTCCACATTCGACCCAATTAAGGGGCGAATGTGAAATGGAAAAACTGAAAATTTCGCCAAATCACGAATTCGAATCCCGTTCAACATTTTTCAATCCGTTAAGCTTCCAAAACTCAAATTTTCACATTTTGAATGTCACAAAGTCCAGATGGTGTTATCAAATTTCAGAAATTGACCATCAAGCATCCCCGGATATCAAAAATAAAACAGAAATGCAAATCTTTTGGATTTTCTGAAATTTATATCAAAACACACCTAAAATCTTTTTGGATTTTGTAACTTTTTGACAATAAAAGTAAAATGCAACAATAAAATGCATTAAAGTAAATGAAAGCAGTAAACATTTTGTGATTTCCGGTAAGAGGATCATATCAGTTTTCTTAGAAATCTGAACACAGCGTTGATCTGGTTCAATATTATCATTAGAAACAATATGTGACACGGCAATTGCTGATATTGTTGTCCACATAAGCTCACATGCAGACAATTACGCAATGCTTTAAAATGATACGAATTAGATGTATTAGACTAACACATTGTGGTTCCCACACACACGACATACTCCCGTATCAAGAAGTAATCTGCACAAAGACTCATTGTAAAGCGTGATTATGCTTTCGTCGTCTGTAATTGTACAAGATATAATGCATAGAGGTATACAGGTCAGCAAATTAATGCAGCAAAGTAACATATGCACCATACCAGGTTGAGGACTGATATTAATCATGACTTGCATCAATGATCAATACGATATTATAGATAATCTTTGATCATCATATAACATGGAAAGTTCCTCAATTCGGTAACTTTAGGTTTTGGCATAAAGCTCTTTTATAAAGATATCCTGTCTGATCTAGGTCCGTAATGACTTACAGCAGAAGATCAGATAGGCTATCCCCAGACAACTAATAACATAACGACCCTAAACCTCCGAGTTTTGTACAAACACCCTATCAAACGAAATTACGGTACTAAGACCATATGCCCATGAGGTGTTCATCCACAAACGCGTAGTTTGTTATGTTTGTATCACTAATGCACGCAATATAAAGTCTACGAAGCCTATCAGCATATCACACATAATCAACATACGTCTCATTAAAACTATACAATTCTTTAGCCTGTGTCAGATCCCCACTGATGTACTATCATTTCCTCTTTTTATCCAGGAAATCATTTTGGGTTTTTCTAATTTTTAGGTATTTTGAAAATTTTTCAATGTTTTTGGTTTTTCTGATAAAATGACTCCCCCTAAAGTAAAGAACATATTTTTGGGTTTTTAATTTTTCTGAAAAACAAAAACAAAACAAAATTTGAAAGAAACAATCCACTTGAAAGCATCAACTTCTTTGAGGATCAAACAACCCCCTCGAA